>JADRCH010000040.1:3584250-3621660 GCA_019843965.1 Rhynchomys soricoides
TGGGGTGTAGGATACAGAGAAGCTAGCACAGCCCTGGAGTGTAGGATACAGAGAAGCCAACACAGCCCTGGAGCGGCAGGATACAGAGAAGCAGCTTTTGCTGGTTGTGAAAACAGTCTGGTACAAACCAGATGGAGCTTATGAGGTGAGCAGCACAAAGGAAAACAATTGGCTCCCTCAACAAAGTCAGGCCTCTGCCCCAGAGAATTCACACAAGATAGTAACAGTCCCCTCGGTTGATACAAACAAAAAGCCATGTGGATATAGTTGAAAGAATTGTTTTTCCTCAGACTAAACAAAGTTTTGATTTCTAAATTCTTATATTCATTAATTGCAGTTTGGTGTAATGTTGGCTTTTCCTTTTCCTTTTCTCTTTCTTTCTTTCTTTGCCAAAAACAAGCATTTCACTTGCAGAATATATGTATTTTGTGGCACCACAGAAATATATGGAAACTAACTTTGTGCTGCTTCCTGTAAAGTGTTATGAACACAAACAAGCTAAACCATTTCAGGAAACTGGCACAGTTGATGATTGATTAAATGACACAATAATTAGAAAATAGTCAACATCTCTAGGATTGCCTCAGTTCTCATGGGCACGAAAGGCTCCCAACGGAACTATACTGCTACCTAAATAAGTTCCTAGATTCTTAAGTGATAGGTATTATTACAATTGTACCAACAGGAAAAAAAGCATCCTTATCCCCACCTGTCAATTCTGAGCTGAGAAGCTGACGACGACTGGATTTTAAGAAAACTCTTGGTGGTAACAGCCACTTAGATCCTCTGCTAGTCCGACTCCACATAGCATGTATATGTACACATGTACAGGCATTATTAGTTTTACTGCTCTATTACATATTTAGCAAAGCAAATGGCCCTCCATGTTAAATTGAAGAGTGATTATGGTTCCATACAAACATCTTTTAAGAAAGTAATTCTTTTCTTTATTTTTCTTATAAAAGACATTTCCTGTGTTCGCCTTTTGTCATTAGAGTTTTGAGTTAGTTTTTTTTCCCCCTCTAAGAAATGTATGGTTTTTCCATACCTGTGTACTCGTATCCAGCCTAAACCAGGGTGCCATGGTGTGTACATGCTTGTTGAGTCCTAAATGATCACTTCTCTTTTGGATTTAAAATGTGACAGCTGGACCTGGAGAGAGCACTTGCCACACAAGCTAAGTTCCCAGATCCACTTAGAAGCTGGACATGGCTATGACCCTAGAGATGGACAGACCCCGAGAGCTCTCTGGCCAGCTAGCCTGGTTAAAATAAGGCCACTTGAGGTCACTTTCTAGTTTCCACATAGACAGGTACCACATGCACTCACATGTATAAAACACACATAAACTAAGAGAACTGTTGACAGAATATGATTTATTAAAAACATTACCTGCCAAAAGATATGGCTACATACAGCATGAAATGTACCCTGTCTAATAAGCTTTGCTAGACAGTGCACAAGTCCATGGGAAACTGCTGAAGAGAACACTATGTACACATAGCACATACAAATTTGAACATCTTTACCTAACCTGAACTTTATATTCCCAGATGAAGAACAAATGTGCTGTGGAAACAATGTATCTGCCCAAGTCACACAGAGCACACTGCTGGCACTTTCTCACCAACATCATTAAAGCTCAGGACCAGTCGAGGTTCAACTCCTCCCTGTTAAAGGAGCAGCTGCTTACATCATAAATAGGGGAAAAAAAGCAGTTCCCCCCATACAGTCATGCTAACTATAGCTACTGCTCCCATATTTCCTAATACACCACATTCTTTTTTTTCTTTAATGATTGTATCAAACTAATGAAGGCTGCATCATACCACAGGTCAGAAAAGCACAGAGAGGTTAAGCAATTTGTTCAACCTCATCAGCCGAGGATGGTTTTAACCTAGGCAGCCTGACTCTAGACTGTATGGTCTCTATGCTGCACTGCCTTTATATACAGCAGAAGCAAAAGTCACCAAAACAAAGTCATTCAGCAGTGTTGCTCCAAAGTGTGTTCCCTCTTCTGAATCAGAACTGCAGCACCAGCTAAGCTTCCACAACTCCCAGTCCCCACTTTATGTAGTGTCAAGGAGAAGCCCAGAATCTGGGTTTTAATGAATTATAAAAGTTCCTTCCTGCCTGTTCCAATTTAGAAACACCATCTTCAGACACTGACCAACAACACAGGCGTGGCTAATTTTGCAAGCGTATCACACATTACACTATCACACCTTTGTTCTGACGCTGGATTGAGAAAATCAAGCCCTTAATGTCCAGTATGTGGCCAGGTAGACATGGACTCATATACTTGACAGGTTTGATTACCAATTACTAAAAGTACCTGCGAAGGATTAGGAGGTATAGCCTTACTTAAGAGAGTGTGGCCTTGTTGGAGGATGTCACTGGGGTGGGCTTGGAGGTTTCTAGAGCTCACCAGGCCCAGTGTCTTACTCTCTGCCATGGACCAGGAGGTATCTCTCAGTTCCTTCCCCAGCATCATGTCTGCCTTCCTGCTGCCATGCTCCCTGCCATGATGATAATGGACTAAGTCTCTAAAACTATAAGCAAATCTCCAATAAAATGCTTTCTTCTATAAGTTGTCTTGGTCATGGCATCTCTTCACAGCAACAGAACAGTTATTGAGACACATACATTTATAAAAATCCTAATCTAGGACCCGCACAAGGGAGAAGATATGTAGTATACGCCTGAGTCTTGGTTACTTCTCTTAATATAAGTTCCAGTTTTGTCCACTTTCATGCAAAGGTCCTGAGTTCGTTTTTCTTTTTAGCGCATGTGGGATGGGGAATACACGTGCACAAGGCCGGACACTGACCACAACGCTAGAGCATCTTCCTTAATCCCTTCTCCACCTTGTTTTCTGAGGCTGCTGTGTCTAGGCTGACACGCTGACACTCCTGTGTCACAGGATACTCCTGTGCCTGCCACTCAGTGCTGGAGCTACCAGTACTAGCTGACCCATCTGGCTGTGATGTGGAGTGGGGGTGAAAACTCAAGCCCTCACTTATGCAGTGAGCACCTCACCCACTGGACCACCTTCCTAGTCTCTACAGTTTTCTTTACGGCTGGATGTGACTCCACAGTATATAAGCACCGCCTTTAAATCATTCATCTGTTAATGCACATATAGACTGACTCCATTTCCCAGCTATAGTGAACAGTGAGCAACAAACATGGAGGTGTAACAATCTCCATGATGTGCCGACATAAGGGTCCTCTGAGTATAAAGGCCAAGGCTGCTGTGGCTCAGGCATACAGGAAGCTTTATTTTCGTTTTGTGAGGAACCTCCATAATGATTTTTATCGGTTCCCTCTCTCAATAGTAGACAAGGGTTGCTCTTTCCCCACATCTTTGCCACATCTTACCATTTTGTTCGTTGTTCACTCATCTTGATACTACTCTGATTGAAGTGAAGTAGTTTTAATTTGCATTTTCCTGTGGCTCATAACACTAATGATCTTAACACAACATATTAATGGCAGTAACCTTAAAGGGAAAAAACAGTGGCTAAGGGTTTTTAAGCCCCATTAGAAATAGTGTTTACTAATTAAATAAAAGAGTGAACAAATTGTATAGTCAAATATAAGATTCTTCATCTAAATATACTAAATGAGAGAAAACAAATTATATAACCCCTGGAGACAAGAATGAGGTTGACATAAAAATATTTTCATTACATATGTGTTCATGGGCTGGAGAGGTGGCTCAGCGGTTAAGAGCGCTGACTGCTCTTCCAGAGGTCCTGAGTTCAATTCCCAGCAACCACATGGTGGCTCACAACCATCTCTAATGGATCTGATGCCCTCTTCTGGTGTGTCTGAAGACAGCTACTGTTTACTCATATACATTAAATAAATAAATAAATCTTTTTTAAAAAGGCTAAAAAATATATTTGTTCATTATCAGGACATCAAGTTTGGTCTAATATATGTAATCAAATATTTAATGAACATGATTATTTAAATATCACTATCTGATACAAAAATAGCTTACCTTGTTGTGAAAGTGAACTGTCAGATTTATTTCTTACACAGGTTAGATGTCTTTGTATTGGCTTGTGTTCAACTGGTTTAATGTCTGTATCATGCTTTTGTTGGTACTAAAGAATTTAAGAAATAAAGCCATAATATTATTTTTTTAAGTTAAAAGTTAAATTGGTTCTGTTATATACACACTCGAGAATTTGACTTGCTTTCAAATAGTTAATTTGTGATTGGACTTAAGGCACAGTTCATGGTGTGAGAGTGTTAAGAAGTCCATCCCTCCTGTGAGCATTGCACCTCTTAGGTAATGCAGAGATGCTGGGATCTATGACCTGCATGACTCCAGAGGGACAGGTGCAGGTGACAGTCAGGCCAACAATGGCATCCACACCACCTCTCCCACTATTCAAAGCCAGCAACTGAAATGCTTTGTTACAGACTAGACTGCATTTTCTAGCTTTTCTTTTCTTTTTTATTTTACAGGTCTCAAACATGTGATCCTTTGACTTGGTCTCTTGAGCATAGATTACAAGTGATCATGACTATATTTGGCTAGAATATTACTAAATGGAATCATTGTATATTTTTGCAGGGAGAAGGCACTAGCTTTTACTCAACATAATTTGGGGGGAAGACCCCCCATTTGTGTGGCAGTTGGAAAAACTGGCCCTGGGGTCATAAGAGGCAGTGAGCTGGCCCTTGTTCCTTGCTTGCTGTACACTTGGGAAAGCAGGCCCTGCACCTCACCTGGGCAGCACAGTAGACCTGGCCATGGTGGAGGGGGAACAGGTGAGCCTGCCTCAAAGGCGTGGGAGAGCTGGCCATGAGGTGGCATAGGCACAGGGGTGATGTCCTCTTGTCCCCCACCACCATCACCACCTGCAGCAGTCAGGAGAATTGGCCCAAGGGCATGAGAGTGGGAGAGAGCTACCCCTGTACTCTCACTAGCTGTAGCACTTGGGAGAGCAGGCCTTACACCTTGCCTGGGCTACACAGTGGATCTGCCCCTAATGGCAAAGGGACAGGCGAGCCAGCCCCAAGATGTGAGAGTGAAAGAGCTGTCCCAGCCTTTCACAGACTTTAGCACTTGTGAGAGTGGAACCTGTGCCTTGACTAGGCAGCACAGTGGAAGCATAGGTGCAGCTGAGCTGGCCCCAGGGAATGAGAGCAGGAGAAATGACCCTGCCTCCTGCTGATGGCAGCACTGGGTGGCCTAGCTAGGGCAGTGCTGGAGAGTTTGCCGGCCTTGGTGGTGTGAATGAGGAAGAGCCAGCAGGCTGGCCAGCCTAGCTACTACACAGGCCCAGATCCAGGGCTCTGAGTTGGCTCACCCCCACAATCTATATCATCTGTGAATGGTTGAGACATGTGAAAGGGCTTTTCAGAGCCACACAGAGGAGTGGCTGCAACAACAGGATAACTGGGAGGACACTGGTGAGGATCTAATATTGATGGTGTCACAAAAGCTAGAGATCTTGAGCCAGACCAATAACTCACTGCCATGAAGATTTACAAGTGAAGCTGTGTGGACAGAGGGACATACTGTGGGACATGCTATGACACACTACAGCTACCACAATGAAATGTTTTCTATGCTTTGTTTTTGTTTGTTTATGTGTGGTTTTTTTGGTGGGTGGGTGGGAGGTTGCAAGAGCCAAGGGCAATGGGGGATAGGGAGAGGAGTAGGAATGGGTTGCATGATGTGAAACTCACAAAGAATCAATAAAAAGTAAGTAAATAAATAAAATTATTGTATATCTCAAGAGTTCCTACACTCATAGTGCCCCGGGAACAGTGGTATTCTAGAGTATGTAACATAATAAACTTTGTCCAGTCACCATTGTGCACATTGCATTGTTTCTAAGTTGGGTCTAATACAAAGTTCCTATGGACACTCATCTGTTTTATATTTTCTTAGGAAGTAAGATGTGTCCGTCACGTGTCAGCTGCATGTCTATACCACTCCGCATTCCCAGCCAGCAATGTACTAGAGCTCAGCTGCTCCACATCCTCACCAGCAGATGCAGGACAGCCTCTGAGCCTTTTGCTTTCTAATGAGAGCACAGAGATGGCTTGCTGTGCTCACTCTGCACTTCCTAGTGTCTTACACCATCTCATGCTGATTGACCGGTCACGTATCTTCTGGATGAGTATGTGTACAGATCTTCTGTGCATTTTGAGTCGTGCTGTACTCACATTTAACTGATTCTCTCTATGCTCTGATCTGACTTGCCTCCCACTCTGCTACTTTTCATTCTCTTAATACTGTGTTTGGAGAGTAGACGTTCTTATTTTTGATAAGAACTAATTATTTAATTCTCGCCATCATCGGCAGGGCTTTTGCTACTGTATCCAGGAAGTTCTTGCCTTTTAGTCACAAAATATGCTCTTCAATTCAGACTATTAGCATATTTACTAGTTTTTCCTGATCTTTGTTTCAACACAAATTAGCAATAACAAACCCTACATAATATTGTATTCCATAAGCAATCTTTATCATATATTTTTAATGTTCTTCCTTGATATCATGGAATGTTGTAAAATACCATGCAAAGAATACTGATTGAATAAATTAATTCACAATGAGGAATAAATTGCTAACCATGAATCTAAAACTGTATTTATTACCATGAGCATTTATTTAGATTAAAATCCTCGAGAACAAGCATCCTAATTTTTTAATATATGAGGCTTCATGGGCCATTGGTTTCACTCATTATAAAATTGTTATGCTTTTGTGGAACATATTGTATATATTTTAAAGCTATAAACATGAAATATTTAATAGGCACAAGTCACTGAGCTGGCTTTTTTATAGCAGAGTTGTAAATGATAATAGTGACTTAACTAGGTGTCAGACATTTTATACACAGTTTTTTTTTTTTGCTTTTTTTTTTAATTTCATTTATTTTGTGTGGGCAGGGAACTGTGCTAACAAGTGTTCATGTGCAGGTCAAAGGACAACTTGTAGAGTTGGTTCTCTCCTTCCTCTTTTAAGAAAGCTCTAGAAGATGCTGAGTGTGTTAAGGTACACCTTTAATCTTTAATCCCAGCAGGCAGAGGCAGGAGGATTTCTCTGAGTTTTCAGACATCCTGGTTTACATTGGGACCTTGAGCGCACCTAAGACTACATGGTAAGACTGTCTCTGCTTCTCCTACTCCCCTAAAATGTTTTAGGGATTGAAATCAAGTCTGGTTTTGGTTTTGTTTGAGACATGGTCTCCCTATGTAGCCCTGGCTGTCCTTGAACTCACAGAGTTTACAATTCTCATTTTAAGTAAAGTACAAATGTTCTTGTTTTGGTACCTGAGAAAAATCTTTAGCTGCTTCTGGTAAATTAGCATCACTGACTTCTGTTGTTGCGTATGCTATGGGGAGAATAAGGTCAGAATCGGTCCGTAGCTCCAGGTCCCTCAAGCTCATTGGACCATGACTGGCACATAAATCTTCACAAATATTACCTATATCAAAGATGTAAACAAAAAGTTGAATTGTCAGAGTTACCTTAGTAAAACAGTAAGCAGTGGACTACAATCACCCGTATTCCTAAGCAGCTACTCAGAAACAGCAGTAATTCTCAACCCAAGAGCTGGTATTAAGCTTATCTCTATCCTAAAGCCAAATCTCATAGACAAAGCCAAAAATAGCTATGTTCAAACAATGCATGGAATATCCAAGTAATGTCCAATCAACATTAGCCATGAAGTCCATCCCTCCCCACACAACTCAACATTCCCACTTCCGTTTTCTATCACTAGAAGTCAGATTCAATATGATACTTCTATTTAAGATGTAACCTTGCTACAGATCGGGGACTAACAGGAGGAGGAGAGATGACAAAGGAGAGGACAGAGGGTGTCTTCTTTTCATTTCCTGCTGCTGTGATAAAATACTCTGAAAAAGCAACTTAAGGGAGAAAGGGTCTGCTGTTTGGCTCACGGTGCCAGGCCCCAGTCAATCACCATGGCAAACTTGAAGGCACATTACACACATAGTCAAGAGCAGAGATGAATGAGCTAATGCATGAAGCTACTGCTCAGCTTGCTTTCTCCACTCTTGTACAATCCAGGATGCTCTGTCCAGAGACTGGTGTCACCCACAGTAGCTGGGCCTTCCCACTAATATAGATAATCTCCACAGACAGACCTATAGGCCAAGCGAATCTTATTGAGATTCCCTCCTCAGATAACTCAGACTATGTCAAATTGGCAAAACTACCACAAGGGGTATGAGAGGACATGGCCAAAGTACATCATATGTTACAAAAATGTTCTTATGAAATCTAGTATTATAGACAACAAATGTATGCCAATGGAAAAAAGTAATCCCACATAAAGAACAATTCTGGGTAGAAAGTGCTGCATCATTAGCTCTGTCCTGTGGTAATCTTCTTCAAATGATCACGCTCCTTTTTTCCCTAATCTAAATCTCACCTCAATCCAAACAGTAAAAAGAGCAGAGCTACCTACGTGTCAGATACCACTGTACATTTGTGTTGTCCTTTATACTCCAGTGCGTCCGCATATATAACTCACTCGATAAGTTAGCTGAAAACTGCCAATCAACAAAGGCTTAAAATCGACAGCTTCTAACTCCCGGTTTCATATTTCATATTCTTCCTAGAATGAATTTTAATTCATGTATATGTGTGTGTGCATGTTCATGTTTACACAGGTGCACATGCACATGGGTGCTTGATTGCTGTGGTGGTTTGAATAGGAATCCCCCCCCAAGGACTCATGTGTTAGAATGCTTAGACCACAGGGAGTGGCTCTATTAGAACGTGTGGCCTTGTTGGAGGAAGTTTGACATTGTGGGGACAGGCTTTAAGGATTTATATGTTCAATCTCCACCCAGTGTGGCATAGTCTGCTGTCTGTGGATCAAGATGTAGAACTCTCAGCTCCTTCTCCAGCATCATGCCTGCCTGGATGCTGCCATGTTTCCTGCCATGATGATAATGGACTAAACCTCTGAACTGTAAGCCAGCCCACTTAAATGGTTTCCTTTATAAGAGTTCCCATGATTATGGTGTCTCTTTACCATCACTGAGGCTTTTCTACCCAGCTTCTTTGTTCCCTAAGATAATGACTCTGAGACTTTTTATGTATGAATATATGCCTTAGACCAATACCTTTGGCTTGTTTCCACTAGTTCATAACTCAATTATCTTGTTTAAACTAGTCTAAGTCATGTCACATGGTTAGTTATCTTTCCTCAGTCTGTCTCCATCAGCAGCTGGGGAAATCTCCCTCACCTGACTATTTCTCAGAATCCTTTTTCTCTCTCTGTTGGATGTCCCACCTTCTAATCCTGCCTCGGCTCATTGGCCATAAGCTTTTTATTGACAGGTGATGCTTCCACACAGCGCATAAAAATTATCTCTACACTTCACTGCAATAAAACTCTAACTAAGACAACTTTGTAGAGGCCAGAGGACCACTTCAGGTCTCCATCTTCGGGAATGCTGTCAATCTCCTTTAAGATTCTGTTTGGCCTGAAGCTTAAGAATTATGCTACTCTGGCTGGCTAGCAAGTCCAAAGGGATTCATCTGTTGCCCCAGCACTGACATTGTAAGTGTGCACCATCATACGTGGCATGAATCCCCTCTCCCCTGAATACCAAAAAGACATATTTTTAAACTTCATATGTAAGTACAGGTGCCTGCATGCATATATGTGCTCCATGTGCATATCTGGTGCCCACAGAGGCAAGAGGATGGTATCATATCCTATGGAGCAGGAGTTACAGATGCTTGTGAGCCATCATGTGGTGCCAGAAACCAAACCCAGGTCTTCTGCAGGAGCAGCTAATGGTTTAACTTTCTGAGCCATCTCTCCAGCTTCACGCTTGCCATTTGATGTGGGTTCACTCTTGAGTTCTCATGATTGCATGGCAAATGTTTTACTGACCGAGCTAGCCAGCTCCTTCCACAAATATTTCTAAGAAAACTTTATTTTTTCTTTTTATTGATTATCTTTTAAATATAGTATAGCTTCATTTAATCTATAATGAAAGACTTAAAAAGAGTTATTCATGACCTAACTTGTTTAAAATGAAACATCTTAGTGGCACCGTAGACATTTTCTTTAAAGGCAATCATCTTCATTGGAATTGCAGAGCTGACTGTTTCCTAGATATGGCAAATAACTACTCTCTGCTGGACATTTTATATCAATTCAAGTTTTAGTGTTAAATCAAGCTTTTAATAGACTTTGCACAAGGCAAAATTCACCCATTGAGCTTTAATTTTTTATCTCTATGGTAGTTAATATGTACATAGCAATTTATCAAAATGACTACCTCCTTAATTCTCCAGGACACTGTAAGATTAATTAAAATAATGGCAATATCATACAAAATGTAGAGTAACTAATGCTGCTCCTGGTGTCATATTTGCTTTTTTTCATTCTAGTATTTACTTTCTCTAGTCCTATGTCACTTGCTCAACATTTTTTCTATAAATGTCTAGCAAATAAATTGAGACTAAGCATATCTGTTGTTGAGAGAAAAACAGTAAAAACTTCTTTGCTGATGATATGGTAAACACCAAAAACTCTAAAGAATTCCTGCCTCTGTTCGAAGACTAGAACTGATAGTGTCCGTGATCCTAAAATAACTATGAGAATTAATAAGCCTTTGGTGCCGTGACTGGACACTAACATAAATACACAAAACTATTACCTTTTCTCTTCATTATAACAATAAACAAAAATAATAGAAAAATTCTTTTACTATCAAGATCAAAACTATAAAAAAAACAGCAAAATTATTACACATAGAATCTATATGAGAACAATTATGAAATCTTACTGAAGGTCAAAAATTCTACACGAGGCAAAAACAAGCAGGTGAATTCAAGCCAACACCTAGAAAAGGAAGTTGGCAACACAGGTGGAAGGCCAGCAAACCAGATGAGAATATTGGCAATTTCCTTTAGCAAGAAAATTGAAATGAAGAAAAAAGAAAACCAAAAATTAGAAATGTTAAAAATGAAAATCCCCAATGAACCTAATCAAGAGCACAGCAGAAAGCCTCACTGACAGACTCAACCAAGCATACGGAAACAAGGAAACAAGATCAGGACAGAGGGCAGAGTCAAATATCAATGAGGGGAAACCCAACAGGACCACTGCATCCGAGAACTATGGATTCTGAGTAAGAGACCAAACGTACATACACAGAGGATAGAGAGGAGCTACGATTAAACACTAAAGCATAGAGAATCTATGCTTTATAGAAGAAAATTCCCCAAATCTGAAGAAATGTAAATCCAAACATAAGAAGCATTTAGAATCCTAAATTGACATGACCAGAACAGAACTTCTCCACGTGCCATGGTACCTGTGTGGAGGCTAGGGAACCTGAGGGAACTGGCTTTCCTTCTACCATATGAGTTTTGGGAATTGAGCTCAGATCATCATGTTTGGCTGTAAGCACCTTTACCTGCTAAGCCTTCTCACCAAACCTAGTCTGATATCTTTTAAGTCCTGAAACTAATTAACTGTCAACCATGATGGCCGCCAAATCAGGACTACAAGATCCTTAAAGGAATGCTCCCCACAGAAAAGGAAGACTGCTATCTCAATCACAGGAGCACAGGAAAGGACACATTATGAGACGAGTAGTTGTTTATATCTTCTTGACTTAATTTTGATGTCATGGTTACCTACAAGTTCATCCATTTCTTTTAGTGTTTTCAGTTTTGGTAGAGTTTTGTTTTGCTCCCCCAAGATAGAGTCTCACTATGTAGCTCTGGTTGTCCTGGAACCAGAGATCCACCTGCCTCTACCTCCAAATGTTGGCATCAAAAGTGTGCATAGTCAGGCTGGAGAGATGGGCTCCGTGGTTAAGAGCACTGGCTGCTCTTCCAGAGGTCCTGAGTTCAATTCCCAGCAACCACATGGTGGCTCACAACCATCTGTAATGGGATCTGATGCCCTCTTCTGGTGTGTCTGAAGACAGCTACAGTGGACTCATAGAAATAAAATAAATGGGGGGGGGAGAGGTGGGGGTGGTGATATGTTTTTAAAGTTATTCCCTAATGATTCATAAGACTTCGCTAAATTTGTTGTTCATCTTCTTTTCACCTCAAAGATTTATTAATGTGTGTCTTCTTTCTTTCAGTTAGTTTGGCAAGGGCATTACCAATCTTTATTTTTCAAAAAAAAAAAAAAAAAAAAAAAAGAAAGAAAGAAAGAAAAAAAAGGAAAGAAAAAAACAACTTTCGGTTTGACTCTCTCTATATATTGTTCTTTTACTCACTAATCTCTGCCCTGTCTTACAACAGCAACAACACTAACATGCACTTCTCCACAACGGTTTGTCACGAGAATGCAGGTGTTGTGAAAACCATCATGAGTTGAATGAAATAAAAAGATCAACACTATCACTGGACACGCACTAAACAAGGTCACCCAACCCACAAAAGTGGTGAGCAACAGAAGAACCACTAAACACAAGAAAGGGGGTGCTGATATAGGAGAGAGATGACCTGGGGCTTGGATAAACAAAGCTAAGCAGAGTCAGCAATAACTCCTCCCTGGGACCAGCAAGGATTCTGTCCTTGCACCAGGACACAGAGACTTTAAAGGCATATCTGGGGCTGACCATGCTAGCCAAATGATTGTTATGGGTATTGCTGAATTTGAAGCTGGCTCTCCAAAACTGGTGAAATCATAACCATGCCTTTGGCTTAAACACTGGAAATAAAACAGTAATTACGCCACCAACAAAATAGATTCTACAGTCAGAGAAGAGATACGAAGGAATCATTAATGAGGTGTTTACATTAAGAAAATTCACTAGGAAAATTGGCTATGGTGGCCTAGAGAGATCGCTCAGTGGTTAAGAGCACCGGCTACCTGTTGGGGTTGGGCTGGCGCTGCTATGCCTTCAAATACTAATGATGGGACATAATTACAATAGCTCCAAGCCTGCCCAATCTAGGCTTACAGCCTGTAAATAAAATACTTGGATTGTGTGTCTTTTATACAGACTATCTAGACTTTATCATTCCTTTTACAGCTACCACTCTTGTGGAGGATTCAGGTTCAGTTTCTAACTCCCACATGGCAGCTCACAGCCATCCATAACTCTAATTCCAGGTAATCTGATGCCCTCTTCTGGTCTCTGTGTGCAACAGGTACATGTGTGGTGCCCTGATGTACATGTGACCCAAACATCTATACATACAAAATAAAGAAAACAGTTTATAAATAAAATTGATTATGAACCTGGCATGGTAACATCTGTGTTTTCTCCTTAAGATGCCGGCAGCATGCTGGTATCAAGGGTTAGCATGCCTTAGGTCAAGAATGCAGTCAGTCACGAAGACAGCAGTACCAATGCAACCATACTACTGGTAGCTTTGCAAAGTATCCTATCACTAACTTGTGCAACTGAGCAGCAGATTGGATGTATGCACGGACCTCCCAGATGTCTATAAACCTGTCGGCACTGGCACTGTTGCTGTCAAACCTAGCTTGGTGGTTGACCTTGCTCTAGTCAATGTCACAACTGAAGTATAAAGTCTACTGAAATGTACCTGAGGTTCTTCCTGGTGACTCTGGAGGAATCAATGTCAAGAATGTGTTGTCCAATATGTTCCTTGTGGCAACAGCAAAAACGAGCCACAATCGAAGTGTTGGCTTCACTACTCAGGTGACTGTCCTGAATCATTCAGGCCAAAACAAAGCTGGCAACGCCCCTGAACCAGATTATCACAGAGCTCACACAGCATGCACATTTGCTAAGCTGAAAGGAAAGACCTATCACCTTTCTGCTAGGAAGCGGGAAGATAACCCTACACTATCCTACTTGGTGAAGCTGCCACCATTAATATAGTTCCAGGTAAGCCTTTGTGTTTTCAGAGTTCCTTCTGGATCATTTTGCCATTCATATGAATCAGACTGGTGTGTGTATCATCAAGGCCACAGACAAGAAGGCAGCTGAAGGTGGCAAGGTCACCACATCTGCCCAGAAAGCTCAAAACCTAAATGAATGTTAGTGTTACACCTGTATGCGTGCTCTCGGGACTATTTGTCTCAATTGGCCATTGAAGTTTAATACTAGCTTAATAATACCAAGGCATAGTAAAATCTCCCACCCAAAAAGGGGGAATGTCTTATTTTGTGGGCCTTTTTAATGTGTAGCATTTTTAAATTATTAGTTTTTAAAATCAGTAAACTTTAATAGAAGCAACATGACAAAACCAAAAACCGTACCATAGAATTTTAAGACCCATTAATACAAAGTTTAATAAGGGAGAGATACGGACTATGACGGTTAATGCTATCAATTGGATAGAATCTAGAATCACCTGGAAGACAAGAGTTTGGGCATGCTTGTGTGGGATTTCCTAAATCAGATTAACTTTGGAGGGACCACATGCCTTGAGACGGTGATTGCAAAGGACAAAGAGAGGTGAGCATCATCAGTCATCACTCTCGGCTTCCTGACTGTGGACTGAACGTCAGCAGTAGCCTCACATTCCAGCTGCCATGCCTCCCTCCTATGTTGTCTGTGCCCTTGAACTATAACCCCAAATAAATGCTGTCTCTCTTAAACTGCTTTTGTCACACCAACAGGATACATAACAACAGAAACTAGTACTGAGAAGTGGGCTGTGGCTGTAATAAACATGGCCATGATTTATGGGAAGATTGTGGACAAGCTGTCAGTGGTGGGCTATCAAAGGCAAGAATACTGCAAGCAGAGGTTAACGGGCCATTCCGGGTAGGAGCCCGGAAGACAAGCTAACAAGAGAAGCACAAACATTGGAGGTTTATGAGGCTTCTGAAAGGAATGAGGACTCTGTTGGAAACTGGGTTAATGGCACTCCTGTGATGTTCTGGCAAAGAATTTGGCTTCATCTATGTCCTGAGACTTTGGTGGGGTTGAATTTAAATGTAAAGGACTAAGTTGTTTGGCATAGGAAATATTCCAACACAGAAGCACATTTGGGCTGTGGTGCAGCAACTGTTTAACTGCTCTACTCTCAGACGATGAGAGGGAGAAAGAAGCCAAGCAGAAAGATGCTAAGATGTGTATTTTTACAAGGAAAATAGTAGAAGCAAGTTAGCCTTATAGACAAGGCAGGTTTGAAGGCAGCTGCAACTGCTCAAGTGACTGGCACCATTAAGGAAGTCTGCTACTTTGTTCTAACACAACAGAAAAGGTGTCCTGAGGGCAGGGCTCCATCCACTGAAGGCGCCATTTCAGAGAAAAAAAAATGTCAAACCATTTGAAAGGGGAACACCTGACCTGAAACACACTGCTACCGAAGCAGTTCCCTTGTTCTCTGAAAGCCTGAAGTGTTTCTCCAGGGTCGGCATACAGAAGCTGATGTAACTGCCGTCTGAGGGGTTAGGCTCCATCTCAAGCTAGCAACAAAACTTGGCATCATCATCACTGGTTTTGCAGGCATGAGAAACAAACTAAGGGGATCATGGAGGGCTGACTACAATGTCAGCAAGCCCCAAAGCAAAGCAATGTATAGCAGGATTGGAGGTCCTGAGAGGCCACTGCATGAAACTGCAAAAGTAAGACCTAATTTACAATGGAAAACCCAGGATGTTAGAAATACCAGGACCAAGGGACAGCTGCCAAGGACAACTCCAGACACGGAGTGCAGTTGTCCCAGGATAAGGATATGTATGCTGTACTGACTGAGATGGAGGAGTGAAGAAGGGACAAAGAGAGGAGAGATGTGGCTTAAAAGTAATTGGACTGGATGTCAGAAATAGTAAGATAAAGAGTGGTGATGGCCATCACCATCAGCTTGACAGGATCTAGAATCTCCTAGAAAACAAGCCTCTGGGCATGGCTGTGAGGAATTATCCAGCTGAGGTGGGAAGTCCACCTTACAAATTCCACGGGCAGGAGTCCTAGGCTGAATTAAAGGAAGATGAACATCAGCGTTCACCACCCAGCGACTGGATTCATGTCCAGCAGCCTCCCACTCCTCCCCCCACGCTTTCCTTGCAGTGATGAATCCAACCCTGCCCTGGTTGCTTTGCTAAGATATTTATCACAGCGATAAGACCAGTAACCAAAACACAGAACAATGAATGAAACAGAGGGCCCAGAAATAAACCCACACAATTACACCCACCTAATCTTTAGAAAAAGGACAGCCTCTTTAACGGAGTGTTGGGAAAGCTGGGCATCTACGTGTGAAAGAACAAAACTACCCATAGTTCTTAACCTGCACAAAACCAAGTAGATTAAACACCCTACTACAAGGCCTAAAACTCGCACACTGCTAGAGGAAAACAGGTCTTTAAGATATAGTCACAGGCATGGGCTTTGTGAAAAGAACTCCTAGGGTAACACAGGAAATTATTCTAAGAATAAACAAATGTGATTACAAGAAATCAAGCAGTTTCTAGACAATGGAGAAACTATCTACAGAGTGAGGAGGCAGTTTACAGAAGGGGAATATGTATCCTTGTGAGCTACATGTCAGACAGGAGATTAATATCCAAAACATAAAGAACTGTTCAAACAAACTCACTTAAAACAAAACAAAACCCAAAAACCTAATTGGAGCTGGAGAGACGGCTCAAGGATTAAGAGCACTTTCTGCTCTTCTAGAGGACCTGAGTTCAATTCCCAGCTCCCATATGGTAGCTCACAACTGCCTGTAACTCCAGCTCTATGCAATCTGACACCGTCACAGATATACATATAGGTAAAACACCAATGCACATAAAACAAGAACAAATAAATTATTTTTAAAAACTAATTATCCCAACAAAAATGGAGTAATAAACTGACCAGACAGTTCTTAGGAAGGACAAGGGCTGGGGAGACAGCTCAGCAGGGACCACACTCACTGCAGACAGAGGCTCTGCGTTCGGACCTTTAGCAGCCATGTAAAATCCAGGCACACTACTGTGTCTGTACCCTCAGTGCTGGGAAGACAGAGGCAGGTGGATCCTAAGGACTTAGTGGACAGGCAGTCCAGTCAATTGGCCATCTCCATATTCAGTCAGAGAAACTGGCTCAGAAAGCAAGGTGAAGCATTGTAAAGGAAGCCATCAGCACTGACCCCCCAGTTCCCACACCCATGCACGGGCCTACACTGTGTGAGCACATCTGCACGCATGTGCACACACACACATACACACAGACAACAATTTCTAAACAAAACTACAAATGTCAATAAATATTCAAAAAAGTATTCACTATTCCTAGCCATTAGGGAAATGCAGATGAAAACTGCTTGAGATTGCAGCTCCCATATGGTAGCTCCAATCAGCATAGTTATTATCAGAAAGAAAGGCAAATGCTAAAAATTGTGAAGAAAGAAAAATGCTTATTCAGTGTCAGTGGGGATGCAAACTGGTACTGTCTTCATGAAAGTCAGAGTGGAGGGTCCTCAAGAGCTAAAGACAAAATCACCACAGGACCCGCTGTTAAAGCCCAGAGGACTTGTAAGTCAACATTACCACAGGATGTACATTCATATTTACTTATGTACTATTTACAAGCTAAAGAAATGGAAACAGCCTAAATGTCTATCAAAAGATGAATAAAGAAAACATACATAACCATCACAGAATTTTATCCAACTGTAAAGAAAAAAGAGATAATGACATTTGTAAGAAAATGGATGGAACTTGAGATCATCATGTTAAGCAAAGTAAGCCAGACAAGACTCGGACAAACACCGCATTATACCTCTGTTTGTATATGTTATTTATGTAGAAGGGGACCGTGAGACGGGGGAGAAGATTGTACAGGTGTAGGGACAAGCGAAAGGTTATGGAATACACGGGACATGAGAGAAAAAGGGCACTATCTGACAAGAAGGAAGAATAGCAAAAGGTGGGCGGGTGGAAAAGAATGGATAAGAACAGCACACACATGCGCACACACACACGCACACGCACACGCACACACGCGGTGCACATGTACATAGCAAATACTGAAACAAAACCCATTACTACTTTGTATACTAAATTTAAAAATTAATTTAAAAAAAGATAATTCAGAGACATAAGTTACTTGGACAAAGACACACAAAGTTAGAATTAAAATACACCAGAAATTCTAAAACTCAAGATCCCAACCACTCAGTTATTGCCTCTTCCAAACATAGTCACATACACATGTAAGTGTGTACATATACATACACATACACACACAACCAATACTACGCCGTATTACTTAATTGCTAAGGTTAAAACAATACAATGAATCTACTGTTGAAAATTCAGAGGCTAGAGAAATTGCTCAGTAGTCAAGCACAAGTACTGCACTTAAGAGGCCCCAGACTTAGTTTTCAGCACCTGTATCAGGAAGCTCACAGCTGCCTATAATTCCAGCTCCAGAGGATCCCACACTCTTTTCTAGTCCCATACTCTTTTCTGTAAATATATATATTTAAAGATTAAATCTCAAAAAAATAAAATTTAGTCAAAAGATGACATAATGAAACCTAATTCTTTGCAAACTAGTAAAAAGTTTTAAATAAATAAAAAGGTTTATTTTGCAGACTAGTCATTATCTAAAACCTGTCTTTATAAACTTCCAATAAAGGAATATTTTGATGTTACGATTTATTCAAAATATGTTCTAGAATAATTTGTACATTATATCAGATGATGGCAAGTATGAAGTCTATATTGTATTCTTTTTTGATTCTGTATATTTGAGAATATTGTATATTCAGAACAATCTGATAAATCATACTAGATGAGATGGTTTAGTGGTTGGCAATCCTGATGACCTAAGTTCAATTCTAAGATCCACACGGGAGAATCAAGCTCTGGAAGTCATTATCCAAGGGTGCATGCACACACAGACATGCACACATGCACTCACAAATAGATAATAAAATATTTTAATCATAGCAAAAAGTATTAAGTTATACACAATCCATCTTATTATCAAATATGATTACCTTTTTAAGATAATTACTTGTCTAAAAAAGAAATAATAGTTATCAAATGACTATGATTTTTCTAAAAATATGATTTCATTAAATAAATGATTTATCACACCACAAGTGATCTGGGTACTACAAGATACATAAAGAAATGCTGGATAGGTTGTAAGCGCCTAGTGTCTCTCAGGTGGTCTATGAGCGCCCTCTAGTGTCTGCTAGGTTCCTGCACTTTGCCCAGTCAGCTGTGTCGCATTTATTTGGTATAAAAACTAATCTGAAAGTATGTAGCAAGTGTAATATTCTCACCATATGCACAAAATGAGAAACAACAGCAATTTTATGTGTATTAATTACACTGAAAACTTCAGTCTTGAATTTCTTTCAGTTCTGAACAAAGAAAGGCTCCTGCTAGCATGAAGCCAACACTAAACTCTGCAATGCTCCAATCTCAGGCACAGCAAGTCTGCACTCCTGAAGTTTCATGTATTCAAGTCGGTGTAAGAGTTAACTTTTTTGTATTGTTGAAATTTGTCTGTTGATGTTAGAATAAATTCTTAAATAAATATGGTCATATTTTACATCATTTTAACCCTCACACTACTGAGTCATGGTTTTTGTTTTTTTGCTAGTGATACTACTTGTTGCGTCCTTTATACTGATTTTATATTGTGGAAATGACTCTGAACAAGAAACAAGTTGAAGCGATTTTCTTATTCTAGTTCAAACAGACAATGAGGCAGTGCAGACAACCGACGACATTACCAATTCGTTTGGCCCATGAACTTCTAGTGAACACACAAGGCAGAGGTGTGTCGAGTTGCTCTGCAAAGGAGATGAAGGCCTTGACAATGAGGTGTGCAGTGGCCCGGTCATCAAACCTGACAATGATTAATCACTGAAGCGATGTTCTCATGACTACACTAGATGTTGCCAAGAATTCAATGTGGGTCACTAAATGGTCACTAGACATTTGAATTAAGTTGGAAAAGTGAAAAAGTTCAGTGAGGACCTCATCAGATGACTAAAAACAATTTTAAAAATCATACCTTTGCACTTTTACCCTGTTATTCTATGCAGCAATAACAGAATATCAACCATTTTTTGATTGGATGGCAACAGGGAATAAAAAGTGGCTTATATATGACAACCAGCAGTGACCAACTCAAAGGCTGGACTAAGAAGAACACTGTTGCATGTACCTGAGGCCACGTCAGACTGCTGCAATACCAGCCCAGGGTCTGCGTGCGGATCGGAAGGCTCTGCAGGAGAAGTGGGCCGCAGCATGCGGACCAATGGCCCTGCTGAGATGTCCTCTGCTGCTTTCAGCACCAGCCTTTGTCCTTCACTAAGCTCACCCACACTGTTATCCAAGTCCTTCCAAATGAGAAAAACCAATAAAGACATTATATTAAATCAATCAAAGCAGGAACTATTGTGTAAAAATCACAATATATAACACATATGTGCTTATAATGTCACATTTCAGGTACATGAATAATAAGTCTAAGAAGTTAGTTTAGACTCCCAGAGACTGGATCACCAACCAAAGAATACACATGGAGGGGGGACCCATGGTGCTGGCCACATATGTGGCAGAGGAGGGTCTTGTTAGCCATCAGGGAGAGCAGAGGCCCTTAGGCCTGAGGGTGTTAGATCCCCCAGTATAGGAGAATGCCAAAGGAAGGAAGATGAGAGTGGGTGGGTGGGTAGGTCGTGGAATACCACCATAGTGGCAGGGGGAGAGGGGAGGAAATGGGGAGGTTCCAAACGGGAAATCTGGAAAGGGGGAAACGTTTGAAATGTGAAGAAAGTATGAAAAAATGAAAGAAAAACATAAAAAAATAAAACTTAAAAAAAAAAAAAGTTAGTTTAGGGACCAGCAAGACAGCATAGCAAGTAAGGGCGCTTGCTGCCATCTGATAAGCAATTCAATCCCTGGGACTCATATGGTAGGAAAGAACCTAATACTTCAAGTCATCCTTGACCTCTACATTTGGTATGTGCCCTTGCTCACATACATAATAAGTAAATACATGGAAACATTTTTGAAAGAAGTTGAAAAAGGCATATGGTATTGTATGTGTATTCATAAGTATATAGGTGTGGGCTGGAACTGCGCACGCACACACACACACACACACACACAAAATAAATGTATCTTTAAAGCTTCATTTTTTGTTGTTTTTCAATTGTAGCAATGACACCGATTATAGAGTAACTTAAATACTGTCTTATTGAAATTAAAAGTTGGATATTTAATTTTTTCCTGTATTTATGTCCCCCCCAAACTTTATGTTTGAACAATACCTCTGCTTGCTGTGAAACTAGTAATTCCTGTTCTTGCTTAGTGAGAAGAGAAATGATTGCATTTTCATGAAGCTTTTTATGGGGTCTCCTAATCACCTGTCCTTCACTGGGAGGGTCATCTTCCTAGAGCAGACACAAAGACAACATCAAAAAAGGCCATCGCACAATTCCACTTCCTCAATTATAACTAATAAAGCTTTAGGAAGAAATGATACCAGTATGTTTCAAAAGATTAACGCACTATTTTCATGGAGCTCTGATTTCCACTTGGCCATTGTCCTGGCTGGTTGTGTGTCAACTTGACACAAGCTGGAGTTATCACAGAGAAAGGAGCTTCAGTTGAGAAAATGCCTCCATGAGATCCAGCTGTAAGGCATTTTCTCAATTAGTGATCAAGAGGGGAGGGCCCCTTGTGGGTGGTACCATCTGTGGGCTGGTAGTCTTGGGTTCTATAAGAAAGCAGGCTGAGCAAGCCAGGAGAAGCCAGCAAGCCAGTAAGTTACATCCCTCCATGGCCTCTGCATCAACTCCTGCTTCCTGACCTGCTTGAGTTCCAGTCCCGCCTTCCTCTGGTGATGAACAGCAACATGGAAGTGTAAGCTGAATAAACCCTTTACTCTGCAGCTTGCTTCTCTGTCATGATGTTTGTGCAGGAATAGAAACCCTGACTAAGACAACCACAATAAAAACACTTCACATCTGCCTCAAATGTGTGCAAACACTACAAAGCAGTTTAAGTGCAGCTCTACGACAGATCTTCTTCTGTCTCCCACAACTGAACTCCAGTGACTCCTAAGTGCTTCTGTAGCATTCAAACAGCCTGAGTGTAGGGCTCACATGACATCCTGCTTCACGTTTATGCAGTGCATATCAAGACAGTGTGTGGCAAAACCAGCCAAGCACTGGGGGAATACTGCAACCTGGACTACAGACAACATAAAACTTCAGAAACATGAGAGCCTCACAGCCTCCTCTGCGTGGACACCTGTCTGTCTAAACTAAGGGAGGCACGGATAGCCTCATTTCTGTAACACTTCACTTAGGCTTCACTGTGCCTCAAAATACCTGTCTGAAAAACAAGGGAGGCTGTGAGCCTCAGCATCAGACAAAATGAGTTGCCTTGTTAGTACAAGAATGAATATGACTTATAATTCATTAAAACAACAAATTCTTGCCTTTTGGCTATAAGACAAAGTATAACAAATTTATTGAAATTATTTTTGGCTATTCTGTTTTAATGAAA
This sequence comes from Rhynchomys soricoides, assembly GCA_019843965.1. NCBI lineage: Eukaryota > Metazoa > Chordata > Mammalia > Rodentia > Muridae > Rhynchomys > Rhynchomys soricoides. The sequence goes on from JADRCH010000040.1 coordinate 3,606,696, forward strand.
TACAGTTTATTAACTCTGGCTCCACCTCCTAGCTGTGTAGGGGTAAAACACCTGCTAGCACACGGGTTCAGACAACTCTGGGTTTTCCTAGGTTATAGTTTTCATTTGCGTTGACTATAAATTTGCTTTCAGTTACAAAACTACAATTAGAAATAGTTTCAAATATAGAAAAAGAAAGGTTATAATTTTGTCTGGGTTCAGTTGGTCAATTTACTTTAATACCAGACAAAGTTCTAAGAATGAATAACGATCCCATAAGTGGTGTATTAAATAAGCCAAACATATACATAATTCTCTGCGAGTCAGCTTACTGTAATTATGTCTTCTCTCATACCATTTCACAACAGTGATTGCAACTACAGGAGACTCAAGCAACTACTGCACAAGTCATTGTTAAAAAAGTAACTGTCCAAACAAACTCTTCTCAGGAGACTTGTTTTTCTTTTTTTAAAAAAAGACTGTCTAAAGCATTTTCCTACTCCTTTGTGAAATAGCACTTTGAAAGAAACAGCAAAATGAACAATGCTTAGCAATGAGCAATGAGCCACAGAGCACAATCTCCTTTCTTTGTTAAGTTACCTGAAACATAAAAGTGAAAAAAATCGATTCCTTAACAGTTGTAAGAGACAAACAATACGTGTACATGACAGCGGTATACACGTAAGCAACATGACATGATATATCGATGTCATTTTCTCACCTATGGCCCTAACAACCAGGAATGATTACTTTCCCTGGATCCTATTTTTATTTTAGTGTTTTAAAAGAAATTTATTTTCATTACTTTTAATTACATGTCTGTGTACATAAGTGTAGGTGCCCGTGAAGTGCAGAAGAGAACATCAAATCTCCAAAAACTGGAGCTGCAGGTGGCTGCAACCCACCTGATGTGGGTGCTGGAAACCAACTAGGTCCTCTGCAACAGAGGTGCCCCTCTTAAACTGATGTGCCATCTTGATTTGTAACATATTAAATTTATATACACACATATATTAGTACATGTTATATATAACACAAATGTACCACAGGAGACATAGAGTACTTCAGATCCTGTTCAAAGCACTGCTCAAACAATTCCAGGTCCCGTTTTAATTACACTAACCTGTATCTTTTGACTATCAGAACCTTAGAGGTTAGTAACAATTTTCTATTCATTCCCCATTACATAGGATTATATACTAGAATCTCTACCTCCCTCCCTCATTTCCTGCCATCTTTCCTTTTCACACTGAAGCAAGGTCACGCAAAGTAGATCTCAGCCTCCTAACTGAGCCTCCTGAAGTGTCGGTGACCACAGGCAGGGACTTGTGACTGTGCCTAGTCTCATGGTAACAATTCACTAAGCTTTGTGTCTATACAAACCACCAAAAAAACCTCAACAGCAACAAGACATCAAGACATTCTTCCAGCTTTTCCTTACCATTTCAAAGGCATCCTGCAGAGTGCTGGATAAGCTGTCATTTATGTTCATCAGAAACAAGTCCCCATTTCCTAGAAGTAGAAAGCAAAGTAAAACAATTTAGGAAAAAAAGGAGACATTTACTAAGAAATCTGGCCAGAAAGCACAGAATACTACATTTAAACTTAAAGTTCAGTAGCAAAACTGGAAAAGTTCATATTTAGGTCATTATTAGGTAAATTACACAAGCATAACAAACACAAGCTTTTTATTTCACCTATTAAGTCATCAGAATTGTTTAGTTGTTTAATTTTTTTACTTGTTTGTTTTTTCAAGACAAGATTTCTCAGGCTATCCTGGGAACACAGGCTGGACTTGAAATTAGAGATCTGCCTGCCTCAGCCTCCCGAGATTAAAGGTATGCACCACTGTGCCTGGCTCAGAATTGTTTTTTAATTTGAATTATTGTTATTATTGTGTGTGTATAGGTTTTCCCCCACATGTATGCCTGTGTTCCAAGTGCATGCCTGGTGCCATGGAGGCCAGAAAGAGGGCACCTGACCCCCTCAAACTGTATTTACAGACTGGTGTGAGCAGCCAGCCATGTGGGTGCTGGGAATTGAGCCTGGTCCCCTAGAAGAACAGCCGTGCTCTTAGGCACAGAGCTGGCTCTCCAGTCCCAGGCTGTCAGAATTTAAAAGTTATGAAACTGAGAAACAGGCACCCCTACAAGTTGTTAAGTGTAGCAAGAACTGATTTAAATGAAAAGCTGATCAATCTTCCCCGGAAGCTTGCTGACTGTGTCCTGCTAATTTAAAGTGGCAATCTATCTCAGCAAGGACGGTCGTTACAGCCTGGTACATAGTCTAGGCCATGAGACACAGTCTAAATAAACGCCCCTCACTCAAGCATTACCTGAATGGATCATAGACCACTGGAAAAAGACATGATCCATGTGTGTTGATATTGAATATGTTCACCACACATGACTTTGTAAAAAGTTCAGGTTTTACAATAATATCCACAACACACTCCTATATGAAAGTACACACATAAGTATGCATTTAGGCATCTATCCATGCAAAGACAAAAGTACACTAACAGAATATATCTTGAGCTATTATCAAATTAATTCTAAAGAAAAGAATTCTGAGGAGGATTTCATTCTTCAAAATCAGAGCCCAGAAAAGTTAACCAACCTGCACAGAACATCTATTAAACCATGTTAAATCTGGAAAGATAAACAAAAATATTTTTAAAAGAGAAGTTATCACTAAGAAAACTACTATAATATAACTAACAAGGTCAATTACTATGTTAACTTACTCTTGGTAGCCAAGTTTTGACCACAGCTAAATAAGATCTCCCCTTCAGATATATGCCTGTCTAAAGTCTCTGTTTCAGTGACAGTGCTCAAAGTGTTCTCCAGGGTTGATGAACCAGAACTAGGTATCCGTTGGAGAGAAGGGGCCTTGGTGCCCTCAGGAAGTGGTGCTAAGGGAACTGGCTCTGGAGGTGCAGGCTGAGCAGAAAAGTCCACACTCTCAGGTTCTTCATTAGCCACAGACATTACACTAAGAAGATAAAGGCACATTTTTAATTATAAATCACCGAAGGCCCACATCCATTCATCAGAATAAAAACAGACACTGCCGTCTCTTTTAGCAAAGTGACTACTGTAACTAGTTAACAAGACTCATTGTTCTGAAGTTGTGCTTTCAGCAAAGGCCACCGTGCAAGCTGCTCTAGCCACGGAATAACTCAATATGGTTTAGTAATACAAACATTAACTGAGCACAGTATATGATGGTCTACACTAGAAAAACAATTATACATTTCATTAACAATCTGATGGTTTATTCTTATGTACTTTAAACATTTGACAAGAGAGTGTTTTTAATTTTAAAATATTTAAAATTTATAAAAGTTTTTTTTCTAAAGAATAAACCATGAATGGTGGAAACATGCCTGTAATCCCAGCACTAATGAAGCCAAGGCAGGAGGATTACCAATTTAACAACAAGCTCGGTTACAAAGAAAATTCCAACCAGCTGGACTTCATCCCCAGCCCTTTCTACGCCACTTGTATGCATTGTATCGAGTGTGAAGAGTGGATCTGGCGGAGCTGCAGAATAACAGGTGTGTGCTCTTGCTTACACAGCTCTTGGGTGAGGAAGTTCTTGAGGAGAGTTAGGATTCTCTTCATCCAGTGGCAGGTCTCCGCTGTCCCACGGCTTGGGCCATTCAGAGCTGGATAACTTCAACTTGTCAATGGAGATTTCCGACAGAGTTGGGGTAAGAGCTGCTGCAGGAGGAGGAGTAGTAACAGGAGTACGCGTTGGCGTACTAACAAGTGTGACAGCAGGCATGTCACTTCCTAAAGTTAAAAGAGAAAACGACGACTCAGTCAATAGCTTTCTAACGTGATGATTCCTTGTTTTAGAGAACGCTGGCATCAAACAATCATAATGACAATGACGGCTTTACTAAGAACATTACTATATTTATTAAGGTATAAAAATTAAAACTTTGAAAAGATGGCATTTTAAAACTACTATACATTTAAAGCAGTTCCAGCAGTTATTAAATTACATATTTTCAGAAATAATACTTTTCTGTGAATGTCTCTCTGAAAAGTTATATTGGAAACTTAACCTTAACCCGTATGTTGCAATGTGGAGGGAGGCCCCTTGTGAGCTACCCAAGGGCACATGAGCCCTACATGGGATTAGCAGCTCCATGAGAAGTGAGACCTCAGCCTGCAGGCTCCTGCTCTCTGGCTGTCATTCATGATATAGCAAGAAGGCTGTCACCAAAGGCAGCCCCTCGATGTGACTTCACAGACTCTGGAACTTAAAAAACTCTTAATTTGACTTATAAATTACCTAGTGTATAGTATTCTGTTACAGTACATAGGCAGTCAAGTGACAAGCAATTCCTTACTTTTCTTGCAAAAAAAGCATTTACTAAAGACTACTAAGCAAAAACTATTTTTAGTTACTAATAGTAAAACTAAATTATAGAAACAAAAATTTTAGGTTCGGGCAAGGTGCCTCAGCAAGTCAAGCATTTGCCTGATACCCAGAGTTCAATCCTGGTACCTGCGTTAAAATGAAAGGAGAAAAGTAACTTCACAAACTTCTCCCCTGACCTCCACACATGTGCCATGAAGTGTACAGGCACATGCTCATGTGCGCACACACACACACACACACACACACACAAGTGTTTTAAAAGAAATAAGGTTTTTACCTTTTTCAACATGTATCTCTTTAATGGAAGAAGCCACATCCTGATCAGATTCACAGGGAGAGGAGTCTGGAGTTCTTACTAACACATGCTCCTTCAGAGGTGCTGGAGAGCAAGGGGGAGTAGGCTGTGGTGTAGCTACTGGAGTACAAACTCTTGCCTAAGATAAATCAGTGAAACAAAACCCAGCATGTTTATAATCACCCAAACAAAAATGATATGAAACAGCAATATAAACATAATTCTGGACCACACAGAATTGAAATGAATGGTCAAAGCAACAATAAAATAAAAGCCCAAGGGCTCTGGGTCTTAAAATTTGGCTGCCAGTATAAGACTGGCCTAAGGAAACTCTTGGGCAATTGAAGTAACTGTGTCTGAAAGAAATCCGTTATTGTCTTCTAATACAGAGAAGATTAACCAGATAGAGATGAAGATAAACCCCATGGCTGCATGGTTGGCCATGCAACAAAAGAGAAGTTCTTTGACTGACTGACAAGGTGCTAAAACATTAGCCTCTAAGATAAAGGCACACCATGTAAAAAGTAATAGCAAGTAAGATAAAGGAGAGGGTAGGAGAGAGCATTAGAGCTAGGTCAAACAAGAAAAGAAGGAAACATCTTAATATTTATTTGTCACCTAGAGTAATATTCAAAAGGTTCCAAAATTCAAAGACATTAAAGGATAACAGTGAAAACACTGTCCATCTCCTTCCTATCTCGTTTCTTTCCTCAGAGTTATCAAGTAATCCTGACAAGTCAATTACATGTACACAGATTTATCTATGGAGTAAGTTCTTGGTCCTAACTACTGAGAGCACTGTTCTAATCCTGAGCAGATACTGTGGGACTCCCCTATTGCACGATCAGCAGAGGCAAGGAGAATGCCTACTGTTCAGGGTCTTTTGGAGGTATGGGAGCAATTTGTATTTCTTTTCTGTGAGGGAACAACCTAGCCATTTCCTTTGCTCATTTTAAGAAAGCTTTTATATTTTCCATGCCAGGTTGCAAACTACTACCTAACTTAAACTGATGGCAAAAGTCTACACCCATACTATCCTGGACGTGCCCAACATCGTCCAAAATGATGAAAGATTATTAGAAATCCTGGAACACTGATCAACAGGTAGCAAGCTCTTTTATGTGAAATATACTCTATCTTTTCTACTTCTTCACTGTATGTACATACAACATAAAAATCTGGGTGTGTGTGTGTGTGTGTGTGTGTGTGTGTGATGAAATGGCTCACCTATTCCTCATGAGAGGATCTGAAGATACTCTTCTAGCACTGATAACTGATTACCAACAATGATAAACTATTAGGAACTGAGTATTCTCAGAGTTCTAGACCCTGGGTTATATCAGTTATTCAATCATCCATGAAACTTGATACGAGATGATGATGATGACGATGATGATGAAGAAGAGCTAACATCATGAAGATGTCTATCCTTCCCAAATTATACAAATCAAAATTAGACATATTTCTATAAAAATCTTTCTTCCAAGATTCACGTTATAACCAAGGCTCTTGTCGTACCTTATGCTGTTATATGCACACTCTGAGAACCAAGTCCATATTTTCTTTGGGAACAACAACAAAGGGGGCTCCTGAAACCTAGTAGACAATGAGGGTTTTAATAGAACTTAAAAACAAACTGTAAAGAGCAGGACGTGGTGACATGCACCTGCAAACCCAGTTCCTTGGGAAGCCGAGGCAACAAGACAGAAGTCAAGAGTCGGAGACCAGTCTGGGCAATATAGTAAAACCTCATCTCTGAAAAAATAAAAACTTTAAATTGAAAGTAAAACTCCCGTGATGGTGGTGCACAGCTTTAATCCCTGCACTTGAGAGACAGAAGCAGGCAGATCTCTGAGTTCGAGGCCAGCCTGGTCTACAGACTGAGTTCTAGGACAGCCAGGGCTACACAGAGAAACCCTGTCTTGAAAAACAAACTAAAACAAAATAAACAAAAAAACCTCTCAAAATTAAAATTTAAAATACATGAAAAATAAAACATATAAATTATGTCAAAATGCTAAGAAAAGCATGATAGTGTTGAAGGGACTACTAACACAGTGAGCTTGCTCTACTAGACAGAGGCAGATTTTACACTCTAATGTATCTCAATCACATAGGCAAGACTAAATAAAATAGAGCTGAGCTATCAATTCACATCTTCTCAAGAGACCATGCTCTCAACAATTATAAACTTCCTGCTCACACTTGTTTTTCCAATTTTCTTTTCTTCTTTTTTCTTTCTTTCTTTTTTTTCCTGGTTTTTCAAGACAGGGTTTCTCTGTGTAGCCCTGGCTGTCCTGGAACTCACTCTGTAGACCAGGCTGGCCTCGAACTCAGAGATCTGCCTGCCTCTGCCTCCCGAGTGCTGGGATTAAAGGTATGCGCCACCACTGCCCGGCCTCCAATTTTCTTATTTAATCACCCTGATGAAGATATGTGCAGCGAATGAGCACCAAACAAGTCAAAGAAAGGAGCAGAGGTGGACTGGGTTAGAGAACCATTGCTCTGAGCGGTCTATGGTGCAAGCATCCACCAACAAGGCACAGACCAGAGCATATGATTGCATTTCCTAACACCAAGCTCTGTAAAATCAAATGAAATTCATACATAAAAGATTAGTTTACAGGATTCACTTATATAATATGCCTCTGTGATTTACAAGGTCAGAAATAGCTGCAGAGTTTTATAAAGCTGGTAACAGAGTCAATTTTGGATTTCTACAATAGATTAGAAATTCTATTTAACATAGTGATGGTGACCAGACAAGTAATAATGAAGTATATGAAATACATTTTCTCCTAAAGTAGTAAAGTAAGAAAGTATCTTCTTATGTAGAACCTAGATATTAAATGTGTGTATGTAACATGAAAGTACAAACAAATACTCAGGGAGAGGAGGAAGACCAATGTCTCAGCACGGAGTGGGAGGAAGGACAAACGAGGGGAAGGAGGTGGGGACTGAGCAAAGTAAACAATGTATATATATATATATACATTGTATAATATATATATTATATATATTATATATATATATGAATGAAGTGTCCTGACTCATTATTTCAATAGGTTTTCTGAAAATGACTAATAAAAAACAGAATGCTGCTATTGCTTTTGAGGTAGAGTCATACATTCTCAACTTTCAAACTTTTTTTTAAAGAATCTAATACAGGCTGAGAGATGACTCAGCAGTTAAGAGCACAGGCTGTTGCTCCAAAGGACACAGGTTCGATTCCCAGCACCCACATGGAAGCTTGAGTCTGTTCTAGATCAGATGCCTTCTTCTGGCTTGTGTGGGTATTGCATGCAAGTAGCAGACAGACAAACATCCAGACAAAACACTCATACACTTAAAATAAGTTTTTAAAAAATATATAGCATATATAGAGATAGATTTCAGAAATATTCAACTGCCATCAATGTGAAATACAGGAAGTAAATACAGGGAAAAAATGGTCACTGTAACACACTTGTAACTTTTCTATAGATTTTAAATTTTCTCAAAAAAAAAAAAAGCTAAGTTGAGTATGACAGCTCATACTTGAATCCAGTTCAGGACCACCTTCAGGTGCATAGTGACTTCAAGGCCAGCTTGGCTTACAAAAAACCTAATCTCAAATAATAAAATGCTAGGGAAAGCGTTAATTACATCACCAAGGAATGAAATTCTATCACAATCTATGATCATATAACATTAAGTTTAAAATGTATCTTTTTTTATGTAGGTATGATGGCTCCTACATATGATTGTACCATATACGTGTGTGTGTGTGTGTGTGTGTGTGTGTGTGTGTGTGTGTGTGTGTGTGTAGGAGGAGGATTATCTTGAGCTTGAGGCCACCCTGAGCTACAGAGACAAAGAGTTCGAAGTCAGCTTGGACTATACGCTGAGATTGTCTCAAACAAACACAGACAGACAGACTGACACACACATACACACAAAGACTGCTCTTTAATAATGTCTAAGATAGTCCCCATGATTCTTAAGTTGTAAGACAATGGAAAGTTATTCCTACCGACAGGTTAGTTTCATTTCTTGAAAGATCACCAGAAACACTTGTGGCAGCAGGCTCATGCTTCTTTGCCTCTCTGTCAGCTAACATGGCAGCAATGGTCTCAGCCAGAGCTTCATTGACAAAATGGCTGAGCGTGTCTGAGTTTACAGGAGCTCCGGAGCCAACCATACGCTGGAGCGCTCCACTGCTTGTTCCTGCAACTAAAGAACAAGAAGTTCAGATAATGCTGAGAGACATGGTTGGAGCCATACCTTACTCCTTAAGGCCTTACAAAGGCTGACAGACATGTGTGAGCATGGAAGGAGTGAACACTGAGAACAGAAGCAAAGCCACTTGCCACAAGAAAGACAGAGATAACAGCTTAAATGAACATCTTTTGCAACAAACCAAGGGGGAGAAAAATACACAAGTAAAAATTTATTTAGTATGCCTTCTTGCCCAGCACTGCAGAAGTTAACAAAAAAATTGTCAGCAAGTATTCTTCTCAGTTTTATGATAGACCCAAACTAAAAGACAATAAATATCAACCAACTGGTAACTGGACTAACAAATTATGATATATTCAGCATATAATACTAACATAAGCAAAAACATGACTGCCAAAGTATTACACTAGGATAGGCAAAATGGTTGAGAGGTAAAAATGCTTAGTGCCAGGTCCGACCACCTGAGTTCAACCCCCTGGAACCATGGTGGAAGGAGCAAATCAGCTCCTTCAAGCTGACCTCTGGCAACCAGAGTACACTGTAGCATACATGTACACACACACACACACACACACACACACACGATTAATGTAAAAACTGCCAAGCTAAACAAAGTCAGCCAATCCAAAAAAAAACCCATGTTATATGATACTCATGTATGAAAGTCTTCAAAAGATTAAAATACATGACAGAAAGCTGAATGCAGTTGTTGGGGCCACTGCACATGGGTGAAGGCTAGAAACTATCTACAAAGCAGCATGGGGATACTTTGATATTGACAGAAATGTTTTCTGACCTGATTGAATGCATAACTATTTTAAAACTTGTCAAACTGTATACTCAGAACTGGTGAATTTGAAGGCAACTAAATTACAATTTTAAAAAGACTGATGTTTTTCATTCATACACACACACACACACAATTATATATATGTATATATATATTAAATGGATTTTTTAAAGAAGCTTCTACAGTAGTACTAATTCATTTCCACATGACCCTCAAATGGTCCTCAGTGTTAGTGGGCCTTCCCTTAATCTCCCTTTCGCCTCCCTATTCCCATTTAATCTTCTTGCTTCAGAACCCTCCCACAAACAACATACACCTCCTCAGTGTCTTTTATTCCCCTTCCTGGGGAGATACTCCCCAACCCCACACCCCTTTTTCCACACCTAACCTCTGTGGTTATATGAATTATAGCATGCCTATCAAAGGCTTTAAAGCCAACATTCACTAACACAAAGACCTAGACTAGACAATATGCAGAGAGTGAGAGACTTTGGGACACTCAGTCCTAAATGGAATGTCTTCATCAACTCCAGCCTCTCAAGGCTCAGGGGCTTATACAGAAGAGGAGATGGGGGGATTGGAAGAGCCAGAGAGGATGGAGACACCAAGAAAACAGTGTGCAGACACAACGCGACTGACACACATGAACTCAGAGACTGTGGCAACATGCACAGGGGCTGTACAGATTCAAGCCAGACTGGATCCCAAATGAGAAAGAGAAGCAGGCACAAGCTCCCCATGTTAGGAGCCATCTAGGAAAGGCTAAAGCATACAAGTGATGTTCTGGAGATGACACATCACTTTGCATGCTGCAATGGATAATTGTGAATTGCAAGGCTTTCAGAAATCTCATCTCAGGATTGATTCTTATTGGTGATATGCCTTTCCTGTCATTATTAAATTAATACAACAATTCCTGGGCATTAGCCTACCCTATTGGGCAGGTTTTCTTCAGATCAACAAAGATATACTCTTTTTGCTATAGAGTCAAATTGATGATTCATAATTCCTAATAATTATTCTATAGAATTCCTGAGCCCTCTATAATATGAAAGCTGCAATTAAGACTTTGTAAACCTTCATGTGTCACGATTAATTGCACTAAGATAGAAAGCAGGCTTGAAACAGATTTACAATCAGGGAAAACATTCCTTTTAGGCTGACTGTAAAACTGCTATCTGATAACTAAAGGTCATAAACTGAGAATGAACAATTTATTGTAGGTGCAAGGACAGAAGATAAAATATTGACAGGATTTATCTATACAAAATTTCAACTAATGAGACACTAGGCAGATGATTTGCCTCTTGACAAAACTGTGCTAACTTAGACATAAGAATTATTGTTTTTAACTCTTAATAAACCTGTGGAGCTAGTGATAGCTAAAGAATGCTTAACAAGATAACTAGTTTTAATGGAAACACATGTAAACATCTGTCATTACTTCTTATTCAATTTACGATTTGAATTTATGTTTGAACTTGTTGTGAACTTTGAAAAAAGATTCTTAGAATAGCATGTGATCATGTGTCCTGAAAAAGTACAAGAACTTGGAATGATGACAATAAGAGCAGAAGCAGAAAAGCAGCAAAACAGAAGCAGAGCACAGCAGAGCAGAGAGCAGGCAGGCTGCTTCTTAGCATGAGACAGAGTTTTTTCCTACACAGCCAGTTTCTTCTTACTGACAAGAACAGGGCTTTTTTATACTCAATAAAAAGGTACAAGTTTTTTCTTTCTCTAATCAACAATTTTTCATCCAGAATGAGTGAGTTGCTTTTGTGTTGGCACTTGCTCAATGAAACCTACTCATGGGGGCTTTTGCATATATGCATTTGTAATACATATATGCATTTGTAAGAAGAGGTGTGTGTACGTAAGTATATAAATTGATGAGACAGATGGTTGGGCCCAACAAAAAGGTAAATGTGTGTATGAATGTGTGCATGAATGTGTGTGTCTATGCATACTTGCTTGTGTAAAAGTTTTTCTATCTGCAAGCATGACTTTCTTTCCTGGTTAACTAAAAGTTAATTGTTCCAAGCCTCCCTCTTGCCTGGCCAGCAACAGGCAAGGCTTCTAGGCAAGAGCCTTAGCAATAAATCCTTTGCTGAATTCCCCACTGCTATACATCATATGTTAATTGCCAGAGAATTAACAGTAAGTTTATAATGTAAGTTTACCACTGCTTATTCAAGCAACAGTGAATTGTAAATATGAGAGAAAAGTTTCCCCAGCACGAAATGAAGCACAGAACAGCAATAAAGAGTTAAGTTCTTAGCACAGAACAGAAAGATAAGAGTTAAGTCCTTAGCACATAATGATGCACAGAATAGTAAAAAAGAATTAAGATTTTAGCACAGAACAGTTAGAGAATTAAAAGGCCAGAAATCACCAGTCTTTCAGTCTATGTCCAAAGCTGTGTTCCACTTCAACCCATTCCAGCCAGGGCAGCCTCTGGTATCCCATCTCTTGCCATGAAGCTATCCCCAAGTTTGCAAAAGAAAAATTAGTTTTCTCTAGTGGAGTCTCACTGGATATATTGATCAGACTTAAGGGTAGGCCCCATCCCCAGCAAAAGATGGCCAAACAAAATGAACTCAATGGTAACTCTATAGGCTTTCTGTATCATATTACTTTGAGCTTTGTTTTTGACTTTGCGTTCTTATGGGTTTTGTTTTGGTGTGTGTTTCTTGTGCTTTTTCTTTCTTTTTTTTTAAAATTCTGGTTTGTTTGCCTGTTTTCTAAAGAGAGAAAGAAAGGGCATAGAGTAGAGTAAGTGGGGGGTAGGGAAGGAAAAATACAGAAGACAAACTGGGGTGGGTAAGGAAGGAAAGTAGGAAAAGAAAAATCACAAGGAGTTGAAGGGAACAAGAGGGAGAATTAGAGGACTGGCTCATTTAACCATTCAGTGAGAACTTAAACCTCATCAGTTACTAACTAGTAAAGGGCTGGACAAAAGAAGCAACATCTTTACTACTGAATAATATATAGTCTAGTGAGTGAGAGAGACATATCAGACAACTGCAATATATTGATACCTATTATAAAGGCATTCTGATGATAAATATAGTCAACTAAATGGATTTTGGAATCAACTAGGAGACACACCTCTGGACAGGTCTGTGAGTACATTTCCAGAGAGATTTAACTAGGCAGAAAAGACCCACCCAATGTGGCCAGCACCATCTCATGGATGAAGGCTCTGGACTTCATTCAAAAGAGAAAGGAGTTAAATATGAGGCAGTTATGTCTCCTCGCTTCCTAAGGATGTAATGTGGCCAGCTATATTATACTCCCATGCTGTCTGAGTAAGGATACGGCCGGCCGCATCACACCCTCACCGGCAATGAACGTCTACGATCTCAAACCATTACACAAAATAAATCTTTCCTCTCTAAAGTCCCCTTTGCTAGGTTCTTGGTTGCAGCAAATAGAACAATAAAAGGAGGTGCCAGAAAGATGGTTTAGTGGGTAAAGGCACCCGCTGATGACCTGAGGAACTACTAGAACTACAGTGAAAGAGACAAAAGTTGTCCTGACCTGTGCATGCTTGCACACAGTATTCTATTGCTCCTCCACAATAACAAATGTATGTATATTATATATTTGTGTAATTTATACACAGACATATTTCTGTGGAGGAACAACAGACTCCTAGAGAATGGCTCAGCAACCCCAAAGCTGCAATCTGTGAGGGGAAAGAATACTAATCTCATCTGCAGAGAAGCAGAAGTGAGATAGCCAAGGATCCAGTTGACCTCAGGGATTCAGAAATCCATAGTAATTAAATAAAGAACATGCTCCACCTGACGTACCAATGTCAGAAGCTGATGGTTCGCTTGCCTCACTTATTGAAACACTGGCATCAAGTCTGGTCTGTTGCTGGAGTGGAAAGAGCCCAGAGATAATTCTTGACATTATTTCTTGTTCTACCCTAGAAGTATAAAGTTAAATACACCTGAATTTGGTTAAAAGTATAAAATGTTCGCTCTATCCAAAGAATAAGCTGTCCTCAGAGCATGACCTTGTGAAAGCAGCCTTTTAGAAGTTACAACTGGAAGAAAAAGAACTTGTCTCTCCTGCTAAGACAAGCCCATGAAACTGTCCTACTGGGAGACAGACTATGAAATCAACTTAGAGCTTGCCAGCCTGACAGAAGCTCTCTGCAACCCACCTAGGTAAGCACAGCATGTGAGATGATAGTTATCCAGTATATCATGTCCTGGAAAAGCATGCTTCTCACTCGGAGCACACATAAAATCCTCTCAGATCAAAGCTCCATGAAGTTCCCTGAGCAGAGTTTGGGACTAGGCAAGTGCTTAAACACCATCCTTAACCAGCACCCAGTGCTTCTATCTGTGACTTTATTACAGTGATGCAACTTTATTTAAAAAACAAAACAAACAAACAAACAAAAATACCCGAACTGCAAAACAGGGTAGAGTTTTTCCTTGAAAAGGAAAGAAAAATGTATTTCCTAGGCACTGTTAGGAAGAAGAAGGAAGGCAGGGTGGGGAGCAGGAGCCTTCTTTTAATACGCTTCTTCAGAGCCGCTGTCAGCCAAATTAAAAAATTATTGTCATATAAATGATAGATATTTACTGTGGGAAAATTCAGAAAATTAGGGTTTTTTAAATTGGTCAGGTTCACTCATAATCCTACATTCAGAGATAAGTAGTTAATAACCTGACATACATTTCAAACATCTGTTCATGCAAACTTATTTTAAGGTCTTAAAAGCTAAGTTTACACTGTGTCTCTGGCTTTATTTAGATCTTTCACTCTTACTGACTATTCTTCTAGCCATTTCCATTTTTATCTGCTCTTCTGATTTTATTCACACCAATAGAATTATAAACTTACCACTGAATTAAACTATTTTCCAATGTTTCTTTTCTCTCAATTACTTTATCTAAAATATCAGTAGTGGGACGGAGAGCAGAAGCGACGGGAGGAAACGAAGGGCCGTTATAGTTTGTAGGAGCAACTTTAACGCTTCTGTTAAACTCCAACATGGGTGCAGAGCAGTCAGGAATTTCATCACATTTTTCTTCTTCCTAAGATAATAAAAACAAAACAATGATATTCAAGTATCTGTTCAACATGTTCAAGCGCAGGCAAAGAACTCAGCTGTATGAATTAACCAACATTCACCAATCAGCCAATTACCTGCCTCCTTGGGTGGTATGACATTAAATATCCACACACCACTTATCACACCATGAATCAGACCTAACACTGGAGAAACTGCATTTGTACAGTCAGACATGAATCAGACCTAACACTGG
>JADRCH010000040.1:3621670-3660112 GCA_019843965.1 Rhynchomys soricoides
ACATGAATCAGACCTAACACTGGGGAAACTGCATTTGTACAGTCTGATTTGTACAGTCTGTCTGACTTTTAAACTCAGGGTTCAGGCTCTGGGTATGGTCCAGTGGTAGAACGCTTGTCCACCCTGAGTTTGATTTCACATCACCATACACAAAACATTAAAAAAAAAATATTAATTCTGTATAGTCATGAAGCCAGAAAATTTGGGGAGTCTAGCATTAAACCTTATGGACTATCCAGAAATTTTTGATCTTGTTTATCACAAAAAACCCAATGATCCCAAACATTTCTTCACCCTTTCAGAACCTGCAATTCACATTTAGTTGGTCATACACATTACCTTCATCACCATATCACATCCCAAAGTTATTTCTCTGATGGTTTTTAACTTTTCCTTATGAAAAATGTCACATGTTTAAAAATAAACAAAATAATGCTTCGGTCCTACATGTTATATATAAATGATGTGAACTGCGTGTACCTAGCCCCAGCTTCAACAATTATCAACGGGTGGTCAACTCTGCCAACGTTGTCTACCCCATACATTTTCTCTGTCATAGATCACTGTGACCCAGATTACAGATATAAGTCTATCTATAATTAAATAAGCATCTCAAAATTAGCCAGTCTCTTTAATACCACAGCTCATCAATATCCTGTGAGGAGCAGAGTCCTCAGAGAGCAAGTACAGGAGCCAGAGTAGAAGAAACCCTTGTCACTCAACCCCAAATCCATTGTGAGCTCTGTAACAATTTCTTCCACTTCCATGTTGAAAAACCAATTCTATTAAACAACAGCATTCTAGGACTATAAAGACAAATATGGCCTCAAAACTCTTGTATAGCATTCACAATGGAGAAACACATCTCGGGTACAAATATAGTGCCTACCTCTGCATAGTCTAAGAACTAGATAGATTTTATTTAAAATATGTGCTTATTTTGTGTGTGTGTGTGTGTGTGTGTGTGTGTGTCTGAGTGTAAGTATGTGTTCAACATGTGCAGGAGCCATCAGAGGTCAGAAGAAGTTCTCCTCTGCACTGGAGTTAGGCAACTGTGAGTCACCATGTGTGTGCTGGGAACTGAGCTCAGGTCCTCTACAAGAGCAGAAATGCTGAGCCATTTCTCCAGTCCCTCATTTTTCATTAACAAAGCTAGTCTGAGTTTGAAAGTCAAAGAAATGTGAAAAGTATGTTCACTAATGCTAAATGTCTCATTCATAACATTAAAATAACGGTGTCTCCATTTTTCACGTGTTTTATGTTTTCCTATCTCTCTCTCTTGCTTCATTATTTCTATCATTTTCAGAACTGACATCCATATGGAGTTTTCCTGGACTTTTGACTATTCATAACTTTTTCCCAATGTAAACCTCACTTTGTCTCCAGAAATCAAGAGTTAAGTGTAATAGAATGCAGAAAGGGAAGCCAGAGAGATGAAGGCAGCAGATATGTTTCAGGTGGGAAATAGCAGACTAGCATTAAGTTTATGAAGACAACACTTTACACTACAGGAAAAAACAAAAACAAAACTAAAAAAACAAAAAATTCATAATCTTTAAAAGAAATTTTAAAAAGCATATTTAAAAGTTAAAGTCTATTTAAATCAAAATAAAGTCATGTTTCTCAAAGCCCTGCAACATAGCTGTGATAGCCAACATACACCAACCACCTGGAAAAATATTCATAAGAAAATGACTTCCTATGTCTCTAAGCTGTGTTACCTGAACAACATCGATTACTTCATCAAAGTTAGTTCCTGGAAGGGGCGCCTCTTCTTCATCCACCTTCAGAAATTCTGGACTCTAAGGAAACATTTTAGAAAGTTTTATTGCCTTTAATTTTAAAATACATATAATTTCTCATATTTTCACATATACTATAATCATAATGTAGCCCTGTTATTTTAATATTCTGTTCAGAAGTGATTTAATTAGTAAATGAGATACAGGTTAGTCCTCAATCTACTATCTCATCATTTCAAGAATGATAAAAATTAAATTATATAAAATTGTTATTGTTGTTATTGTTCTTGTTTTGATTTTTCAAGACAGGGTCTTGGAACTTGCTCTATAGACCAGGCTGGCTTAGAACTCACAGAGATCTGCCTGCCTCTGCCTCCTGAGTGCTAGGACTGAAGACATGCACCCCCACCACTTAGCTACAAAATTATTTTCAATACAAATATTTTTTTTTAATTACCAGGGTAAGGTGTTTCATACCTCTTAACTCCAGAATTCAGGAGGCATGGCAGGAAGATTACTGGGAGTTTAAAGCTAATAGGACTACTTAGGCAGTTCTAAGATAGTCTGGGCTACAGTGTGAGACCCTGTCTCAAAGAACAAATACCAGTCTGACATTTAAACTACACCAACAAATACAAAGGTGAAGAAATTTACATTTCTTTATTTTGTGTATATCCACAGTGGTATCAAAGCCTTCATGAGGTGGGTCAAAGGATACTTACAGGTCAGTTTTCTCCTGATATCATGTGGGTCTTAGGGATTAAACTCAGGTCCTAAGGCTTAGCTGTAAGTGCTCTTAACCACTGAGTCATATCCCTGGACTGCAGCGCAAAATTTAAAGAACTATCAACAGGTTAGCTTTACACGTGTAGCTATGTAAGTGTATACATTCACAGACTCACCAAAGACAGAAACAGATTCCAATCATTTTAAAAGTAAAGAAAAATAGGACCAGGAAGGTGGCTCAGTGGGTCAGCAAGACAGCTCAGTAGGACTTTACCTGCCTTATACTTGCCAACAAGCCAGACGACCTGAGTGTGGTACTGAGAACCATGTAACATTAGGAAAGAACTCCTGAAAGTTGTCTTCTGACCTCTACATTCACACACCCATGCACATGCATTGTACACACGTGTACACACACACACATACACCAAATAAAAATGTAATAAAAAGAGACGGATTAGAGTGATATCTCGCAGGTTACAAGCATTCGCTGCTCTTGCAGACATGGTTTGGTTCACAGCACCCACACCAGGCAGTCACAATTGCCTGTAACTCCAGTTTAAGGGAATCAGTGCCCTCTGGCCTCTATGGGCACCTGCATGGGGCTCGATGCATATAAAGCCTCACCCCGGCCCACACACACACATAAATTTAAGAAATGAGTACGTTTTTGAAACATCTTAATAAAAATAAAATTATATTCAAGTTCACTATCTAGGCCTTACTATATAAACTGTAGTTACTAAAAACGGCAACAGTTTCTTGCTGAGAACAGAATTATACATAATCCAAAATGTATTACTTGTTATCATACATGTTCCAATAAACTTCTCAGAAAAACAATATTACTTATAAAAAGTTAATTAAAGTGGTTATGAATCCCATTTAGGACCAATTCTAATACAGTGTTCATAATCATGAAAGATTTTTGAGCTCCGGCACCCCTGCTCCCCTTTAAACAGGTTCTCACTGTGTCAGCCGGGCTGTCCTGGAGCTGAGGAAGCAGAGCAGGCTGGCCTCACACTCACAGAAATCTTCTTGTCTCTGCCTCCTACATGCTGGGATTAAGGGTATGCAACTGTGCCCCACTGATTCGTTACTTTGGTTTCTGGTTTGCTTGTTTTCATTCTGAGATGAGGTCTCATCATGTAGCCCTTATGTCGCCGACCTCAAATTCACAGACATAGCTGCCTTGTTCTACCACTGTGCCCAGCAAAATTTTTTTTTATTCTTAAAAACTATAAATTCAATGATCACTTTGATATATTAGATACCAGAGATACAGTTACAGTGCTATTCTACTGTAATAAAAGTCATACTATCATTCAGAAGCAAATTAATACAAGAAAATGTATATTTTTACATGTTAACAATATAATGAAATATATACTATTTGTCAGTATTATAAACTACTTGTCAGTATTAAAATTCAAATTCTGGATGGGTAAAGGCACTCGCACCCAAGCCTGACAACCTGAGTTTGAGCCCCCAAACCCACACATGGAAGGAAAAACAGACTCCCCATGGTTGTCCTCTGACTTCCCCATGTGGACTGTGGCATGCACATACGTGTAGGTGCACATGCACATACACACATATACAGACACACACAATAAGTAAATGTATAAAATTTTCACATTCTAATTTATAATGTTCATATAAATCAAGTATTACCAAAGACATAGAAATTCTTCACCTGTGAAAGTCTCACAATTACCATGTTATACCAAAAATTACCATGTCCTGAATATTTATAAAGATCTCAAAGCAACTTCTTTAGAAACTTTCACATAATATAACTCCATTTCGCTTTTGTCACATGCTCATGTTCTGACTTACGCAGCTATGGCTGGACCTCACTCTGTAGAACAGGCTGGCCTCCAACTCACAGAGATCTGACGCCTTTGGCCTCCCAAGTACTGGGCTTCAAAGTATGAGCTACCACATCCACCAGAGTACGAGATGATGAGACCTCTGCATGGAGTCACAGTTAATGATACGAAAGAACTCTAAAGCCTACCTGGATCCAGGTGTGTAGTGGGGGAAGAGAGGCTTCTTTGGGACTTAGCGAAGGAGAAGTCCCATCAGTACTGCAGTATGAAGTGCTGTCAATGTCCACACTAGGTAATATCTACAACACAACACAACACTTGACTTTCTGTTTACCACTATGACTTAAGTAACTATCAAAAGCAGACAACAAAATATGCCCTTTAAATTTTTATTGCTGCTAACAAGAACTCTGAATTAAGAAAGCATATTATACTAAGCATTTAAAGAAAAAAACCATAAAATCCCATCTTAAGATAACTTTATCTCTCTGACCTTTCTCTGTTTACTATCCACTTAATAAGCAAGTGTTCTCAGCCCTGATTTTTCATTGTTTTTAGGTCATAATACCTCCTCCTTCTTCTTCATTTTATTTTATTTTATTGATCTTTTGAGACAGGGTTTCTCTGTATGGCCTTGGCTATACTGAAACTCATTCTGTAGTCCAGGCTAGCCTCAAACTCACAGAGATCTGCCTGTTTCTGACTCCTGAGTGCTGGGATTAAAAGGAGTGCGCCATTACTGCCTGGCCTTATCCTGTCTCTTTGCAGACTTTATTTTTTTTTTAAATAACTGCATAATATTCAAGGATTTTACGTTCTTTATTCAAGCATATCCTTACTGGCAGTTCTCCCACTGTTACCCACAGAGCCCAACAACAGCTCAACACCTTCATGTACGCAGTGCTTGCTACCCAAACTTTGAGTTAATACATCATGTTAGATAGATTTTCATGGCCCGCAGTGCATGGATATTCAATATTCTTTGTAATTACTGGCAAAATCCTATCCAATTTCTGTTTACATCATCAAAAACCACAATTCTAAGTTTTATTCAACCATCAACTAAAATGAACAGTTTTGCAATAGCAACAATTACATGAGAATATATTATCCTTTTGTAAAATTTTTATTATCTTAGCTCTAAGCAAAACTTACATCTAATTTCCGTATCTTAAATGTATTGACCCTTTTGTTAAGGATCTCATTCACATACCTGGACAAAATCTGGATTTAGATCTACGTTTTCTTATGACATCTAGAAGTCTTTGTATTTAAAAATGAATCCTTCCTGGACTCTTGCTTTCATTTGGCCTCACTGTATCCCGCCTTCCTTTGTAAGGGTCTTTGACGTATATAACCTTTAGATTTTAGATGCAACTCTCTCTTTCCTACTGTATCTAAAGAATCTTCCCCCAAATCCAGATTTTGCTTCAGTTTTAATCAAAAATTCAATGAAATTATCTTCAAATTTTTAGGGTTTTGTTTTTTGTGTAATTTGAACTGACCAATATGGAGCACATTTGCTATACAGTAAGAACCTGAAGCCTAAAACTAATCTTTTCTTATGTCATTAAACCAAATACAGCACACATTGTTTCCCTTATAACAAATCTCTACCATGTTATACATTCTAAATCCTAAAGCTGATTCTGAAATCTCACTGCATTGGTCTAGTCTCATAACCTATGCTGCTTGGCCCTGAGCTTCACCTGGGGATGACCTCGAACTCCTGACCTTTCAACCTCTACCTCTCAAATACTGGCTCAAATGAGCCACATGCCCAGCTCATAGCAAAACTCTTTTCTAAACCCTTTATTCTTCCAGAAATCAAAATTACCCTAAAGTTCAAGGTTAAGAAAACAAAATCTCATGTTATTTTTTAAAAAATAGCATTTCACTAAAACTGCACATTAAACTGGGAAGAACAGTTAACTTGAATAGTTTTTGTGTATAAAAATGAGTACTTTCTACATTCATTCATGTCCTATGATTGGATAAAGTTTGAGATGATAATTATATTAGTTACACCCTCCATTAACTATTGTTTCTTTGATTGTATATTTTGGTCTATTTATTTATTCACTTGCTTATTATTGAGGCAATGACTCCCTATATAGCCCCAGCTAGCTAGCAAGCTAGCTAGAAACTTGCTAGATGGACCAGGCTGGCCTTGAACCTGTGGCTATCTTCCTATGGCTACCTCCTGGGTGCTTAGACTACAGGTATGTATCATCTTTTTATTTATTTTTTAAAGTATATGAATGCTCTCTCTGTACATACATCTGCATGCCAGAAGAGGACATCAGATCACATTATAGATGGTTATGAGCCACCATGTGGTTGCTGGGAATTGAACTCAGAACATCTGGAAGAGCAGCCAGTGCTCTTAACCTCTGAGCTATCTCTCCAGCTCCATGTACTTTCTTTTTAAAAGTTAATTATAGTGTATTGTTCAACCATTCCTTTAGAATACTGTCCAAGCCCTTTGATGTGGATTGCTGACTTAGGCCCTGTGATATGGATCGCTGACTTAGGAGGTAGTTTAAACACTGCAGAGCAAGCTTAGAGGCATCATACTAAGACCACAGTTTCACAGTAATAAAGGCACCTGAGTGAAAGCAAGGTCCTCATACGGTTATGTAATGAACTGTAGGTTCTAATGGCTGCAACAGGTCTGCTCGTGCACCTTGGCATACCTGTACAGAGAGCTGGGGTGGATCCTTCTTCTCTGATTTCATTTCTACAACTGCCACATTAGGTTTCTTGATGCCAGCTTTTACTTTTCGAGATGATGGAAGAATAGAGGTAGTCACCGTTACAGGGTGTGGCTTGTTTACTATAACTCCAGCAGGTGGTATGGAATCACTATTACTTTGGGTTTGTCCTATGAAATTTAGGGTACAGAATGAGTCAGCTGTTTCCAAGACAAAAGGAAAAATCAAATTTAATGCCTGGATCTTTGTGACTGTTCTTGCTCACAAAAGGAAAGCGTCATCTTGCACTGCCCACTCTCCTCACCACCATGGTCCACCGTGTGCCCACCACGTCAGCCTCTTCATTATCTGGGCGTAATTCCTACTTCACATACACTATCTTAATGTTTAAAATAAAGGTTGGTGCCTATTAGAACATGTTCTACACTGTCAGGTCTCATTTCAAAAGTCCTGCTTGTTTTTTACATTTCAAAGTAAAGACTAAGGAGCTAGACACAGTGGCCCAGAGGGAACAGTCATTTCAAGGACCGCAAAGCCTCATCAGCCCCATGAGAAAATGGCAGAGCCTTCCGCTGGCTAGGCTCAGGAAATGTCAACGGCTGCTCTCCTCTTCCAAGGGGAAGTATAGGTAGTGTGTGGAGAAAACGTCCACCATAGCTCTCCCCTCCCACCTCCCCTGCAGAGACTGAACCAATCAAGATTAACTAAACCTGTCTCTGTGTTCATCTGTATATACTAACCCTGCCTCTTTATTGAGGTCTATTCAATAACCCCAGCCTCTCAGTTCAACTGTATGTAATAAACAGGGAGCCTCCTAGGTGCCCATAACTCCAGCACTCAGATGCTGAGGCAGGAGGACTGCTATAAGTTTAAGGCCAGCCTAGGCTACATAGTGAAATGAGCTCAGCATAGTCTGAGATCCTGTCCCATATACATACAAACATACATACATACATACACACATGCATACATACATACATACACACACACATACATACATACATACAAACATACATACATATATATATACATACAAACATACATACATACACACACACATACATACATACATAGACAGTAGCCTTCATTTATACTAACAGTATACTCTCAGAGAAAGAAATCAGGAAAAGTATTTCACCCAAAATAACTCCAAAACAATATGTGTTGAGGAACATATTTAACCAAAAGAGTGAAAAGACTTCTACAACAAAAACTTCAAGATATTAAAAGAAGGGAATTATAGAAGATGCTGACGATCAAAAGACATCCTATGCTCCTGGATTGGCAGAACTGATATTGTGAAAATGACTATTCTACCAAAATTCATTTCAGATTTAAGGCAATACCTACCCAAATTCCAATGTCATATTTCACAGGTTTAGAAAAGACAATAAAAGAATTCATTTGTAACTACAAAAGATCATGAATAGACAAAGCAATCCTATGGAGTAAGAAAGAACATTATGTAGATCTTACAGTGTCCAATCTCAAACTATACCACAAAGACATAGTGATAGAGACAGCCTGGTCCTGGCTAAAAATAGACAGGTAAACCACTGGAATAGAAGAGAGGACCCAGAAGCAAAATGGCTCTGCTCACTTAAGTTTTGACAAAGGAAGAAAACCTGTGTGTGGAAAGGGTAGCCTGCTCAACCAGCGGTGCTTGGGAGGCTGCGTCTCCACAGCAGAAGAATGCAGAACACAGAAGAATGAAATTAGACTTGTGGTTTTCACCTTATAAAAAATCAATTTCAAAATAGATCAAAGACTTTAAAACTTGAAACACTGCAATGTCTGAAAAAAAAAAACCAAAACAAAACAGAAGATAAAATTCAAGATACTGAGGTAGACACAGCTCCTTTTAACGAATGCATGTATGAGGGGTCAGATCCCCTGGACTGGAGTTAGACAACTGTAAGATGCCATGTGGGTGCTGGGAATTGAACCTGGTTCCTCTAGAAGAGCAGCCAAGTACTCTAGCTCATGATAGAACCTTCCTAATGGAGGATCAACAGCACAGGAACTAACCCCAAGCATCAGCACATGGGTCTTCAAAAAAATCAAGTTTCTGCTCAGCAAAGGAAACAGTCAGCAGAGCACAGACAACCCACAGCACGGGAGAACATCTGTACCAGCTATGCTTCAGACAAAGGGCTGAGCTGACTTTCAGAATTTACAAAGAACTGTAGAAATTAAATACCAAGGAAATCAAACTGCTAGCCAACAAATAGGAAAACAACTAAATAAAGTTAAAAAAGAAAAGAAAAACAGATGATCAATAAATGTTTTTCAAAGCGTTCAATATCTCTAGCCATCATTGAAATACAAACTAAAACTACTTTGGGCACACACACTCACTCACACACACACACACACTCACACACACACACACACACACACACACACACACCCATACATGTATATGCATATAGTAGTATATGCATAGTAGTATTAAACTCCAAGTAGTTTAATTTATATTCCCATATATATGGGCTAGAGATGGTTCAGAACTTCAGAGCACTCGCTGCTTTTCTAGGGGAGCAGAGTTCAGTTCCTAGAACCCACACCAGATGGCTCACAACCACCTACTATAAAACTCCAGTTCCAGGGGACTGAATGCCCTATGGCCTTCATGGGTACCTGTACACACGTGGTGCACATAAACTCACACAGGCACATACACAACACAAGCAAAATATAATTGTTTTTAATATATTTAGGGTTGAAGGGGTGACTCAGTGGTTAAGAGCACCTGCCATTCTTACAGAGGGCCTGAGGTTCTCTTCCTAGCATCCAGTCATGTAGTTTTCATGCCTTTTATTATTGAGTAAAGGGTTTATAGGTATGTGATATCATACCAGCAGATCTGTCCAATTTTTAATATGACTCATGGAGATCTCACACAAGGAAATAACCAACTATTTCCTAGAACATATGATCACCTAGCTTTCACTTATCACAACCTGGTTCAAAAGTACATAACAGTGCTTTAAAGTATCTCCCCTCATGCACAATATTAAAACAAACTAGACTTCTTGAATTATTATGTATGTCAATGACACGTCAATCGTGCCATCTATAGCAATACACCAAGAGAATATTTCCTGTAAATGAGACCATGGCAAGAAGCCACTGTTTAAGAGATCACTGTCAGCCTGCATAACCTACATTCTGAGGCTCTCTGCAGACATAGGAAATTAGGTGACCATTAGAACTTCTGCTACTCAGGGGAAATGTTCTCGAACAGAACACCAATGACTTGTGCTCTAAGATTAAGAATTGACAGATGGGACCTCATGAAATTACAAAGCTTCTGTAAGGCAAAGGACACTGTAAATAGGACAAAACAGCAACCTACAGATTGAGAAAAGATCTTTATCAATCCTACATCCGATAGAGGGCTAATATCCAATGTATACAAAGACCTCAAGAAGCTAGACGCCAGAGATCCAAATAACCCTATCAAAAAATGGGGAAGAGAGTTAAACAGAGAATTCTCAACTGAGGGAACTTGAATGGCCGAGAAGCACCTAAAGAAATGCTCAACATCCTTAGTCATCAGGGAAATGCATATCAAAACAATCCTGAGATTCCACCTCACACCAGTCAGAATGGCTAAGATCAAAAACTCAGGTGACAGCAGATGTTGGCGAGGATGTGGAGAAAGAGGAACACTCCTCCATTGCTGGTGGGAATGCAAGTTGATACAACCTCTCTGGAAATCAGTTTGGCGGACCCTCAGAAAAATGAACATAATACTACCTAAGGACCCAGCTATTCCACTCCTGGGCATATACCCAGAAGATGCTCCAACATGTAATAAAGACACATGTTCCACTATGTTCATAGCAGCCATATTTATAATAGCCAGAAGCTGGAAACAACCCAGATGTCCCTCCACAGAGGAATGGATACAGAAAATGTGGTACATTTACACAATGGAATACTACTCAGCTATTAAAAACAATGACTTCATGAAATTCGCAGGCAAATGGATGGATCTTGAAAATATCATCCTGAGCGAGGTAACACAGTCACAAAAGAATGAACATGGTATGTACTCACTGTTAAGTGGTTACTAGCCCAAAAGTTTGAAATACCCAAGAGTCACTTCGCAGCAACAGTAGGGCTAAGTGTGAGGTCCCAGATGGAGGAGTTGGAGAAAGGACTGAAGGAGCTGAGGGAGTGTGCAGCCCCAGGGAGGTAGCAACAGTGGCAACTGGCCTGACTGCCCCCCCCCCCCGTTACTCCTGGAGACTGATCCACCAACCAAAGAATACACATGGAGGGACCCATGGTGCTGGCCAAAAATGTGGCAGAGGAGGGTCTTGTTATCCATCAGGGGGAGGAGAGGCCCTTGGGCCTGAGGGTGTTAGATCCCCCAGTATAGGAGAATGACAAGGAGGGAAGATGAGGGTGGGTGGGTTGGAGAATATCCCCATAGTGGCAGGGGGAGGGCGGGTGGAATGGGGAGGTTCCAAAGGGGAGATCTGGAAAGGGGGAAACATTTGAAATGTAAATAAAATATGAAAAAAATTAAAAAAAAAAAAAAAAAAGAGCGAAATTCCATGCATTGCTCATTAGCTAAACATGCTGCACTTCTAAAATACAAGATGGACACAAAAGCAGCATTTACCTCTTCGAGTATGAGTTAATAAATAAAAAAAGCAATGGTTTCTGTCATACTTAAGCTAAAAATAAATAAATAAAACCTACATATTTTAAATTAAACCAATTTATTAATAAAAAAAAAACCAAAAACTTCTGCTACCGATCACAGCAATGAAGCCCCTCCCCCTTCCCTACAGCCATATGCTCATTGTTTCTTACCTAAAAGGATTGCCATAGGGATTAGATGACCTTCCAGGGTACCTGAAACAGTAGGCATTTCTCTGCTTGGGCTGAACATATACTGCTGATCTGCATGAGGCAGTGTGGTGATGGGATGCTGTATTTTAGAATCCATTTTCACAAATGATGTAGCATGAAAGTCAGTTTGTGTTCTTGCTGACTTGACTTTAGTGCCTATAATAATCATCATTGGCAGATATTTAAAATTCAACAACTATCTATTAGCTAACAACCTAGAAATACAATTGTTTTTCCCAATAAGATTTCATCCAATTTAATATAGGGTCTCAAGTAGAAATAATACATATACCAGAACTTGGCAAACTTATTAAATGGCCAGAGAGGTCATTACATGGTCTAACTGGCCATGTAATTTCAGTTCAACTCTGGTGACTCTGGTAATGGATCATGAAAGTAGTCATGAATAGTAAATGAACCTGGTTATGGTAATAAAAATTTACTCATAAAAACAGCAGCTAACGTGGTGGTGGCGCACACCTTTAATCGTAGCACTCGGGAGGCAGAGGCAGGTGGATTTCTGAGTTCAGGACTAGCCTGGTCTACAGAGCAAGTTCCAGGGCAGCCAGGGCTACACAGAGAAACCTTGTTTCAAGAAAAGAAGAAAAGAGGAGGATGAAGAAGAAAGGAGGAAAAAAACCCAGCAGCCTGACCTGTGGACCACAGTTTGTCTGTCCCTCATATACTGCACAGAGCTACTGTGATATAAGAAAAATGTTAAAGAACATCATCTTTAAACTCACTAACATTCCTTTCTTCACAATACAAGAAAGTTAATGGTCATTCTTTTTTTTTTTTGGTTTTTCGAGACAGGGTTTCTCTGTGTAGCCCTGGCTGTCCTGGAACTCACTCTGTAGACCAGGCTGGCCTCGAACTCGGAAATCCGCCTGCTTCTGCCTCCCGAGTGCTGGGATTAAAGGCATGCGCCACCACTGCCTGGCTTAATGGTCATTCTTTAGAATAGGATTTCCCCCGACCCCAATTTTCTCATTACACCTTTGCTCATTGTATACTCTGAATAATCAGCCCTTATCCTTTGAAATTATGCACAATTAATCTAATCCCGTACTTATTTAAACTTTATGGACGTTAGTGTATATCTTTTATCTGTCTTATGTAGATCCATATAGATGTTATACTCTGTACTGGCTAGTTTTGTGTGTCAACTTGACACAAGCTGGAATTATCACACAGAGAAAGGAGTTTCAGTTGAGGAAATGCCTCCATGAGATCCAGCGGTAAGGCATTTTCTTAATTAATGATCAAGGGGGGCAGGCCCCTTGTGGGTGGTACCATCTGTGGGCTGGTAGTCTTGGGTTCTATAAGAAAGCAGGCTGAGCAAGCCAAGGAAGTAAGCAAGCCAGTAAGCAGCATCCCTCCATGGCCTCTGCATCAGCTCCTGCTCCTTGACCTGCATGAGTTCCAGTCCTAACTTCCTTAAGTGATGAACAGCAATTGGAAGTGTAAGCTCAATAAACCCTTTCCTCCCCAGCTTGCATCTTGGTCATGATGTTTGTGCAAGAATAGAAACTCTGACTAAGACAAATTGGTACCAGCATAGTGGGGTATTCCTGTAACAACCTGACTATGTTTTGGGGAGGACTGTGGAAGGACTTTGGAACTTTGGGCTAGAACATCCATTTGGTGTTGAGCTCTGTGGGATGTTGTGTAGGAGCTTGGAAGATAATGTTGAGAACAGTGCAGAAGATGGAGGCCTGGCTTGTGAAATTTCAGAGGGAAGATTAAGACTCTTATCAGGGCCATTGCTATTTTGACTGTGAAGATTCTGTGGTTTTGGTTAGCTGGGGCTGAAGGGTCACCTGTGATGAACAAGATACCAGAACTACTAAAGCAAAACCATTGCATTACTGAGACTATTGATGCTGGTTAGCTGGAGTTGGGAAATTGGCAGTGATTGGGAAGAGACCAGCATCAATGAGGTGAAATCTTCTGAGAAGTGTTTTCTGAGAGCACAGAGGCTGCATTCCAGAGATAGCCAAGGTTGTACCTTGTGCAGTGGCTAGACATGGTAATGTGTAAGAGTCACCCAGGTGGTACTGGTTTTGAAGGCATGAAGGAGTCATGAAGAGCAGCTGAGGCCTGGGCACTGTGAGAAGCCTCGGAAGGCCATTGATGAAGGTGCAGTCTCAGTTGCAATTGACAGCCCAGGACTGAAGGGGTCATGCAAAGGAGTTGAGGTTTAGTACTGCGAGAGGCTTCGGAAGGCCACTGGTGAAGGTGCAGCCTCACTTGCAATTGATTGCCCAGGACTGAAGGGGTCATGCAAAGGAGGTGAGGCTTGGCACCTAGGTAAAGCCTAGTTGCAGCAGAAGATAGCAGTGTTTTGGAGATACCAGTACCATGAAATGACCACCAAGAACAGCAGCAGCAGTGGAGTACAGGCATCTGGAGCCTAGAAGACAAGGTGCGTGCTACAAAGGGCAGAGCTGGAAAACTGACTCAAGCCCTTGGAGTAATCCAGAAGATCGTGAGTGGATTCCAGACATTGGACGATTGGAGTTTGCTTTTGCTTTTGATTGTGACTGTGCCCTGATATATTTTCCCTCCTGAAGGAAGAAGGTACTTTAGTGGAGCCCACAGACTTTTGATGGTAAAAAGACTTTGAATTCTAAGAGATTGGATATCTTTAGAGGGACTGAAATGTTAATATGTAAGAATTTGCAAAGACTGTGGGACTTTTAAAGTTATTTAGATCTTGGGGATGAATAAGGAAGTAAGGGTCGAGGCTTAATGGTGATGTGTTTGTGTGTCAAGTTGACAAGGGGTCAATTGTACTGGCTAAGAAAATATTAGGGCAAATGTCATAATTTGCATGTTTTAAAAATATTGCCAGTAGGATTTATAGATAAGTGATCATCACTCTGATCAGCCAGCATTTATAAAGGAAGGAGACCTGAGCAATTGCCTGCCACAGCTCTACCTCTAGAGGCAAAGGAAGGGACTTGCTGTCCACTAGCCACCCTGTTAGTGAAGCTTACTAACATCAGAGACGTAAGATAAAAACTTGAAAATGTAACCAAAATTAACAGACTCATTATTTAACTAAGTCATACTCAAATATATCAAAGAAATGGTTGGCATGAGTCAAAACATAATAATAATAAATAATAATGTTCTTATTTAATCATTTTTGTTGGCGAAGACCTTTTGGTAGCAAACAAAACCACAAAGTGCCCACAAACACCCTTCACTAGCAGACACCAATGCTGAAGCTCTGCGTTTCCTCCTCCCGCTCCTCAACATTAGACACTGAATGGTACGCACAGCTACCAAATAGAAAGCAATGTTATGCGTTAAGCTTCTTCTGTAAGCAGTGCAGTGATGGACACTGAGCTTCCTTACCTTTTACTCGCTCTATTACTCTTGGCCTCTGTGGCTTAGCCTTGGGAGATGGAGAACTGAATCTGAGATACGGTCCTTTCTTAAGAGTGCTGCGATGGCCCTGATAAACCGGTTTCCCATATATCTGGAACATATAATCCTCGTCTTGTAAAGCTGTGCTTGACTTCAAGAGGCCCTACCAATGCAAAACATGTTACAATTACTGTAAAAATAGTAAAACCTTCCACTTAGGAAACATAAAAGGTTTTACATTACTATGAATATTTGCAGTTTCTAAAGTAATGTTTAAACACATTTTATATAATTATTATGTTTAAATACAATAAACAGTCTTTAAATGACTTTATATTTTCCCAGCTCCACTTTCAACCAAAATGCCACAGAAATGGATTGGAGAGATGGCTCAGTGATTAAGAACACTGGCTGCTCTTCCAGAGGTGCTGAGTTCAACTTCCAGCACCCATGTGGCAGCTCACAACCATCTATAACTGCAGTCCTATGGGATCCGATGCTCTCTTCTGGTATGCAGACATACATGTAGAAAAAAACATAAACATAAAATGCATAAATAAATAAATAAATCTCAAAATGCCAAAGAAATGAAGCATTTATCAAGCACTAGAGCCAAGCATTAAATTAAATACTTCTCTGTTTGATAATCCATGTTTAGTATTAAAAACCACTAATACTGGGTTAGGATGGTAAAGAAAATCCCTCCAAGTATCTAGTACCATGTCTTGAACTCATTAGGCATCAAACATAATTTTTTAGGTCTAAAACAGAACACACACAAAAAGACAGAGCATGCTTTTCAGTAAGATGAATCTGACTAATGACAGCTGAATAATCTCTAGACCAGGGGTTCTCAACCTTTCTAACACTGTGACCCTGTAAGACAGCTCATCTCACAGTGACCAGAAACATAAATTTAATTTGTTGCTTCTTCATAACTGTAATTTTGCTGTTATGAATTGTGATGTAAATACCTGATATGCAACCTCCAAAATGGTCTCAACCCACAGGTTGAAAACCGCTGCTCTAGACATACGTAGTATGTACTGTGCTTCTAAGTCTGAGCTCTGAAGTTAGTTAGGCATGGTGCTGTACGCCTGTCCTACCTTCCCAGCTTCCTTAAAGGATAAGGTGGGGAAACCGCTTGAGTTCTAGAGCTTTCAGCTAGCCTGGGCAAATATAAGAACCTGTCTCCTGAGAAACAAAAAGCCAAAAATAAAAACAAGTAAGAAACACACTAAGAGGCCTTCGAAGGAGACAAGTACAGATTTTATGTAGGTTTCTACACTACAGGCCCAAAATCTTACATAGTCAACAGTACAAATCTGGTCTAGGTTTGTACAGCTCTTCATAGTTTAAAATTTCTCACATTCATGTCATTACTTCTATCTTTCAGGAAATGACTGGGTACATTGTGGCATCTAAACACAAGGTGGGATAGGCTCTCCCTTCTTCCCTGTCTTTCTGTGGGCCTGAGACAGGCGCGTTCCTTACATTCCTCTCTTTCTGTGGGCCTGAGGCAGGCACGCTCCTCACAGGTGGACTTATAAACTGCTCCTGCATTTGCTTTTGATAATGGCTTCTTGGCATTACAGATCTGTTCACTGTTTTGTCTTGTGTATTGGCTTTAATATCTCTACTCATTGTTAGAGCTCTCTTGTTCCTTGGATTCTTTGGATCAAATCGCTTTTGTTCATAATCTTTTCTTGTAAGTTCATCCTAAGACAAAGAAAATTAGAATTACTTAAGCCAAAACAAATCATAATGCTTTCAACACTAGCAATATTGGAATTTATTTAGTATATCAACATTGTTTAGTACTTTTAAATGCTCTAAAAATAAAGAATATTAGCTTATACATGAAAAAATGCTTTCTGGAAAAATGAACAAAAACTAAAGGACTCAAGGCACAGCAGTGCATGCCTGCAACACTCAAGGCACAGCAATGCATGCCTGTAACACTTGAGACACAGCAGTGCATGCCTACAACACGCGAGGCACAGCAGTGCAGGCCTGCAACACTCGAGACACAGCAGTGCATGCCTGTAACTCCTAACGTCAGGAGACAGGAAACGCTCCAGTCGGAGTCAAGAATGGGCTACACAGAGAGGTCCTGTCTCAGAAAACAAAAGAAAACAAAGCAATCCTAAACTAATATCCTAGAAAGTTATGAACATCCAGAGGAGGAAGTAAAGCATGGGAGGAGATCATCACCATTGTTTTATACCTTCATGTGCCTGAATCACAAGAAGTAGTAACTTTAGAAGAACAAACTTAAATAAGCACATAATTTATAATGAAACTGAGGTGACTATATGTAAACTTTAATTATTTGAATATTTAAATAAGCATATTTACATGGAATTAACAGTGATGAAGACATATTCTGCTCATTGGCATACAGGGCTAGGTCACTTCATCTTTTTTATTCAGTAGGTTATACAGTGACTAGTATAAATTCCTTACAAATGCATTATATGAGCGCGCGTGTGTGTGTGTGTGTGTGTGTGTGTGTGTGTGTGTATGATTCTAAGTAACAACGTTGAAAGCATTTTTGTGCTCCGAGTCGACACTTCCCCCTTGCTATCGCCATGAGTAAATATGCAAGCACACTAGAGAAAAACAACTGCCTTGCATTCCAAGATAAAAGTAATGGTTACCTTCAAATACACAAAACTTAAGATTTAATGTCTGACGATATGCTGCACTCATCATGAGTAAGAAAGATTTCCCGCCCCCAGAACTGACTGTCCCATGAATGAGGAACTTCGGTGTTTGCCTAAGTGAATCAACGCTTCTCAATCTGCTGGCTTGAAATAACTTTGCAGGTAGAATTTTGTTTTCTGTTTAGAGTTTACTAAATAAAACAGACACATTAAAAAGAAAAGACACATCAATAAACTGGAATTTATGCTATATTCTGAGAATTGACTTAATTTCCATTTTCCCATAACATACCTGGATTTCTGCTGAAATTATTTTAATCCATTCATCTACTTTCTTTCTGATCCTAATTTTCTCTGACATCTCTCTACAAAAGCGAAAAAAAGAAATGTTCTTAAATTAGCCTTAATAGACTGCAAATAGGACCAGGATCCGGTGAGTCTGGTCTAGTTTTAAAGCTAAGTGTAACCCAATACCCTTCCTGAGAAAACAGAAAGTGATGGTATTCATTAACTGTTACAAGGAAAATGTCTGTGAAGAACTAGAGGCGAGAAGTATCAGGAGGAAGGAAAAATGAAGTGGAAAACTGCAGTCAGTAAAATGCAGGACCGCCATGTCTATCCACACCAGGTCCCACATCTTCAGAGGCCAAACATGCAAATGCAGTAAGCACAGTGAGTGCTTAGAAAAGAGGGTTCCTAGCACATCCCTGACTCCGGATCCTGGGGATCATCTCTGAACTCTATGGGGACTAGGCACACATGTGGTGCACACATAAACACGTAGTAGGCAAAACACTCACACATAAATGAATCTAAGTAAGCCCACATCCTGTCTCACCTATTGGTAGCTAGAGCATTGATAAGTGAGTACATAGCGACTCCATCCTTTGCACGAACGATAGCTTCCAGGTTTTCTTCTAGTACTTTTTTATTGTTTTGTACTCTTCTCAGAATCTTTGCAGCATCTTTCAAGACAGACCTTGTATTGGTTGTCTGGAGCAAAACAGGATTATGTGGATGATCTGAAAGCCTCAAGGTAACTGGAGATTGCTTTACCTGAAGAGAAATCGAAGACAGAGATTTACTATGTTAAACTTACATTGACTGCTTTACTCTAAGGAAAAAGGACTGGGAAAATGGCAGAGCAGTTCAGTGTGGACACTGCCCTTCCAGAGGACTGGAGTTCATTCCCTAGCACTTACATCAGGTGGCTCGCCACCACCTGGACTCTGGTTCCAGGACATCTAACACCCTTTTGGCTTCCTTGGGTGTATGTTGCATATATATGTGCATGCACACACACACACAGACAGACACACATACACACACACACACACACACACACACACAGGTACACAAAAAAATCAGTATTTTAATGCAAAGAAGAGTTAGTACATTGTTGCAACCATACACTAGAATCAATATAATCTACAGTTCAGCTTGTCCAAATGAAAAGTTACTGAACATGGACTGACATTCTTCTGGTTTGGTTTGTTTTCCAGTTAAAGAAATTATTACAAATATTATATGTAATAGAGACAGGAAATCCAGGGCAGTGCTAGTTCATCTGATCATCAATAAAAGCTCGACTTGTGAAGAAAGCAAAACAAAATAAAGAGCAAGTTGCTCTAGATGCTGTGAACTAGAGAAACAAAGGCCACCCACAGCCCCCTTTCACTCTTCCTCACATGCCTTTATTAGTCAGAAAGGCAAAGACAAGTGTGGTGGCACACTGCTATGGTCTCTGCTGACAGCTGTGGGCCCAGGCCCTAACCCTAACCCTGAATTAGGACAGCTGTTCTAACCCTGACCCTGACCCTAACCTTTGAGGCCAATCTGATTTAAAAGTAGTTCCTAGGTCATCAAGGGCTATATACTAAGATTACCTCAAAAGAACAAAAGAAAAACGGGGGACTGGAGAGTGGGAAATGGTTGGTGGCACAGGTCTAGCCATGTGCAGGCCTCTGAACTTTTTGTAAAGGGAACAAACAGACCTCACTGTCATGGTTTTCAGTGCTTTATTTTCATTCTTCCTTCCAATTGTTTTAGTGGCTTTTCTATTTCTTCTGTTTGTTTGCATTATTACATTTTACTAGGTGTGTGTGTGTACACACCTAGTACACACCGTCTGTCTCCGAGGCAGTGTGATGTAGCCTCAAGCTGGTCTCAGACACAGTATGTATGTCAGGATGACCTTAAACTTGTAATCCTACCTCCACCTCCACAGTGAGCACAACATGCCTGATTTCACAGTTTTTACCCCATAATTATGGATTCTGACAGCATGCCCACTTTACCTGGAGCATGTCACTTGTTTGTTCCTTCTTCTGGCCAAGATCGTGAACATCATCATTATAGTTCTGCACAGGTACTTGAGCTCTTCCCTGCTCTTCAGAGGAAGGAAGTCTTTGCGAATGTAGAGTTTCCGTGCTACAAAAGGCAAGAAAATTTTCCTAAACTGTTGCACAATATTTGATCACACTCTGAAACTGAGATTCTGCTGTTTACTGGAAAAACCTATTTCTAGTTGTGGTGTGGCTCAGCCTTACTTAGTACATACCTTTAACCCTCTGGCTGGAATACAGACAAGCCCTCAGTACACATCTTTGATCCCAAACAAAGTAAAACTAGTTTGTAGAAGAAAGTACCCATGTTTGAAAGTGATGTCTAATTGAATGACAAAGTGACCAATCAGAGAAAGATTTGACAGAATAGGATCCGCCCAACTCTCACAAGAAGAGAGAGAAAGGGAAGCTACTTAAGGGGCAGTGCGGAGAGAAACAGGGAGAGGAGGCAGTTTTACAGGGAGAGTTTTACAGAGGCAGGCTGCAGACAGAGAACAAGCTAGACACAGGTGAACAGCTAGACTGTAGACAACGAGCCAGAAAATAAGTAGCAGCCAGAAGAGTAAAACAAATTAACAGAGTTAGTCTGAGGCCAGAGCAAAAAGTTAGATTGAATCAGTCAGCTTGGAGAGCAGTTTGAGCCAGAACAGCTGAGTTGATTCAGCCAGAGTTCAGAAAGAACAAGAAAGGGTTAACTTATTTAGCAGTAAGTCTCAAAGTCTAAAAACAAATCTGATGATACTTAGGTGCATCAGGAAAAAAGCTGAAAAGGCTCCTACTTACAAGATGCCATGATTCAGATGCTCTCACAGAACAGGGAAGGAAGGAACATTGGAAATCCTGCTCCTCCACAGGCAATGAGAACACTCAAACCTCACCAAAATCTGTTTCATTTTCAGAACTCTAGAAATGAGATGCCCGCAACAACCCAGGACAGTTTATTAAAGCAAGAGTTGGTTCAGAGTTAGAGGAGCAAGCTATACACATTTGGTCTTGGGTGTTTTGAGAGATGGTCTTACTACGTAGACCAGGCTAGCCTTGAACTCACAGAGATCTGTCTGCCTCTGCTTCACAAGTGCTGGGATCAGAGGCATGCACATCCACCATGTGTAGCTTGCATATTTGTTTAAACTCGCCCATACTTATGACACCTTCCCCAACTTTGTAGCCTTGAAAACCATTAACTTCACACCAGGGAAGGGGAAAGCAGGCTGGGAGCTTCCTTGAGTGTTGCCCACCAGGCTTACTGTTATACAGCCTAATCACACTGAGCTGAAGGACAAACTTTTTCATGGTATTTTCAACAACAGAGACATCTGTGTGACATCTTAGACACTCGAAATAGCTCAGTGATAGAATACTGAGGCCAACTGACACTTTAAATCTAGATAATGAGGCATTCGTAGTAAAGTTCTGATCAGTCCCACCATATTCCTGGGGCTTTGGAAGATCATGTGATCACAGAAGACTATGTGTGCCCAGGAAAGACCAAAGGAGGCTCTCAGGAGTATCTGACTGATGAGAGGCGCTATCCAGGTAGGAAGTGAATACACACTTAACCAAGGAGATTTATCAGTTCAAAGTAGAAAAATCTCCAACAGTCTAAGCTAATAAAATAGATACCCCAGTATGTTCACAAGACAAAGAATTCAGATCCCACACTTGGACTAGCATTAACAAGAATAAACTGCAAATAAACCATAGAAGACTCTGAGTCACTGTGCTACTTCAAATGCTGTTTTCATTAAAAAGCAGTGATGTAATTAAATTCCTAAAGAAAATGTTGGAGTGTGAACAAAGCTTTTTCTAGTCCCATGAGCTGCAATCTCTTGTTTTTACCTGTCACTTTTCTTGAAATTCCATCCCATCATTGGCTGCATTAGTGAGGTTCTGTCTGATGACTCAGGTTTTCTTGTCAAACACTCACTACTATTCAGGACTTGTTCCAACAGTCTTACATTCTCTACAGCAGAAAAACACAATGTCATTTTCCAAATTAGCTCATTTCCCCTTTCCATCCCATCTCCTCTGCACCTGCACTCCACCTAAACTAAGCTCTTATGACCACTCTCTACTCAGCTCACCTGTAACCACTGCAGCACTCTGCAAGTGATCCCTAAATTCTACGTGTTTGAGACCAAATTCTCAAAGTTATGTGTTAGGGGTATTTTAAATGTGGAGTGCTCAGAATGTGACAAGGTCATACAGGCTCTGTCCCCACAAGTGGATTCGTTATCAACGGAGCAGCTCTGTTGTAAGACCAAGCTTTCTCTGGCTAGCTTGCTTTCTTGCCATGTAATGCCTTCCACCACACCATGACCCAGCAGAGAACCAGAGCAGACAGATGCCACCCACTGTGATGCTTTTGAACATCTGGAACAGTAAGCTAAAATAAACCTCTTTTCTTTATAAGTTACTTAACCCATGGGGTTCAGTTATTATACTTGAAAAGAAATAAAGACAATATAGACATAAATACATTCATCAAGGCAGGCAAAATATCTCCATCTTATTAATGGTTTGAGTTGTAAAAACTAATTATATGAGTAAAAGACTAAACTATCTCTATCAGAAAGTAATGGCTTTTGTTTGTTTTTTTCAAGTCAGGGTTTTTCTGTGTAGCCCTGGCTGTCTTGGGACTTGTCTCACTCTGTAGAACAGGCTGAACTCAGAGATCCGCCTGCCTCTGCCTCCCAAGTGCTGGAATTAAAGGCGTGCACCACCATGTCCAGCTTGAGAGTAAGGTTTTTAATCGCATACACAGCTCAAAAAGATGGCTTATCTGTTTTTTACAACAATCTGAATGTCCCCCATTCTTGTTTTTAAGACTACATAATAACTACTTATGGTGAGGTAACTGTCTTCTAAATTCTTAAAACTTGGCTAAAGGAAGACTTGAATGCTCGAATGCTCCCAAGAATAAAAACCTACACCTTAATACTGTCATTAACTTTTACTAGAAGGGCTACATTTTAAGATTGGGAGCATAATAATATTTCGAATAAAATGGAGAAGTTCTTTGGCTTCATTAAGTCCATAGATTGGCATTTATTCCAGCTGAATGTGGTGATTAATGTTAATTTCCCTGAGTTGTACTTAAATCTATACCTAAAAGCAATAAAAGAAATATATTCTGAACATGATCAGCTTTGCACTCAGTAAAGCATTATTTTTTATTTATTAGTTAAAAATCCTATTCATGAGAGGTTTAAATAATCTGTAGGTGATAAAATTATGTATACCTTACCTACAATAAAGAATTTAAGGAAATAATTAAATACCATGGGGAAATACTGAAACTAGCCACATGAGTACAGTTTAGTTACTACTGGCACATAATCTTCAATCCTAAATGGGAAAATCTCATGCAATTTTAACTGTGTAGGTCTAGCCAGGTGTGGTGGCTCACAGCTGTAATCTCAGTAGTCAGGAGGCTAACGAAGGAGAATCATGAGTTCAAGGCCACTGGGCTACAGGCCTTACTGGAGTGAGGCCATCACAAAATAACAAAAACAAAAGCAAAGAAGTAACTGATCTAGTGAAGAGCTGTGGTCTGAATGGGAATCATCCCCTATTGGGTTCTGTGTTGATAATGTCCTCTCTAGCTGGTGTCACTGTTTTGGAAAGTTATAGAGCCTTTAAGAGACAAAGCCTTGCTGGAAAAAGTGAGTCACTGGGGACAGGCTTTGAGATTTTATAGCCTGGACTCACTTCCTATCTGCTTTCAGCTTCCTGACTCTAGATTCATGACCAATATCTAAGCAAGCCCCCGGCCCTCCTGCTATCATGCCTTTCCATGATTGAATGTATCCCTTTTTACAGCGTGGGCTAAAATCACTGCCTTCTTAAGTTGTTTCCTGTCAGGTATTT
The DNA here is from genome assembly GCA_019843965.1 of Rhynchomys soricoides. NCBI lineage: Eukaryota > Metazoa > Chordata > Mammalia > Rodentia > Muridae > Rhynchomys > Rhynchomys soricoides. The sequence continues at coordinate 3,645,810 of JADRCH010000040.1, forward strand.
GGCCCAGCATTAAAAAAACTAAAGGTAGATACTAATCCCACTTGGTTTCCTACCTTTAGGACTGCACGTTTCCATATTTTCTTTTTCTTCTATAGGGCTTTCCCTCTTTGTTATTTTTCCATCCCTTGAAACAGGCACAGGGGCAAACCTGCGAGGTGTGGGTGTCTCTAGAGGAGATTTCTGCCCATCAAAATCTGTATCTTCACTTAAAGGCACTTTAACAGAAAAAAAGAAACTAATCAACAGGAGACTGTGGTGTGTCTCCAGTAGTAGAGGGCTTTGTCCAGAATTCAACCACTAAGCACCACACACACACACACACACACACACACCACATCACATCACAATAAAGATAAATTTAACTTCAAAACACTTTATCTGACTGTAGAGTCAGGTGGATCTCTGTGAGTTTGAGGCCAACCTGTTCTATATAGAGAGTTCAGGATAGCCAGGGATACACAGTAAGACATTGTTTCAAAAATTAGTTTTTAATTTAAAAAAATAAGCTCTTTTGAGCACAAATGGTAAGGTGCTTGCCTTGCAAGCATGGGGACCCAAGTTCAGTCTCCAACTCCACATTAAACGGAAGTTAAACTGGTGGCAGGTGCTTGGGGAGGCAGGGATAAACAGATCCCTGGAGCTCTCAAAATGGCAACTATTAGTCAAGTTGCAGGTCAGTGAGAAACCCTGTTTCAAAAGAAGCAGGACCGGGCATGGTGGCTGCCTTTGGTTTAATGCTAACACTGAGGCAGAGGCAAGGGGATCTCTCTGAACTCAGGGTCAGCCAGGACCACATTAAGAGACCATCTCAAAGAAAAAAAGGAAAAAAGCAATACTCACTAGAAATCAAAACAAATGGAAACTATAAATGTCTTTACAGATAAAACTTGTAAACTAAGAATCAATGTGATAATACTGAGTATTCTCAAATCTATGGTAAGATGGCATTGCTAGATATTTTTTTAAAAAAATTAATCTTTATTTATGTATATTTAGCCTATAAGTGCAGTGTGTGAGTGTGTGTGTGTATGTTGCCTGTAGAGGCCAAAAAAAGGCACTGATCTCCTGGAACTCAAGTTATGAATGAATGTGATCCACCATGTATGTTGATTTTTGGCTGCATGTACGTCTGTGGATCGGCAGCATGCAGTGCCTGAAGAGGGCACTGGATTCCCTGGAATAGAATTATAAGCAATTAGAAGCTGCCATGTCAGTGCTGAGAACTGAACCTGGGTCTTCTGCAGGCACAGATAGTACTGATCACTGAGCCATCCCTCTAGCCCCACTACACTTTCAATGGCAAGGAATACTAATCAATTACCTGGTGGTATAATACCTAATAATACCTAATAATCAATCTCACTCTTAGGAATTTATCCTAAGCAAGTAAAATTAAAGATAGAAAATGTTAAACCAGCATGCTAACACACCTGTAGTCCCTATACTTTTGAGGCTGAGGCAGGAGGATCATCATCAGTTCTAGGCTAGTCTGGGCTACAATATAAAATCCAGCCTCAAGAGAAAAAAGAGAAAACAGAAACAGACACATGACATTTGTTGCATCATTACTCCTAAAACTGCCTAAAGCCCAATAACACAATGGGATATTTAACTGTGCTAGCTAAGTTCTCTTCTGACAAAATCAGTGACCATACAGCTCACTTCTCAGAGGACTAGAAAATAATTACAAGCATTTTGATTCTTGACAAGTGAATTTTTTTTCTGGTTAATTAGAACCATAAACTAGGAATTATTATAATTCATAACTTAAACAACTTTAAAATAACCTAAAGTTTATTTGAACAACAAAAAAGCTAAAAAACCAAGAGTTCCAAACATAATTTTATTTTGAGACAAAGTGTCCTGCCATTTTTTTTTTTTTTTTTTGGTTTTTCGAGACAGGGTTTCTCTGTGTAGCCCTGGCTGTCCTGGAACTCACTCTGTAGACCAGGCTGGCTTCGAACTCAGAAATCTGCCTGCCTCTGCCTCCCAAGTGCTGGGATTAAAGGCGTGCGCCACCACTGCCCGGCTTTTTTAAAAATTTATTTTTATTTTTATTTTTTTGTGTCCTGCCGTTTTATAAGTAAATTTTCACCTTTTACACATGAAGAACATTCACCACTGGTACATCTTATTCTCACGAAACTAAGTATGTTACCTCGTTTAGAAACAAATGTGTTGTGTGAAGAAACACTGCTACCAACAATAGGATGTCCCAGTTTTCCAGAATACTTTTCCACTGCTCTGGAAGGGGACATGCCAAGTTGAAGACTACTAGCCTTGAGTGCAGCATCAATAAAATGGGTCTAGAAGAAACAGAATTATTTCATGAATTTCAAATGATTTTACATATAATTTTTATGATATCAAATAACAAGATATATTGAGATTTATTAGGATTGAAAGTGGCTTCTTATATTTAACATACAATGAAAATGGGGGACACTTGGTTAGAAGCTTTAAGGTATATATGAAATGTATTTTTTAACAAATAAAACTAATTTCAGAAGTTGGTGTTTTGTTTTGTTTTGTTTTTTAAGATTTATTTATTTTATTTCTATGAGTACACTGTAGCTGTCTTCAGACACACCAGAAGAGGACATCGGATCCCATTACAGATGGTTGTGGGCCACCATGTGGGTGCTAGGAATTGAACTCAGGACCTCTGGAAGAGCCGTCAGTGCCTATGCCTTTTTCTTACTTGATGAGAGAGAGAAAATGGCTTTTGAGCAGAGGTCGAGGCCCAGAGAAGCAGGGTTGTTTATAGAAGAGGGACCAGCAGTCTGACTGAGTCATTGGGCTTCTCACTAGATAATGTACTATACACTCAAGTCCCATACGGAAGGCTTCCTAGAGCCTTAATAAATACCTATAATCATGCCAGTAAATATTTCTAATCTCATGAAAACGTCAAAATAAGCCCTTTTAAGAAGTCTTGAGGGGGCTGGAGAGATGGCTCAGTGGTTAAGGGCACTGACTGCTCTTCCAGAGGTTCTGAGTTCAATTCACAGCAACCACATGGTGGCTCACAACCATCTGTAATGGGATCTGATGCTCTCTTCTGGTGTTTCTGAGGACAGCTGCAGTGTATTCACATACATAAAATAATAAATAATTATTTTAAAAAAAAAGTCTTGAGAAATGTGAATATAGAAAAAAATAAAAATCTTAAAAATGAAAGCACTTAAGCATTTAATTTTTGTATATTCTTCTGAGTGGTACATTTTAATAAAATTACTAAAACTTCAAAATAGTACAGTAACTAAAAAGCAATGTAGGAGCTGAGGGAATGGTTCAGAGGTTAAATGCTTTTCCCACAAGCATGAAGACAAAAGTTCAGATTCCCAAAGCACAAGCAAATGCTGAATGAAGGTGGAAATCAGAGGTCCCCAGAGCAAGCTGACTAAAACAACCCAATCGTTATCAATGAGCCTTGAGCTTAACTGAGACACCATGACCTTTAAGGTCACATGGAAGACTGACCAAGAACGATTTCCCATATCAACCTCAGCACATGCTCACGTGCTCCCCCCCCCCAAACAAATGAACACAGAAAAATAAATGTAACCAGGTGGAGATGGTAGTGTAAGCTAGGAGGCAGAGGCAGACGGATTTCTGAGTTCGAGGCCAGCCTGGTCTACAGAGTGAGTTCCAGGACAGCCAGGGCTACACAGAGAAACCCTGTCTCGAAAAACCAAAAAAAGAAAAAAGAAAAAAAAAAAACCTGTCACAACCTAGTGTGCTATTACAGCTACTAGTGAGTACAAAAGGACCTCTGTGTACAAAAGTGCGCACCGGCTTTATCAGATACCTGAATATCTATCTGTTGTTGCTGTAATTTCTCAAGGTGCCTGATGTGCTGCTCCATAAACACATTCATTTGTTTCTCGTGATCACGACAGTGTAATTTCTCCTGTTTATTCTGAATGCTGGCTTGGTGCTCTGTCACACGCTGTAGCTGTTTATCAGTCTCCTGTAACTTATTAAGTAACTCTCCAACAGAATTAACTTTTGCTTCCAAATCACTCTGCACCTAAAACAAAATATCAAAATAGAATTTCACATTGTAGAAAGATATCAGAAGTGGGCTCAAGTCCTAGAAAGGTTATTTACAGCAACTGGTACTGAGGGGGTTTTAAACTTGAGCCTTTGCTCACAAAATGTCTCATGATTCCATGCCTTTGTTTTTAGAGTCACAAAATTAAGAAGCAAAATAGAGTAACCCTTAAGTATGTTTTGTCTCATGAACTATACATACATATTATGTATATATACCAAATCTGACACAAAAAACTTTATAAAGCCAGAAAAAAAATTCTTAAAATTAAAGAGAAGGAAACAGCAAAACCAAGTAGCTTTTGATTGCACACATGGGCATCTGTGGAGCAGACAAAGCTGTGAGTAAATGTGTATTGTTGCCGTGAGCACAGAACCAAGCACAACTGGACAAGAGCCAAGGCCTTAGACTCATGTTTTCCATATGGATCAGACTCAGAATTGGCAAAGCCTTTCTTGGACCCAAATATGTTTACAGAGGGGTTAAGCAGTAGCTAAGGGGAAAACAGTCATGGTGGCGCACGCCTTTAATCCTAGCACTAGGAAGGCAGAGGCAGGGGGATCTCTATAGAGTGAGTTCTAAAGAAGCCAGGGCTATGGAGGGAAGCCCTATCATGGAAAACAAAAAACACAGAAAGACTCGCAGCTGTGGCTTCTTCCCCCTAGCTGTTCACAGTATGAAACTGCTGTCCTACAGGACTTCACACTAAGAGGAGCTAACCCCTCCTCCCATGCTGTGTACAATTAGCATTCTGAGGGTCTAGGTTATGGTGGTAGGAGGCGTGGCCACACGAGAGCGCACACAGCCCACCTGACCCTCAGCTTCTGTGTGTGTGTGTGTGTGTGTGTGTGTGTGTGTGCGCGCGCGCGCGCCTGTCCTTGCTCCATTCTTTCCCATCCCTCCTCAGGGTTCTAGACTCAAGCTGTACAATGGCACATCCCTATAATCACAGAAGGAACGCAAGAAAAGTCCCCCATCCCTCCTCAGGGTTCTAGACCCAAGCTGTGCAATGGCACATCCCTATAATCACAGAAGGAACGCAAGAAAAGTCCCCCATCCCTCCTCAGGGTTCTAGACCCAAGCTGTGCAATGGCACATCCCTATAATCACAGAAGGAACTCAAGAAAAGTCCAGATAGGAAGATCCTGTCTCAAAAGAGAACAAAGTGGGAATGGAGCTCAGTAGTGTGCTTGCCCAAAACGCATGACGCCATGGCTTTGATCCCTAGCACTGCATAAGCAGGCTGGTGGTTCTATCTGTAATGCCAGAAGTCAGGGCAGAGGAGGATCAGAAGCTAAAACTCATCCATGGCTACACAGCAAAGTCACAGTCAGCCTGGGATACATGAAACTGTCTCAAAAAAAAAAAAAACCAAAAACAAAAACCATAACTTTGGGTACTCCTCCAATGTAAGGCTAGGGTAGGTCAACAACTTTGAATCTAAGTCTTCACTCTGCTTCCCATTAGCTTTAAAATCTTATACTTAGCCCAACATATTTCTATATCTCCATTATAAACGGACAGGCTAATATTATGATATAAAAGATCATATCAAATCCTCTGGTTCGTTCAGAAATGCGGTCTAGCAATACAACTCAGTGTGACAACAGTTACCTATCACTACCTAAGAGCCCTAGTTTTGATTCTCAGAGATTGATCGTCCAGGACATGGACTGTCAGCGTTACAGTGATAATGTCCTGCCTTCTCTAAGCCAGCACATTCACAAGGAGGCAATTTTCACGGCTTCTGAGAAACAACCCACAAACCACAAATAAGAAGAGCCTTCGCAACTAGGAAGGACTAGAATGTCTCTAAGTGTTCAGTCAGACACAACCGTGTCAGAGTCAGTTCTTAACAAACAACCGTGGATCTTAGTGTCCAGGGATACCCAGGAGAGAAAAGTACCTTGATCAAAGGAGCAGCTGTTGCAATGGCAGCGGCAGTTGCTGCAGCCACAGTTGTAGCGGAATCCATTCTACTGGGTGGAGCCTCAGTCTCCTGAGCAACAGTATTCTTTTCTGTACTCGTGTCTTCTAAAAGATGTACTTTCACCGCCTTAAAAACGGGCATGCTTTGAGCTCTTTAAAGACAAAGAAACAAAGATTTTCAGAAATCTGTATTGAACCATTTGAAGAAATGCCTACATGCCCTAATCCGGGAATCTCCTAAAGTGGCTTTCTGGGTTTCCCTTAAACTTTTATGTTATTTGTAGTTATGTGCAGCATGTGCAAGAGAGGATGTGTGTACCTGTGAGACTGGAGCTTACACTGTGGACGCCTGTGGGCTGCCTGATGTGGGGGCTAGGACTTCTACAAGGGCAGCAAGCATTCCTAACAACTGAACCGTCTCTCCAGCTCCATCCTGGTTTTTTGGTTTTTTTAATTAAAGCAGGGGCTAGTGAGATGCCTCAGAACTTAAGTGCTCTGGCTATTCTTCAGAAGACCCAGATTCAGTTCCTAACCCCACCACATGGTGGCTCACAACCGCCTTTAACTAGAGTTCCAGGGGACTGGATGCCCTCTTCTGACCTCTTGGGGTATGCACATGGTATACAGACATACAATGCAAGCAAGCAAAACACACAAGCATATAAAAAAAATTTTAAGTGGTTATTAAAGTCATTTAGTTAATATTATTAAGTTTAGGTCATTAAGAATTAAAGAAATAAAAAGTTATCCCCCGAAGGCAGTAATACTATTTTTGAAAATATGCCTTACACATGACAGCCACACAGCCACAGTTATAAAGACAAGAAGCACAATTATAAAACATAAGGTTTAATTCCCAAAGGCAGAACTGCATCTGATTCTAAGAACTGATGGTTGTACTCACCAAATCCTTTTAGAAGAATTAGAACATTAAGGGTTGAGGATGTAGCTCAGGAGGTTCATGCTTGCGCGCATGGCATCTAATTTCCAACCCCAGCACATTAAAAAAAAAAAAAAAAAAAGCCAGAAAACCAACAGTGCCTACTACTCCATTCCATACACAGACTTCTCACATCCTCCTCCAGGGTCTAGCCTGGTGAGTGCCCCACACACCCAGTACTTGTATTTCCACATCCCACCAGGTCTAGCCCAGGTCCCACAGCCAGTGCCCCAGACTAGTCTGGCCACCTGCATTTTGCAGCAATGAACTCTAGGCTACCACGGGGCCCCAAAATCCCGACTCTAAGCCTAGTCCACCATCTCTCCTGAACCGTAGCTAACACTTAACTTCCACTTGGACCCACCTTACCTGCATCTACCCACAGGACCATTCGTGCCGACTCCACTACCCCACTCCATGCCCTCCCCCAGGGTATAGCCTGCTAAGTACACAATCTTTGCATCCAAGTCTTCTCCAAAATCTACCAGATTTAGCCTGGGTCTATCTAGTATGGCCTTCCCTTCCTTCACAGCAGAAGCTCTAGGTGTGGGCCAGTGTTCCCCCTCCTATCCACCATACTACATGACTCCACCATGTCCACTCAGACCTCCACACTCCCATCTTGGAACAGGAAGCACCCCAGTCCCTTTTGCCCACTGGACTATATTCTGCTCAAGCCACTTCCAACTTCTAGACCCATTCCCTACATCCTCTCTTCTCCCCCAGCCTGCTCCATCCATAGCAAACTTAAAACTAACTTAAAGGAAGACCACATGCCCAGATCTAATTGAAATAATACCAACAAGATAAAAGACCAAGTCAGTGTCTCCTCTTCAAAGCCTACCAGTCCTACAGAAATGCTTGCCAAAGAGAATTACTTAGATAACACCAGGACACAGAATTTAAAAGAGCAATCATAAACCTTGCCAAAGAATTGAAGGAGTTTAAAGAAGACACAAAAGAAAAGGTTAGTGAAATCAAGGACAAAGTTTAGGAGAATAAGCACAAACATAAGGCTAATGGGAAACAGAATTCAATAAAGAGACAAAACACTGAAGAGGACTCAAGCTGAAATAAAAATGGAATTGAAAAATTGAAAAAAGTCCAACTAAAAATCTCAAAGGAGACCCTTACAAGTAGGAACGACGAAGACAAATATAAAATATCAGATCTTAAGATTAAAGTAAAGGATCCTAGACCAAAGAAACAAGGAACATGAAAAGTTAAATAAAAAAAAAATATATATATGCCCACAGGAAAAGAATACATAGGAAATGTGGGAGACCATGAAAAACACCAACCCTTCAAATTATAGGCATAAATAATCAAGAAGCCCAAATCAACAGCATAGATCCTTAACAAGATCTTAGAAGAAAACTCACGGGAAGGAGAGTGTGACAATTTAAATACAAATGCCCCTGTGCACTGGAGGACGACATATCCAGGACTCTGTGGTTTCCTCCGGGTCACCTTCCTAAGCTTTTCACAGCAGAGCGGCGATGGTACAGTGGAGTCCATATCCATCTTCCTTCGCAGGAAGGAGGTTGGTGAAAGGTCTCTGGACTCAGTTCTGTTTCTCCATCACTCTCAATCACATGCAGCGGGCCTGCTTCACTGACCAATTATGGGCTCCATCATGAAGAATTGCTATTCCATAGGCCCACTTGATTTGAAATTATTAATGATTATCTTAACTTTTATTCAAACCTTTCCCAGTCATTCCAGTCTGAAAGTCTTATTCTCTGGTATTTTCACATCTTTAATGCTTTGGGTAAAAACCACAACTGTGGCACGCGACATTTTAGAATTGTTAATATTTCTTTTCTATTATATGGCCAGTTGAATTTTTTAGAAAACTCCAGTTTTGATTGTATTTCTAGCCTAAACTCTCAGGCTATCCTACACACTTTGGAAGCTGTCTTTTGTTCTTATAGTGAATTTCTATGCATAGGAAATTCAGTCAAAAAGGTTGAATAATCAGGTCCCCCCCATATAATAATAATGTATTGTTATACCAACACTAAAATTCTGTAAATTGATGTTTTTAATCTTCAAAAAATGAATAGTGTTGGAAATATTTTGTATAGAATATTTTATTGATATTGTCTATTTTTTTAAAGAAGGATCGCTCTTTGTGTAGCTCAAGCTGCCCTGGAACTCACTAGATACCCCAGCGAGGCCTCAGCTCTCCAAGTGCTGAGATTACAGGCATGAACCATCATGTCTTACTCTTCTGCTTTTACATTATACCTTCCAAGTACAGGTTTTTAAATTGATGTATCTTTGAGAAGATACAGTTGACCAAATGCCCTAATTCCTATATATATGAAATAAAATATTTGGTTTCTGAATGAAAAAAAAAAAGACATGGTGACACACACCTTTAATCCCATTACTTAGAAGGCAGAGCTAGAGGATCTCTGTGAGTTCAAGGCCAGTGTGGTCTACAGAGTGTGCTCTAGGACAGCCAGACTACACAGAAATCCTGTCTTGGAAAACAAAACCAAATAAAACAAAATTTAAAATTGACAACAACAAACCTCTAGTAAATATATAAGCCCACAGAGATAAAACACTCATTACTAAACACTGAATGGGTGAAAGATAAATCTTCCTGAAACTAACTAAAAATGAAAATACAACATAAGACCTCTGGATACACTGAAAGCAGTCCTATTTGGCTAATTTTAGCTCTAAGAGCCTATATTTAAAAAGTCAGAAAGAGCACAAATAAACGGCTTAAGGAAGCAACTCAAAAAGAAGAAAAAACAAATACAAACCCAATTCAAACCTAATTGGCAGAAAGAAATAATAAACCAGAGAACCATCAGCCAAATAGAAACAAAGATGCAACAAGTCCAATAGCTAGTTCTTTGAAAGATAAACAAACTGACAGACCCTTGGACCACTAACCAAAAGAGATAGGGGACCTAAAGTGACAGGACCAAAAATGAACAGAGAAACATTAGAACAGACAACAAATAAATTCAGAATATTATAAGTGAATATTTTAAAAACCTGTACTCCGTAAAACTAGAAAACCTAAAAGAAATGAATGAATTTCTATATTCAGGCAAACCATCAAAATTAAACCAAGAACAACAAAAGGGGATATTGAAATAGTAATTAAAACCTTCTGGACAAAAACCATCCAGCACCAGATGGATTCACAGCAGGATTCTACCAGACATTCAAAGATCTACAGGCAGTCCTTTCTAAACTATTCCAAAAAGAAAAAAGAAAAACAAACAAACAAAACCCAAATGAATACTCCCAAACCCCACCTATGATGGAAACTCCACTCTAATACCCAAACTAGGTAAAGATACAACAACAGGAAGGAAGGAAGGAAGGAAGGAAGGAAGGAAGGAAGGAAGAAAACTACAGGCCAATATCCCTAATGAACATACTTAAAAATATTCACTAAGATACTTGCAAATAGAATGCAGACATACATCAGAAAGATTATCCACCATGACCAAGTTGGCTTTATCCCTGAAATGCAGGTACGGTTCAACATTCACAAGTTAATAAATGCAATAAGCCACAAAAACAGACTTAAAGACAAAAACCACATGATAATCTTCATACAGAAAAATCCTTTGACTAAATTCAACACGACTTCATGACAAAAAACTTAAGAGAATGCAGGGCTAGCGAGAATACACCTCAGCATATAAAAGCTATACAGAGAAACCCACAGCTAGCATCATCCTACATGGGGAACAGTGTGAAGCGATCCAACTGAAGTCAGGAATGAGGCAGGGCTGTCCACCAGCCCCACTCCTTCTCTCCACTGCGCTCCAAGTACTGGCTGGAGCCATAAGGCAAGAGAAGGAAAGTAAAGAGATACAAGTAGGGAAAGACGGTATGACACATTAGAGATCCCAAAATCCTACCAGAAAACTAGAAAACATTAACTCAGCAAACGGCAGGGTACAGAATCAACTTGTACAAATCAGTAATTGTTCTATATACCAAAAACAAACATCAGAAGAGATCATGGACACACTCTCGTTCACAACAGCCTCCAGGAAAATAAAATACCTAAGAACAAACCTAACTAAGGAAGTGAAGGACCTCTATAATGAAAACTCTAAACCTCTGAAGAAACACAGTCAAGAGAAAACGGAAGGGCATCCAGATCCATGGCTGGTAGAATAAACGTTGTAAAAATGGAGATTCTACTGAAAGCCCTTAAGGATGCAATACAATCACAATCAAATCTCCACCCCATTCTTCTCAGAAACAGAAAACAATTATTCTAAAATTCATATGGAACCCCCAGAGGCCTGTGACTACTACCAATCACCCTGTGACTGTGGTGCACAGAACTGATCTAGCTTACATGATAGTACCAATCACCCTGTGACTGTGGTGCACAGAACTGATCTAGCTTACATGATAGTTGCCTTTCTCTGCTGCTTACTTACCTTAGCACAAAACCCCAAGAAGAATTATTAAAAGTTTTTTTAATCCCAGCTGCTTCCATAAATGGTACCTAATTTATTTAATGGGTGCCAAACATACCATTAGGCAGTGTGTGTCGCCTGAGTATAGCAGGGTGAGGTAATAGCTCAGTGTTAGATGCTAGCATGCCCAGGCCTTGGGTTCATCCCCCCTACTACAAACAAAGAACAAAGCAAACAAACAGATACATAACTGTAGACAGACATCTGACTTCAGTTTTTAAAAAAAGCTAGCCATGCACTCTCAATTTAGACCAAAACAAACTGGTGAAATCAACACAAAACCTAGGAATCCCTAAGTGAGTCCAAGTGCTTGTAGACAGGAATATGCCCACACGCAGTCCTGGGTTCACTAAGTGAGTCGAAGTGTGGTCAGCAGGAATATGCCCATGTGCAGCCCAGGTTCCCTCACTTCACATCTGAGGGTAGTACAGTGTGCTGGCACTTACTTCTCTCTGATGCCTCTTCACAACAGAGAGGAACTGTTCTCTGTGCACCTCAAACAAACCAAGTTACTTTGGCTTCTCCACCTGCTGACCTCCTCATACCCAACTGAATCACCAAGTTTTCTCAACTATTTCATCATAATTACAAGACAACTGCTACAGATAGCATTGGGAAGGTAGAGTATCTTATTGAAGGTCATCCATCCTTATTTCTTAATTTTACATAATGAGAATGAAGTCTGGAGGTGACAGGGTTTACTTGACCAAAGCCAAAGATTTAGCGGGGGGCAGAGTTCAATTCCCAGAGGTTTTCCCATGTCCCTCCAGCTTTCTCAGATGAGACCCCCCCACCACACAAATGCCAGTCTTCTAGCTGCCCTACTGTATAATATACAGCTATTGCCTCTGCCAAACACCATCTATGTGGCATCATAAAGCTCTTCTTATTGAAGACACAAAAGCACTGGGCCCACAGCTCATGTCAAGCTTTTCTTTCTGAACTCTCAACCTTCTACCCAAGCCACTACTTTCTTCTCTGGATGCAGTACAGTTGTTACCTCTTCAACAAACCTGTCCATAGAGCACTTGTTGGTCCCTCCCGTTATTAATTCCTTTTGAGTTGCAGCAGAGCCAGGCTGGATGAGTAGTCACCCACCCCACGGCTTACATGTCTGGATGATGCAATAATCCACCAAATGCAATGCTCTTCCTATTCCAGCTCCAGTTACTGTTGCTTGCATCTGTGTACACTGCTACATACAAGGGCTGTCCTAACAATTATGGTGAATAAGACAGCAGGGCAGAGGGCAGGTAGAACTGGCATTAATTAAGCTGCATTCACACTCTTAGACTGGGCATGCTGCCAAGTGCTCTGCCACTGAGCTACATCCCCAGCCCTACAAATTGCTACGGTTAGTTTTAAAACATTGCTGTGTATGGATCTTTTAACATATGCTAATGTATAATTTCCTTCTAATTTAAGGTAGTATACCACTACAAATGTGTCTATAAAGGAAACTTACTTTTGCTTTAAAACAGTTCTCAGAGCATCTTTTTGTCCCATGGCGTACTGAGAAATAAAGATGTCATTTGCTGAAAGTTAAGACACAAAAATATATTTTAGATTCTGAAGAACAAAAAAAGCCAAGACTGAGGGCTAGAAATGTAGTTCTGAGGCAAAACACTTGCTCAGAATGTATGAGGTCCTAGGTTTGATCCCTGGTACTTTTTAAACAAAGAAAGAATGAATGAACTTTGATTTGCAATTTGCAGCTCACATTTAGCACTCAGCATGCAGAGGCATAAGTTCCCTGCAATGTTAAGGCTAGCCTGGTCTTCTGTAGCAAGTTCTAGACCAGCCAGGGCCAAGACAATAAAATATCTCTAACCAAACTTTTGCAATGAGTTTGTAATAGCAAAATTGGTTTTTCCTGTGCAGATCCTTATTTATATATTTTAGATTCTATTAGTAACCGAATCTGAAAAGAAAAACAGAAATTAAACTAATAGGAGCTCAGGATCTAGACAGTAGATTTACCTAGCAGGCAGAAGGCCCTGGATTTGATGCCTATTGAGCTGTTAATGAATGAACCAATTCTGGATGGGGAAAAATGGTACAGCAGTTAAGAGCACTCGCTGCTCTTACAGAGAACCTGGGTTCCAGCACCCATATGGTGACTCACAAACCTCTACAACTTTAGTCCAAAGTGATCTGACACCCTCTTCTGGCCTTTTTGGGAACTGCATTAGTGATGTATACAGACATACAGGCAGGTAAAACACCTCTACACACAAAATAAATTAGACTAAAGTTTAAAAAGAGTCAATTCTGTCCTTGCAAAGAAAATATTGGCACATACTACCAATATGAATAAGTTTAAACACATTATGCAAACTCAAACACACAAACTCAATCACAAAAGTTAAATACTACATGACGCCACTGATATGAGGTACCTGAGGTGGTCAAAGTCACAGAGGCAAGAGTGAGGAATTAGGGGGCACAGAGCTCAGTGGGAGGATGTTAACGTTCTGGATGGGAATGGCAGTGACGATTGCACAATGTTCATGTATTCGATGTCACTGAATGTTATCCAAATCAATGTCACAGAACTGTGCATTCAAAACTAATGAAACAAAATGTCTTCTGTACATTTTAACTCAGCTTTATCAAGCTGGTTATTAGACTGAGTCAACGGAGTTAATTTACCTCTTTGTGCGTTGTTCTCTTCTGTTTTATTCAAAGGTAGCTGCCGAACTACAGTGTCTTTAGAAAACTCCTTTGGGCATAAAAGAGAAGAGTAAGATTGAATTAAATTACCACTAATAGCACATGTAATGTTCATAGCCATTTGAGAGCCGTGATCTAGGAAGGCAGGTCTGCACATGTAACGTTCATAGCCATTTGAGCCTGTGACCTAGGAAGGCAGGTCTGCACATGTAACGTTCATAGCCATTTGAGC
>JADRCH010000040.1:3660122-3700333 GCA_019843965.1 Rhynchomys soricoides
ACCTAGGAAGGCAGGTCTGCACATGTAACGTTCATAGCCATTTGAGCGCCGTGACCTAGGAAGGCAGGTCTGCACATGTATTTACTTCGTTCCCAACACCTTTCATAGGAACTCTGAGGCCACTCGAGGATTTCTCAATGAATGAGCAATGTGAAATCAGAATAGTGAAATTACGAGAACGTGAACAAGCACACAGAAGTGGAACAAGAGACCAACTCACATCCACACTTGAACATGTCAGCCGCTCCAGCGTAACATGCTAATCTGACTCAAGGCTGAGTCAGATGGGGAGGGGGATAGCATGGTCCTGTACCAGTGCAACACTGCAACCTAAGCACAGCTTTCTTAGTCACTGAGCTCATATACTGACTTCCAAAGTTGTGCTGTGCAGGTCACATCTACCGTTCAAGAGTTCTCTGCTCTGGAGTGTGATCCTAGAACTCATCTCTGAGACTCCATGCTGAGACACTTGAACTCTTAAGACACTAGATGGGCTCCATGATGCCCTTTGACTTCTTTTTTTCTGCTAAACATAAAAGGGAAAGAAAAGAACAGGGTTGGGGAGATGGCTCAGTAGTTAGAGCACTTGCCTCACAAGCACACGGATCCCCAGAACCCAAGTGAATGCTGGGAGAATGTGGCGACCTGCCTGTAACTGCAGCCCTGGGAGGCTGAGGCAGGAGACCCCAGAGCAGGTGGTCAGTTAGACTAGCCATGGCGGTGGGCTCTGGGACCAAGACACCCTGACTGAATGAAATAAGTGGAAGGGCAACAGAGGATGCTTCCTGACAGCAACCTCGAACCATTTTGTGTACACATGCCCCCCTTACCCCTCTGTACACAAATATGAACACACACGCATACACACACCATGTACACACATGAAAATGGAAAAAACATTTCTAAAAGTTAAGAAGATGATGAGTGTTAATTTACAAACACCAACAAGATTAGCAATTCAACAGATGTATGTAATGTTCCACACTCTTCAAGTCATAATCTATACAACATTTCTGGAGCTGGCAGCACGGGTCAACAGATGAAGAAACCTGCCGCCAAGCTTGATGGTTCAAACTTGATTGCTAGGACCCATGTAATAGCAGACAATAAATTCTGGGTTTTTTGTTTTGGTTTTTTTTTTTTGGTTTTGGTTTTTCGAGACAGGGTTTCTTTGTGTAGCCCTGGCTGTCCTGGAACTAACACTGTAGACCAGGCTGGCCTCGAACTCAGAAATCCGCCTGTCTCTGCCTCCCAAGTGCTGAGACTAAAGGTGTGCGCCACCACTGCCCAGAGAAAATAAATTCTTGAAGGTTGTCTTCTGACCTTCACACACAAAAATGGCCCTCACATGCCCACACACATTCCTACGTGTACACAAACAAAACAAATAAAAATGTGATAAAAATGAAATGAACAAAGGAAAAACATTCTCTGTCATACGTGATACCTAAATAAAACACAACATGTGGTTAACAAAACATAACTTTGAAAATCTTGGTAATATTGATATGGTGGGAATTCTTTTACTTACACTTTTATTGGATGCAGGGGGCTCTTCTGACAGAGGCTGGTGATACTGTCTAGCAGAAGTTAAATCCAACGAGCCTAAGAAAACAAGAGTCACTGAGAGCTGTGTTGTTTTTCCTAGGGACTGAACCCAAGGCTCCTCTCATGGTAAACTCTAGCACTGAGCCACAGGTCCAATCTGAGTGGCTTTTAAATCAAAACCTGACCCTTGGCAACTGCGTAGGCGCGATACAAGAAATGAGAGTCTCTGTATTAACCTAAAAACCAAATGTGAAGGCACTTTCCTGTAAGAGAAACTGAGAAGGTATATTTAAATACATTCTAACAAAAGACTTTATAGCTCATTATTTAGCAAAATAAGGATGAGTTAAAACAGGTAAGTTAAGCAGGTGAGATCTAAAATGTTGTAACAGCAGCCGAGGTGTGGAAGATCTTCAATTATAATGTTCAAAAGCAGAGACGAATGAATTTCTCTAAGTTTGAGGCTAGCCCAAACTACAGAGTGAGTTTTAGGCCAAATAGAGCTACACAATGTGATCCTCTCTCAATAAAATAAAACAAGTTTGTTTTTTTTTTTTCCCCCGTGGCTAGAGTGATGACAGGGCAGGTAAAAGTGCTTGCTGATCTTGCAAAGGACCAGATTTGGAACATGCAACAGACAGCTCACAGTCACCTGTTAAGTCTAGCTCTGGGTAGATTTAGCTCCTCTGGCCTCCATGGGTACCTGAACTCATTTCCAGACACCCACACATAGACACACAATTGAAAATGGTATTTTTGAAAATCCTAAAGATATTTTATCCAATGCAGAAAAAAAATATGAGATTTACCCGAATAAACCTTGTATCTAGCCAAGCATGGTAGTGCATGCCTTTAATCCCAGCATTTAGGAGGCAGATTTCTGTAAGTTCTAGGCCAGCCTGGTCTACATAGTGAGTTCAAAGCCAGCCAGGACAAGGGAAACCTTGTCTCAAAGACAAAAAAACACTAGATAGATACAAAATTCTGATCTAACAGAAGGCCTACGATAGTGCACCTCCAAAATGCAACAAGCATATTGTTGTTCCTGAATATACACTCATTAATATGATCCTTAAAATAATCAATACAGCTGGGCAGTGGTGGCACACACCTTTAATCCCAGCACTTGGGAGGCAGAGGCAGGTGGATTTCTGAGTTCAAGGCCAGCCTGGTCTACAGAGTGAGTTCCAGGACAGCCAGGGTGAAACCCTGTCTTGAAAAACCAAATCATCATCATCATCATCATCATCATCATCATCATCATATTTCATAGCTCTAAACCGGACATGTGAATTGTAAATACGAATGCCACCAAAGACTGAAGGTATTCACTTTTCTTACACCAGATTGGACAGCACTATTCAAAAAGAAAGTAGAGCATTTAGTAAATACTAAGCAGATTATACAAGCTCACTGTATCCATCATGGGTATGAACAGGATACATAGACCATACCAAGAACAAGCACAAGAGGAAAGACTGTTGAAATGGTCTCATTCATTCTACATACTAAAACTTTTTGTAAACTGTGGTTATTTGCCCAGGGAACCAAGTTACTTTTCAAACATCTGTACAAACCAGACTTTATCTTACATTTGAGAATGTAAACGTTGACTCCTCTAAACTTGGGGAAATGCACAACCCAAAACAGAGATAGAAATAAAGACTAACGACTTGTAAAAAACATAAACTGGGTGGGAAACTGAAACATTTGGAATCACATACCACATAACGTTCCATTTGAGCCAGTCCTCGTTCCAACAGCAAGACGTGTATTTGCAGACAGTGCCGAAGGAACACGGGGCAGCTCTTCTTCCACCACAGCCAATTTATTCCCTTGGTTTGGAGAAGCAACCTCTCGCAGTCTGCTCGCTGGCATTTTAAGCCTTTTCCCCCTTTCCAGGCTAAACTCAACGTTTTTCATATGGTTAGTCACAAAACAAGTCCTGCGGTTAACAGAGGGAATTCTAGCTTCACAGATTTAAGGACAGTTTCACCTCTTTGAGTACCAAGAAAAGAAGCAATGGTGGAAGTGAATTTGAAAAATACCTGAATTCCAAAAATGATTATGAAGCAGTCGTTAACTTAGAAAGTCTATAGACAAAATATCCACAAAGGCATAAATTTCAATTTTGACATTTAATCCAGGGCTAAACATGACAAGAATGTCTCGATCTCACTGGGTCTGTTAATGCATCAAGGCAATAAATTTGAAAGGAATTATGGTAATAGCAAAAGAGAAGCCACGGGAACCGTACTGAAAAACGCACTCCTCCCAACCCTGAGCTGCAACTGAAAACCTAACAGACGTGGAGGCGGGGTTAAAATTTGTTGCCAAGACCCAGCCGAGCAGGTAACGTTAAAATCCTGTTTTTAAAACATCACCCTCATAAGAGCTTAATAGCTTTCTTTCTACGAGTCCAGACGCAATTTCGGACACTTCAACTTAGTCTTCAGCGTGTCCAAAGAGGCTGGCAAACAAGCCGTCTTGATTTTGATAGAATAACAGCTTCGGTTGCTCGCGGGTCAACACTGTCTTCCCCGAAAGCCCGCCCTTGAGCGTCAGCACGCATGCGCGCAAAGATCCAACCCTCCAGCCGGAAACGGGAGTGCTCTGGTGCTCTCTTACATTCGTTTCCGGGTGGAAACAAACTCCCAACATAAAAAGACTTAAAGGAGATGTGACTTTTTTATTTTAAAGGCAGCATATCGCGTTTATTTTTGGATACAGTACTAAGTATTCCTATACGACTGACGAATTCCCGACCATCCCAAAAAAACTTTTGTTTATCAAAGGTTATTTATACTGTAGTAATTGCAGACCGTTAGAAACCTAGGGTTAAGCATATTAGGCTTTCTAGGAATTTCGACAGATTCCGTTGCCATGGAAAAGGAAGTGAAAAGTACAGAAAGCACTGACTAACACATAATCACAAAGGTTAGTTCTTCTGTGATTTTAAAATTTACTTGGGCACTTGCTTTCCTTTCTACATTTTCCCACGTGGTAACGAATCTGCGTCAAAGAATCTAAAGCCATGCTTGACATCATTCCCCCACGTGTTCTCCGCTTTCCCCCGGCGCGGCGCCTTCTCGGTACTGACCCTCAGAGCTCAGACTCTACCTGAACCGCAGCCCTTCATCCCGGTACCGGTGTCAGATGCGAGATCCTGTGGCTAAGTATGTCCCTTTCCTCTGCTCACGTAATCCCGGGTTCGCGGGCAGTGGGGTGGCAGCCTTCAGTCGGGAAAGGTAGCCGGCAGGTACTCCGGAGGGAGCCGCCGCGTGCACGCGGGTCGTGGGGCTGCGCAACCGGCAGCGCGGCGCAGCGGGAGGCCAGACGTGCCTCGGAGGCCTTGTCACCCAGAGGGTAGGAACCCGAGGCCCCAAGACACCGCCCACCCGGGACTGGAGGGATCGGGGGCTCGCTTTGGGACTACAAGGTAGCCAGCCACTCGGTGACCTTGAGCTGTCAGACAGGAGCCCCTTTACTGAAAATCTCTAGACTTCCTCGGCCCTTACCCTGTCTATAGTACAAGGACTCGCACCCTTCCCGGGTCTCATATTGGAGAACGCACTGCTTAGAGCTTTCCCATTACGCCTTGCTGGAGGCTTTTAAAATAGATTTTAAAATAAAAAAAAAATAGATTAAACTAAGTAAAACAACGTAAGATATAAACCTAAGTGGCAAATTGTATCGCTTGTATTTCAGATATTTACGTTCTTACCAGCCTAGGGTAAAAAAAAAAAAAAAAAAAAATGCACCTTAAAGCCTCACCTTTGGGGCGCCTGTTACTTTGTTGTTGCTATTTGATTAGTTTTGTAATTAATCATTTTTATATCTGTTACATTTTCTCTTTTGTTGTCCCTTAGATTTATCTGTTGATTCACGATTTGTTGTATAAATGTATTAAAAGACCGAATGACAATGTCAGAGCTGCAAGAGATCTTAGGGATGAATTTCTATATAAACTTTAGATATGAAAAAAAAAAAAAATGACCTTTCCCCTCTAATTTCAAAACGCTGAGCAACTGCAGCAGCCATCAGTAAAGTGACCTGAGTAATTTGTAACAGAACCTGGGGCCGCACCCCTCATCTTCCTTGAGGCTAGACTTTGAATCAAAACAATAGGAATTCATTTTCAAGTGCTTTTAGCTCTGATTGACACTGAGTTAATTAAGGGTTTCCTGTTAACACTGGGTGTAGTGGCAGCCTTTAATCCCAACTCTTCAGGGACAGAGGCCTATCTGCAAAGAGTTCCAAGACAACCAGGGCTACACGGAGAAACCCTGTCTCAAAGAAAAGAAAAAGAAAAACACTCGTCTGTTAAGTTCATAACCTAACTAAACCTGCAAATAATCTAAAGGGTTATGTGAAAGATAATAAAATAATAAAGTTCTATTAAGTATTTGAACGCTCAAAATAGACACTGACTTAGAGCCTTTGAACAAAACATAGTTTAGGGGATTATTATTCTTTTTGTGAACATTTTTTAAACTATGTTTCTCTCCCCCCACCTCACTCTCCCCATCCCTTCCCCGCTCACCCTTCCCTAAATACATCTATAGATACACTTTGTTTCACTGAAGCATTTGAAAATAAGTTTCAGTCATCATAAACTTGAGCTCTAATTGTTGTAGCCTGTGCCTCCTGAAGGACATTACAGTCTGGAAAGATTATCACACTTTAGATGACATTTAGATTTTCCTAATTATCTAAAAATTGCATTTATTAGAATAGTGGCCTGCTGCCTTATGTCATTAAAAGGCCAGGTCCCACAGCTAGAAGTGATCTGTGTGTCTCTTTCTCCCTTCCCTCCTCCTCTGCTGAGAGCCTGGAACTCAGAGATCTGAATGCCTCTCCCAGGTGCTGGGATTAAAGGTATGAGGCACCACACTTGGCAGAACCCACTTTCTTAACAGAAGGGAACTGTGTATTGGCTTTCTTTTCAGGGACTGACTGCTCCCCCAAAAGGAAAATTTTTGCTGTTTGAGGATGTAGTTTAGGTTGACACATTGCACTTAATTACAGTGATGGGCATCTCAAACTGATTCAGCCACCCACTCTGTGTAGCATTTTTAATGTTATAAAGATGTGTAAGTGCTTGTATGCATGTGTGTATACTTATCACATGATTGCCTGGTGCTTAAGGAAGCCAGAGAAGGATAGAGTCCCTTGGAACTGCTACTGCCGGTTTGTGCTCTGTAGGCACTGGGAACCAAACCTGCTGCAAGAGCAACAAGTACTCTTTGGTTGGTTTGTTTGTTTGAGAGGGGTTGGTTGGTTGGTTTTTTTGAGGCTGGGTTTCTCTGTGCAGCCCTGGCTGTCCTAGAACTAGCTCTGTAGATCAGGCTGTCCTCAAACTCGGAGATCTGCCTGCTTCTTCCTTCAGAGTGCTGGGATTAAAGGTGTGCACTAACTGCCTGGCTACAAGTATTCTTAAACACACTGAGCATCTCTCTAGCTCCTCGTAGTATTTTTGAAGACTAGTCTAATTTTCTTCAGTTATTCTACACTATGGATTTTCCTAATTATTCCTTCATGACTGGAAAAAGAACCAATATTTTTAGACCAGAATGTCACTAAAGTAATGGTGTATGCCCTAGAGCATTGCAGCAGGGAATTTTGCCTAGTGGTAGCAGCTACCTTGTGTGATGCTAGATTGGCCCATTTAATTGTAGTGATAAGTGTCTTATCTTGCCAATGAGAAGAGACAAGATTCTTCATAAATAACCTATAGAGGTGCCTGAAGACAGTGGGTATTTCTAGTTTCCTAGCATATCCCTTAGTTTTATCCATTCAAGGGCCTTGACAGAACCCCAAGGTTGTGACTCACATCACCAGTTATTCAGGGACTAGGAACAATCGTAGTAGCTAAGAATGTTAGAAGAATCACTTCTGAGAAATTGAACTTGAGTCTTACTAAGATTTAGTTTCATAGTTGGTACAAATGGACATGTTATTTACAAGGAAACCGATGCTAATCCTATACCAACCCCTTATTAATTACTTTTGTTGTTTGTTTTATTTCTCTGTGTAGCCCTGGCTGTCCTGGTACTCGAGTTGTAGACCAGTCTGGCCTCAAAACTCAGAGGTTCGAGGGCCTCTGCTTCCCAAGTGCTAAAGTCCAGAGTACTTTATTCCTGAGGACTCAAGGTATGCACCACCATGCCTGGCTTGCTAATTACTTTTCGATATTAAATTTCTGGAAATTGTAAGATGAAGAAACACATTTCAGGGTGCTTAGTCACTCTCTTGATCTTCTCCAAAAAACGGATTTCCTTTCTGAGAAGGGAATTTGTTAGTGGGGGATTATGACTGCTAGTTGCACTTTTTCTCTTAACCTAGCTAGCTCTCAAATAATAGAGACTGGACTAATTATATTGATTTAACAAACTTTAAGGGCACAACAACTGAGCAGTGTTACTCTATTTTAATCCTCTAAGCTAATCTGGCTACCTCCAGTCAGAATCCCCATGATGCTTGCATTTTAGTACTGATCTGGCTTTCTTGGCAGCAGGTGTTTTCTCATGGTGTCTCCTGGACTCTCTCCTTGGCAAATCCTTCTTTCTCTCTTTCCCTCCTCCCTGGCTGGGAGGAGGTCCAGTCCTATTCTCTTCCCTGATCAGTCGTTTACTGATCAACTTCTGTTTGACCAGTCAGGGAATAATTGGGGAGCAGTGTTTTACAACCAGATGCAGAAACACAGGATTCTGCATTTGAATAATACAAAGACAATCTTGACACACTGCACAATAACATGCCTACAAAATTAATTTGGGAAGAAGCAAGGTGCATTAGAGAAGAAATTATAAGCTGGCCATAGATGTCCATACCTGTATCTCAGCACTAGTGAATATCCCAAGTTCCAGTCCAGCCTGGGCTACATAGAAAATTCTAGGACACATGAGACCTCATGTCTCAAAACATGTAACACAATTTATAGACATACTTAATAAATGTGAAGATACATTTAAAAAATCAAAAGAGCTTATAACACTTTTGTATATTTGGGGAATATTGTTATAAGTAATATTCAAAATAATAGCTAAATTGGTCATATCATGCAGGTGTTAAAATGTAATGGGGAAAATCCTGGATTTTAAAGGCTGAATGCCTCCAGTGGTCTTGAGTTCTAGTTAGTCTGAAAGTGACATCATACAAATTTAATGTTTGAACTATTCATCTTTCCTGAAGTTATCACAAAAAACTTTTAAGGTATAGCATTACATCATTTCTTTTTAAAAAAAAAAAAAAATGTAGTGAACTATAAGCTGGAGACTATATAAACTAACTTCCCTTAGTAAAAATGCAAAGGGACCTGCAGGTGTAACTTGGTGATGGAGCATTTGCCTCACATGCCGGGTGCTCCAATTTGACTCCTCCGCCCACAAGGGAAAGCCTGGTTTATCCTGTCATTCAGTTTGGGAATGATAAAAATGAAGAGCCTTTAAAATGAGTTAGCTGCAGGGTGTGTGATGTGCACTCGGTTCCGGCATTCACATGCTGGAAGGAGAGAACGGCTTCCCCCGCCATCCTCCTGCCTGCATGTGTGCTAAATGTCAATGAAGGCGAACCAGAACATCTCTTAAAGCTGTGTGGTAGCTGAGCAGGTAAAGGTGCTTGCTGCCCTAGGGAGGCAGAGGCAAGCAGATCTCTGAGTACAGGGCCAGCCTGGTCGATATAAAGAGACTGTTAAAAAAACAAAACCAAACAAAAATGATTAGCCAAAAGAAATGAGGCTTCATTAAAAAGAAGGGCCTTCAGCAGTCATATTATAATGCATTCGATTTTCAGGTAAGAAACCCAATCTCACTGAAGACAAGCAGAAGGTGGGGCACTTGCTTTTCCAGAGCAGAAAGGAAACTGATGCATCAGAAAAGGTTTGCACTGATAAGGTCTACCTTTACTCTGAATTTCTCTGCTTCTCTGAGATGTTGGTTAGCCACAAAACTAACCCTGTTCTATAGTCATTCTCAGACCTAAGTGAAAGCTGCCCATTCTTTCCAGATTTGAGAGGAATAATCAGAAAGTAACCCTGTTTTAATAGTTGCCTTTTCGATAACAAGCCATTTGATGTGATCACTGGAAACCAGGATCAAATAAAATAACCTGGGCTGGAAAGATGGCTCAATGGTTAAGAGCACTTGCTGCACTTCCAAAGAACTGAAGTTCAGTTCTCAGTACCCAGGTCAGGCAGCTCAAAGGAGCCCTCAACTCCAGCTCCAGGGGAGTCTCACACCCTCTTCTAGCCTCTGTAGGTGCTCACACTCAGACACGCAGAAAGGAAATTGTTAAAGGATCTTAAGAGACAGTAACAAAGTCACTTAGCTGGGCGTGGTGAAACACACCTATTATCCTAGCACTTAGGAAGTATGGGTAGGAGGATCAGTCATTCAGAGGCATCCTTGGCTAAAAAAACAAGTTGGAGGTCAGCCTGGGCTACGTGAGACTGATTGTCACCAGTAGTAGATGCATGTGAGGGTTGTGAGAAAATCGAGACATCTCAGTGTATCAATCCCTGACACAGACCATGTAAAGATTTCCTGTATCTTCCCATACAACCTCTGAAAAAAGTCGAGAATTTCAACCTAAAGAAACAAGGTTGGGCTGGAGAGATGGCTCAGCGGTTAAGAGCACTGACTGCTCGTCCAGAGGTCCCGAGTCTCTGCAAGCACACGGTGGCTCACAGCCATCTGTGATGGGCATCCGATGCTGTCTCCTGGTGTATCTGAAGACAGCCACAGTATACCCACATACATGAAATAAATCTTTTTTTTTTTTTCTTTTAAAAAAAAAGAAAAGAAAAACACAAGGTTAGATGTAGGGAAAAGAACCAGATTTTGGCATTATCATACAAGTTTCTAAGGACCTCTAGGCAATGAAGTGAGATGTCATTTTCAGTGTGAACTATACATACCTGGTTTGCTGTGTTCCTGAGTGTAATGAGCCTCAGTGGGCAGTGTATGTATCAGCAACTATGTTTCTTTCTCACATTTAAGTTCCCATCAAACAGTAGCTTCATTTACTACTTAATTCTATGTAAGTGATATTACCAAATCTTAGACCTTTTCAGGATGTTTTTCTTTGTGTAACTTAAAAAAATATGTGTGTGTATTTGTTTGCCACATGTATGCAGCTGCCCTTGGCAGCCAGAAGAGGGTATGAGACCCTCAGGAGCCGGAGTTACAAGTGCTTGTGAGCTGCCTGGTAGCCTGGGTGCTGGGTGCTTCTAGTTGTCTGGAAGAGCAGCAAGCACTCTTACCTTGTGAGCATTTCCCCAGCCTCTTTAATCAGAGATTATTACAGGCTCACATGGACTTGTGATAATAGAGATCATTTATGCCCTTTACCCTGCTTTGCAGAAGAGTAACATCTTACAAAACTAGACCACAGGATGCAGGTACTGATACACAGTTAAGACACAGTACATTTCTACCTCATAGGTATCTCATGTTACCCCCTTTCTCCTGTAGCAACTACTACTATGTTCTGTTTTCATGTAATTCTGTCATTCCAAGAATATTTCGGCCAGGGATGTTGGTGCACACCTTTAATCCCAGAACTTGAAGTCAGAAGTAGGAGGATCTCTGTGAGTTTGGGGACAGCCTGCTCTGTAGAATGAGTTCCAATCCAGTCAGCACTAAAGGTCCTGTCTCCAAAAAGGAAAGAAAACAGTGTTTCATAAATAGAACTATAGAATATGTGATCTTTTAGGATTTACTTTTCCACTGTATTGATTTTTGATTACCAGCTATGTGAAAGTTACTTCAATCAAGTAAATTGATTCCTCCCAGTTTAGTCTTCATTCAGTGACTTCAGTCCTTTTGATTAGCATCATCTTACCTATGTTAGAAACGGTGCTGAGATTGTAGTAAGTGTGGTTTAAGTGTGTCTGTCAGTTTGGAGAAAATTGACGCTCTTATTGTTGAGCCTCAGTCTATGAACAATGCCTCCCCTGTTCCTGATAGCTTCTGTGTTAAATGTTTTGTTTTCATTTATCTTGATTTCCCCCTCCCCCAACTACTCCCAGATCCTCCTTATCTATCCAACTTTATGTTCTCTTTTTCAACGAATGAGAGACCCCACAAAAACAGAAACCCGAAACAAGTAGGCAAAAGATGAATAAAACCCAAAAAATGCTAAAGTCAAGCAAAATGAAACAAAAATTTCACAGAAATGGTATTGAGTTCTTTTTTTGTTAACCAACTCTTGCCTCTCATTTGGGGGAGGGGGTTTTTTTAAAAATAGTTTTCAAGATATGTTGTACATGTTTAGATAGGTTGACCTTTAAATCTCTCTGGAAGGGAATCACGGTAATCAGTATTACATTTCACTCCTCTGCACATGCGCCCATTGCTAGGAAACAGAGTGCAGTTTCGCTTTTGTATGCCAGCCAAGCCTTGCTGGGCGCCCATATTAGTTCTCAGAGTTCTTTGTGGGTTATTTGGGCTTTCGGTGTCGTCTCAGATCGGGATAGGTCTATGCTCTCCCTTCCGGTCTGTGTGCTGTTTCTCTTGCTCCATTGCACTTAGCAATAGTCTCCCTGTGCCTCATAGCAGACATCTCTCTTTGTCTACAGTTTTTTGAAGCCCACCCAGGTTGGCCTGGAACTTACTGTGAACCCTAAATTGATTCTCCTGCCTCCACCTCTACCTCCCTAATACTGGGGTTACTCCTAACCCACTCAGCTGTTTGCTTACAGTCTTACTAGCAGGTATTGTCTTTCTGTAGGTTGAATTTTATCAAAATTTTAACATAATCAATCCCTAGCACGCAGGAAGCCAAGGCAGGAGGAACATGAGTTTGAGCTAAGTGCAAACTACAGTGAGCTCTTGTGTCTCCAGGGAAAACAAAAAGTGACACCTTTTGGGGGATGATCATATATCTTAATGTGGATTTCATTGAGTTTATGTTGTTCAAGGTTCATTTACCTGCTTGAATTTGTAGGTTTATGCTAGTGGCCAAATTAGGAGACCTGTTTATCATTATGTGTCTCCCTGGCTGACCTGGGCTGACATGCTTCATTACCACTCCCTGTGTGGCCTCTCCTACCACAGGAGGCCTGCTTATCATGGGCAGGAGGGCAATAAAGCAGACCTTGAATCCCAACTGGGCCTTTTTTGATGGTACCCCAGAGGAGGAGAGGAAAGCAGACACCTTGGTACTGCCGTTCCATAGCGGCTAGTCTTGTAAGGTTTCCACTGACATAGTAGAAGGTCTTGTTCCTGCCTGATGGAGATAGAATCCCCTGTTCTGTCACCCTCTCGACACCACTCTGGTCCAAGTGTCAGAACAGCTCATTGTAACACCTAATGATGCTGTTTGCTACTACAGCGGTTCATATATAAAGCCATTCTGGCCTTTTGCTAATCCTCTGTTGGTGTTAGACTAGGCTTTCAGGGGAGTCTTGTTTCTTACTGGTCCCATTTAGATGTTGCCAACATTTTCAGTTTTAAGTCTATAAGTCAAAACAGAAAACACCCAAGATCCTGTCCCTGTGTTATAAGAGTTTATGGTCCCGAGCTGGTCCACTGCTTTCTGGGTACCTCTGTTTTCTTGTATTCCCTTCATATGTGAGGCCCAGCTTTCTAGCTGTGTGTAGAAAGTGGATAAAGAAAAAGCACATCTGCACCATCTTACTAAAGAATGTTGTGTGATGTTTGTACAGACCTGTTTGATTGGGCACTGGCACTTTTTAACACCCATAAAGTTGCTGTACTGTCTTACGTAACTGGCACACATAAAAAGAATACTTTATATCCTGTTACTATTAAGGCATTCTCTGAAATGAACACAGTTATGTTTCTCATTATCATTATGTCAGAGAAAACTGGGCTGTAGCGTGTGCAATGAGACGAGAGTAGCAAGGGCAGAACATCTAATGCTTTCCTTGTCCAGGACTTCAAAAGTGTCGGTCGTCATCACCAGCATCTTAGGGAGGAAAAGGATCGAGCAGTCAGGGAGTATGTGCGTGTGTGTGCTCCATTCATGGTTGAAGATGGAGATAAGGCACGAAGAGTGTGCATCTAGGAGGCTGCAGTGAGCTGTTGTGACACTTGGACCAGAGTGGTGTGGGGAGGGTGACAGAACAGGGGATTCTATCTCCATCAGGCAGGAACAAGTTTATCATGTATGACATGATTTAATCAAAATGAGATAACTGGGGCTGAAGAGATGGTTGGTGATTAAGAGCACCTGCTGCTCTTGCAGAGGACCCAGGTTCAATTCCTAGCATGCACATGATGACTCACAACTCTATAACTCCTGTTCTGGGTCTCCCCACCCCCACCCCCACCCCCCGAGACAGGGTTTCTCTGTGTAGCCCTGGCTGCCCTGGAACTCTGTAGACCAGGCTGGCCTTGAAGTCAGAAATCCGCCTGCCTCTGCGTCCTGAGTGCTGGTATTAAAGGCGTGTGCCACCACTGCCCCGCCTGCTCTGGGTTTATATCCTAACACTCACATGGCAGTTCAGAGCTGTATGTAACTCTAGTCCCAGGGGTTGGGCACCAGAGGCTCCATGGGCACTGTATGAACATGGTACACAGACATTCCTTTAGGCAAACTCATAAAAATAAATTATATTTCAACGAATATATAACTCTTGTAACTTTGAGAATTCTGAATATCTTTCATGAGCCAGTGTTGATTTAATCATAAATGGGATTTGTTAAAAGTAAATGGTGTTTGTCAACAATTGCTAGAACCTTTGTTTTACATAGATTAGTAACACAGTTTAGAGTTAAATTGACCACTAATAGGATAGTTGTGAAAATTTAGGAAGAGTTTAAATTTTTCTTAGTCTCCCTTAAATCCTTATTATGAAAAGGACAGGACTGTAGGACACTGTCTTAGTATTGGAGATTTGATGAAGACAAAGCCTGTGAGTCCCATAGCTGGCATTAGAAAATAAATTATTGCCAGGCAGTGGTGGCGCACGCCTTTAATCCCAGCACTTGGGAGGCAGAGGCAGGTAGATTTCTGAGTTCGAGGACAGCCAGGGCTACACAGAGAAACCCTGTCTCGAAAAAACCAAAAAGAAAGAAAGAAAGAAAGAAAGAAAGAAAGAAAGAAAAATTATTGTTGTCAACTGAGTAGTGGTAGCCCAGGCCTTTGATCTCAGCCCTCATAAGGCAGAGGCAGGCAGATCTCTGTAAGTTGGAGACCACATTATTCTAAAGACCAAGTTTCAGGACAGCCAGGGCTACACAGAGAAACCCTGTCTCAATAATAAGAAGAAAAAGAACTGTTGTCATTAAAATCTGAGATTATATATGGATGGTTTAAAAATATGTTTATAAGCTGACTTTTGTTTTTAACTTTGAAATAAGGTGACTAATAAACATACTGAAAGAATATGGCTGCACAGATACCAGAATCTGACCAGATAAAGCAGGTAAGATACTATAACTAAGGGAAAGGGATCTTAGCCAGGGATGGCGGCACACGCCTTTAATTCCAGCACTCAGAAGGCAGAGGCCAGCCAGTCTCTATGAGTTCAAGATAACTGTGCAGCTGTGTCAATCAGTGACCCCATAGTTTAAATGTTTATAATTCCACTTCCAAAAATGAGTAATACCTACATTACTGCATGTCTATAATCCCAGTGTTTAGAAAGCCCACGCAGAAAGATTGTATTAGCCTGAGCTACATGGTTGTGGGTAGAATTATGAGTTAAATATTTACTCAAAGAATATAAGAGTGTAGCATTTATGCCCCAAAACCATATTTAAGGACATCAAAAAGTATATGTTTATTTTGCTTTTGAGGCCAAGTCTTGTTATGTTGCTTGGGTAAGTTTCTAAACTTGTAGGCTCCTATGATCCTTCACTCCAGCCTCTTAAGTAGCCAGGACGTCAGACATCTGTATATTGGACAGCAGTTGAGAAAAGTACAACTAGGAAAGAAGACCGTGTGTGTACATCAAAGCTCCTTCAGTCCGCAGACAAACTCACATGGAGGAGGGGAAGAAAGGGGTGTGACAGGGTAGCCTGTCTAAGTATCAGTGAGTTTCAACTGTCTTGGCTGTACAGCCTGAGTTTTAAAGCACTTCTCATTTATAGTTTAAGGAGTTCCTGGGAACCTACAATAAACTTACAGAAACCTGCTTTCTGGACTGTGTTAAAGACTTCACAACAAGAGAGGTGAAACCTGAAGAGGTATGAAAAGTGTTACTCACTAAAAACCCAAATTTGTCATAAATCACAGAGTAAATCCATCTAAACATTTCATTTGTTCTTTCTGACTGGGCTGCCATTTACATGCAATTGCTTAGAGGAACTAAAGCAGTGAGGAACCCAAGATGCCAAGATTAATGATGCCATGTTGAATTTATCAGTCACACTGCATCAAGGCTGACCATTTTTAGACCATGTATGCAGCAACTGAGTTACGGTTCCGGAGCAGATGTTCCTTTTTGGCCTTTCAAGACAGGGTTTCTTCTCTATGTAGACCAGGCTGGCCTCCAATTTAGAGATCTGCCTGCCTCTGCCTCCCAAGTGCTGGGATTAGAGGTGTGCGCCACCATCTGGCAACACAGGAGATGCTCTTTATCTGCCTTTGTCAAGGTAGCAATGCTAGAGAAGCTTGCCATTGCCTTGTCTGGCCCTGAGCAGTGAGAACTATGGAAGTGAGAAGGTGGTGGCACATGATGCACTCTTGGTGGGAACCCAGTGCTGATCGGCACCCCACCTCCAGTGTCCACATAAAGGTGTTTATATATCTGCTTAGAATGACAGACTTCTTCCAGCAGAGAAGTCAGTAAACACTCGTGCCCGGATCTAATTTGTTGGGTAATTAAATTACAAAGTTTAAGAAGATACCAAGTATGATATCCATTTTTTTAAAGGAACATGTTGTAGCTCCTTACAATTTCATACTTAGGCCTTGATCATGCAATACTTATTTTTTAAAAAACATACTTTATTTTTATCTATACCAATACAATTTACATATTAAATAACACCCCAGTAGAATGTTTTGATGTAATTTTAAGCAGAAAAAAGGAGAAAATAAGGTTATAAACCCCTCCACATAACAAATTTTAGTCAGAATGGGACAGAAATGCTCAGTGAGCAGTCCTGTGAGTTCTCAGTGGTGGCTAAAGGGATCGGAAAGCAAACCAAACTGTCAGCCCCTGCCTCAGAGGATAACACATACCAGAAAATAAAAGATTCTGACAGATTAAAACTGGAAGAAAATAGCGTTATCATCTCTGTCATGATTGCGATGTGTCCTTTTACCTGCAGTCCATCCTTCCTTATCACCTATAGTTACTTCTCCTGGTCTCCTTTGTGAATCTTTGGACTTCACCCACATTTATGGCCATTCACAGATTCACAGGTATATGTTCATTATAGGCTAGGTTTTGCATGTGAGGGAGAACCTGGAAGATTCTTTATTTCTGAGCTTAGGGCACCTCAGTTGATATTAAAAAGAAAGGGTTGAAGGTGGGGGAAGGTCAGCCTTTGGGAGCTGGGGCAGAAGATTTTGAAATTCCCGACTGGTCTTGGCTGCATAACAAGACTTTGCTCAAGAGAAAAAAAGTAAAATGTTTTGATTGAAAATATTCAGAAGCAAGTTTCTCATAGAAAAGGAACAAACCTTCTACTGGGTATATGTTTGATGAAATAAGGAGATAGGATTGTGGGCCTTGAGATTAGAGAAAATCTACTCCAGATTGACTGTTGTTCCTGGTGCCACAGACCTGTAGGGACTTCTCATCAGTGGGAAAGCATAAAGTTGAAAGCTATAAAATTGCAAGCCAAGGATAGTACTCAATTTGTAGATCTACCCAAAGAAAGCACAGTTCCCAGTGATAGCTCCTTCAGAATACAAAAATGTTTATTTTTGTGTTGCCTCTTGGATCTTCCCCTTGTATTTCTAGGTTACCTGTTCAGAACATTGCTTACAGAAATATTTAAAAATGACACAGAGAATATCCATGAGATTTCAGGAATATCACATTCAGCAGAATGAAGCCCTGGCAGCCAAAGCAGGACTCCTAGGACAGCCACGGTAGAGAGGTCCTAAGGTGTGGACTTGCACTGAAAGATTGCCAGCAGCTGTGGCAGTCAGAACAAGGATTCATCTGGTGGAGAATCCCCTGACACACAGCAGGAGCGTGGTACACCATCTGTCATGACTACCTGACCAATGGAAACCACCGGAGAAAAATCACTGTTCACCAGAAAGAGTCAAAACAGATGGCCTTCCTGTACAGTATAAATGGTAAGATGCAGTGTTGTTGAGGCCTTAAGATTCGTCTGCGTGGTCACCGTGATTGCAAAAATGAACCACTGTTCCTTTCTTTGTGACTGTTAATTTTAAAAGCAAAATATGTGTCCAATCATGTATGAGATAGAAAAAATTTATTTCTAAAATTAAAATAAATGAAAATAACATTGAGCAGTTGTTTTTACTGTACAGAACATAGTATTCTGACTGGGTGTGGATACGCTGAGATGTTTTCAGTCAGGATCATCCTTCAAGTACGTCTTGCTCATGCATGTCTGCCTCAAGTTGCTGGTGAATACACAAAATAGTTACTTGCTAATCATTTCAAGGCACGAGTTTTCCTCCTTGCTTCTTTTGTCAGATGAGACACTGCATTTTGACATCATTAGGGAACTCTTTTGAGGCTAGCCTAGGTATGGTTATGACTGGTATGCTCTAGTAGAGTCTTTCAGTTGGTTTAAAAACTGAGAGTCCAGGTTAGTGAGGCTCAGCAGCTCAAGGCGCTTGGCACCAAGCCTGACAGCCTGAGTTCCAACTCCAGCAACCACACGGTGCAAGGAGAGGACGGACTGATGCAGGCTGCCGTGCTGCCCGCTGTCCACACCTAATGCCGTGGTGCCCTTGAGCCCAGGCTGCTGCCCGCTGTCCACACCTAATGCCGTGGTGCCCTTGGGCCCAGGCTGCCGCCCGCTGCCCGCTGTCCACACACTAATGCCGTGGTGCCCTTGGGTCCCCCACCACCTCCACACCCCCCAACATAAATGGTTTTAATGTAAATGGATACAGCTAATATGACCAGTTGAATAAAATGAACCAGAGTTAAATTTGTATCTTACAGCTAATAAATACCGAACAAATTCAAGCATTTGCCAGAAATTCTAGTTGATAAGTGTAGCTACTTTTTGTTTTGTTTTGTTTTATAACCAAACTGGTAAAAGATAAAAAGCTTACAAATAGACTTTATTTATTACCGATCTAAAGTCACAATACAACACTGGTATGTTTAAATTAACAAAGCTATTTCTATGTCTTGTCATATTAGTGAGAAATAACACTCTGCTTTAGAACTGCAATGTTAAAACACTTATAATAACAAAGCACACAAGTCACGATAGTAGAACACGGAAGAAAATAAGATACTCTTACCTTAAAGAGTAGAACCAGAAATACATAGACTTGAGAACTTTGGTGGGAAGGGGCCCACATCCATACCACTGTTTCCTGTAATCAAGTCCCCCATGGTTATTTACTGTCTATGTTACAAGAATAATTAAATACATGCTCACCTGGCAAATAAGGGGGATTTTGTACAATAGCATCTGAAAAACCTCAGGAGGGAGTGTTTTTTTGAAAAATATCAGTAGCTCCTTCGGTTGCCCACACACTAAAAGGGCATTGGTGAGATGTTCAAACCCCATTCCACGTTCCCCTGAAACAGATTAGTTACAGTTAAGCCAAAAAAAAAAATTAAAGAGTTCCTGTTTTTAATAGTTATACGGGCGGAGAGGAGCAGGGAGGCCGTGAGTGTGCATGCATGAGCGTAATACCCATGGAGGCCACAAAAGGAAGTCGGATGCTCCGGAACTGGAGTTTTGGATTTTTGTTTGTTTTGATGTAGGGTCTCTGTGGAGTTCTGGCTTCTGAATGTTGGGATTTAAGATACATGCCGCCACACCCAGCCTCCGAGCTGTTGTGAACTGCCTGGTGTGAATGCTAGGACCAGAACTGGAGCCTCTCACGGGCTAACCAGTGCTCTGTTGTGGAAGAATAGGCATCCTAACTGATAACACCATCTCTCCAGACCTTAGGCAAAATGTTAATAGTCTTTAAAATGCATACTCTATAAATTAACAAGAAAGCATCAAGCAAATGCACGCCACTGGGCAGTGGTGGCGCACGCCTTTCAGCCCTGTGCTCAGGAGGTGGGGGCAGGCGGATCTCCACAGAGAAACCCTATCTCCAAAACCAAACAAAAATCTTAAGTGCCTATCAAACGGATGACTATTTAGGCAAATCCCATGAGTCAAGAGCACAAGTATGAGGGAAAACACTGGGTGTCGTGAAGAATTTTATTAGAGATTACACGTTTACCCTGCTTTAGATGTGCACACTTGCTTTGGAAGTGTTCTGTATTTGAGGTATAGAGGGTGGCCATGCAAGGTTTTTAATCTCATCTATTTTTATTAAGATGAGTTGGCCACCCATTTTGATTGGTAAAATATAAGAAAGAGGTGACACATCTGCTATGGTTCATTCTTTAACTATATATTCATATGATGTGTATGGGTCTGCATGTGTGTCTGTACACTAAATGCATGCATGGTGCCAACAGAAGCCAGAGGAGTGCTTGTGAGTGACCATGTGGGTGCTAGCGATGGAACCCAGTCCTCTGGTGGAACAGCCAGTGCTCCTGCCACTGAGCCATCTCTGCAGCCCTATTTTGGTTGTGTGTTTTGAGACCTTGTAGCCTTTAGCCTTGGCTGCCTGCCCTCAAACTCCTGACACTGTGGTTAATTAAACTTTTAGAAAATAACATGAATTATATATTCAGATGAAAACAAGACTTTTAAGAAGGAAAAAACCCAAGTTTGAATTTTTGTTCCAGTCATCTTAAGTTAACTATTACATAATGACTCTTGGGGATAAAAATGTGCAGTCTTGTGTTAGCACCAGAGATATGTTGTGTTAACACTGAAGAGTGTACTTAAAGAGTAACTTACTGCATGCCTAGGCCACCTAGCAAACATCATCATAGATGAGTCAGTGACAGAAGCAACCTGACTTGTTTTCCCTTTTGACTTACAATTCAAATTTTAATTCCTCACATCTTCAACAAAAGATAAAGCCGAAAGGTTTTGTGCATTTTAATTTTCACACGTCTGGGAAGTATCCAGGTTGTTCTTTGTGAACGGCTCACCCCATGAAGGATCAGGAATTGAACTCAAGTTCTGACCCTGAGCCACACTACCAACCCACATTTTATGAGCCCCCTCACCTACACAACTTGAGGAATCCTGTTTAGGAAAAGGATATAAAATTATGAATAGAAAATTGCTCTGGGGCTTGAAAAAATGAGATATTTAACATAACTTCCACTATCTTATGGAGAGTTACTCTTGTAACTGATACACTCGTATCTGTTCTAACCTCGTTAAAGCTTAGTTGTAGTTCATTTGAAAAGTGGCCCTATCTGATAGCAAAAATCAATATATAATAAAATATTAAAATGTAAAATTATCATTAATGTACAAAGATTTTAATTGTACATTAATTACAGGAGGGAAGACAGGAGAAGAGAAAAGACAGGTCTGTCCCCTGGCTTCACACAATAAACAAATGCAATAAAAAAAAATGGTTTTTCAAGTAGAAAACGCACTGTGGGACTAAGAGGTAGCTCTGTGGTTAAGAGCACTGGCTGGGCCTCTGGAGGGTCAGCTTAATTCCCAGCACCCACAGAGTGGCTCACAACCCTCTACCACCAGGGCTAGATCTGATGCCTTCTTCTGGCCTTTGAGGCCAGACCTACGTGCAGGCAAAAAACTGAACACATAAGTAGATTAGAAAGAAAAATACTTGCCATGATATGCAGGGAGCTTGCAGACCTTGGGGAAAATACATTTTACTTAATGAGTATAATTAATCTCCAACATTATCAGTTTTCCCTTACCTAAGTCACACCAAATTCTTTTCCCTTGCAGTACTTAGCACCAGAATGAAGACACCATTGCTACATACAATATTGGTCCAGTGAGTGTATCACCTAATATCATTTTAACAATGTTGTCAGGTGCTCCAAGAGTTAGGTCAAAGTTGAAACAATTGTGGTCATAAAGTGTAGGCCCCTCTTGGTTTCATACTAAATTAAACAGTAGAATGGCTTTTTATAATGATTTTTATCATTGAAAGTATTTAGAATATTCAAATCAGAAAAAAGCTTAGTTTGATTTTTTTAATTTTAATTTAATTTTATTTTATTTTATTTTTTTGAGATAAGGTCCTCTATGTAGCTCTGGATATCCAGCAGCTCACAGGTAGACCAGGCTGGCCTTGAACTCAGATCTTCCTGCCTCTTTCTCCCAAATGCTGGGATTAACGGTGTGCACCACTGTATCTGGCAGGATAACACATTTTAGATTATTTTTTGGAGACACTCTGTAGACCAGGCTAGCCTCAAATTCACAGGGCTCTACCTGCAGCATGTTGAAGTTTTGAGATTACAAGTGTGTTCTCCCGTACCCAGGAACAGTAGCACAAAGTCAAAATTCTGAAACAGCTTCCTTCTTGGGACTGCAGTGGGTTGGTCACCACATCTAGCTGATCTATCTGATACTAAATACTAATGTTTCCTTTTTCTTTTCTCTCACTGTGTAGTAGTCCAGGCTAGCCTCAGACACAATCCTCTTGCTTCTGCCTCCAAAGTACTGGTTTTATAAATATATGCCATGCCAGGCTAATCAGTTTTTGAAGAAGATATGATTAAAAACTTACAAAAGAATGTTTTGTTCTTACCTCTAGCTAACCAAAGTTTTCCCATCTGCACCTCTTGCAAAAAATATTCTTGTAATTTTTTCTTCTTTACTGGATCCCATAACTAAAGAATTTATAAAATATGTAACAATGAGTGATAAATGTGTATACAGTTACTTTCAAAATTAATGTTTATTTTTAAAGTACCTCTTAACAGATAAACACATACACACATTTAATCACAGTACCAGACTGCTGGCACATACATACTGTATTTTCAGCACTGGGAAGCAAAGGCAGTGTTCTGTTGAGAACATTTCAGACCAGCCAAGAAGACAAAATGAAACCTGACCTCAATGATAAACAATGTAAAAGATACCTCTTAA
The DNA here is from genome assembly GCA_019843965.1 of Rhynchomys soricoides. Taxonomy (NCBI): domain Eukaryota; kingdom Metazoa; phylum Chordata; class Mammalia; order Rodentia; family Muridae; genus Rhynchomys; species Rhynchomys soricoides. Next base: position 3,682,757 of record JADRCH010000040.1, read on the forward strand.
AACTGACCTCTAAACCCAATGGATGAGAAATGTTTTTCTAACTAATTTCTAAAGTGCAGTTATAATTTCAGGTGGCAAAGTAAACTTGGCATCAGTTACCTGCATTATAGTAACCTGCATCTCTATTCTGAAAGCCGACCTTGGTATTGATACAGTGAAGGTGGCTTTGTCCGTTGAGGGATCATTTTCTTGCCTGGGTTAGTGGCAGTGCCTGTTAATTTAGCAGGAGGGATTTTCTGGTCTGTGGGGTCGTTTTGTCGTTTGCCTGTAATTCTTTGAAAGCTAGCATATGGCTTCTATACTCAAGCTTTCTCTCTCAGAAGGGCAGAGTGCATGGGTGGAGATAGGGTGGTGGGTATAGGGTGGGTGGGGATAGGGTGGCATGGTGGTTGGCGATTGGTCAGAACACTAGTTTGCTGCAGTCTATTTTAGGAATGCAGCCAAGGCCACAGATGACATCATCAAGGATACTATGCCTAGGGCTGATCTCCAGGCAAGCCTGAAAGGGGGCTTCTTTAGTTAAAATAAACAGTTAGTGATGACGGGTTTTAGTGGGTACAAGGGAAGGGAGCAAGCTCTTCCAAGGAGAAAAGGTTGGAGTCTAGAACCTGAGGGCATTTTTATTTTCCCCGCAAGTAACCAACAGATGTGCTGGTAACACTCCAGTGCTTAGGATCCACTCAGACCTACAAAATAAATATGGGATCAGGAATCAGAAGTCAGCGTTGCCAGCAAGCTCAGGTGCTCCTTGGGCACGCCAGTCTTAGACTCACAGCTGCTGTTAAGATTTCCTAAGCTCGGTCTGACTGTATGAACCATCTGAGATGCTTTTTGTTTGGTCAGTTGATGTTTGTTCTGCATGTTTATGCATGTGAGTACAAGTGTGTATATGTGCACATGCACATAGGAGCCAGAGAACAACCTTAGGTGTCATTCCTTAAGAGGCCACCCACCTTGCCTTTTTTTTTTTTTTTTTTTTCATTTACAAGGGTATCAATCCTCTGGAACTAGAGTCACAGACTGGTGAGCTACCATGTGGGTGCTGGAAATTGAACCTGCTCCTCTGGAGAAGCAGCCAGTGCTCTTAACCACTGAGCAATCTCTTCAGCCCTCACCATGCTTTTTGAGTCAGGGATCCACCTCTCCAAGTACTGGGATTTCAGGCACACACCACCGTGCCCAGTTCTGTTGTTCTTGGTTTTTTGGTTTGTTGGTGTGGGTTCTGAGGATCAGACTCAGGTCTTCACACTTGCTCAGAGAGCACTGGACTGATGAGCTATCTCCTAGCCCTGTTAAGGCAGAGTTTTGCTATGCAATCCAGGCTGGCCTTGAACTCAGATTCCTCCTGCCTAAAATTCCTAATAGCACTGGGCTTATAGATCCCAGCATGCATGGCTTGTCTTCTGTCTGCACTTTTTTCTTTCTTGCCCTAGGTAAATCTGATGAGGCAGACCTCTGGATCATGGCGGGAAAACAGGACCCTAGCGTGGGAAGAAAGGAACCACCAACAGAGATGGGAAGAGAATATTTGGTTTTAGTTTATCCATCTACAAAATGAAAAGGTTATTTTAAGAATTAGGTGAAAGGGGACTGGACAAATGGCTTGGTTGTTAAGATCATCTGCTGCTTTCAGAGGATTGGAGTTCGGATCCCAGCACCAACACTGGGCAGCTCACCATGGCCTGTACCTCCATCTCCCGGGGACCTGACACCCTCTTCTGGCTGCACCTGCACTCACATGGCATAAACACAACACAGGCACACATCTAGGCAGTGGTGGAGCACGCCTTTAATCCCAGCACTTGGGAGGCAGAGGCAGGCAGATTTCTGAGTTCAAGGCCAGCCTGGTCTACCAAGTGAGTTCCAGGACAGCCAGGGCTACACAGAGAAACCCTGTCTCGAAAAACAAAAAAAAAAAAGAATTATGTGAGAAAACATCTGAAAAGTCCTGCTTCTGCATTTGCCATACTTAAAGTCATTTGGGTTTTCATTATTTCTAATCCCAGACTGGGTTCTCTGTCTTTAACCCTCTACCTTGTCTTCCATATTAACAGCACAATTGTCGTTTTTAAACAATAAATAAGTAGGCACATCTATTCCTGTAATAAGTTACCACCACAACTGTTTATCACAAATGAAAAATTGTACAGACTTCACAGTTTGTCATTCAGTCTTTCAAGATGACACCAAACTACCACTCAGTTGTCTCCCTTAGCACAGCACTCCCTGGATACTACAATCCGCATGTGTGCTTCTACACAAGCTGTTTCTGTGTACTCAGAAAAATATTCAACAGATATTTTATGGACAAGTACAATATGCCAGACTATTCTAAATACAGTCGGTGGAGAGCAAACCATAGACACAGACAAGGCTACCAGGAGCCTAGACTAATAAGTTGGAAACATTAATCAAACAGGCACACAACCAAAAATGTTCAAGGGAACAGTCATTCCGGATGCAGAAGAGGCCAGGAGCAGTGCCAGACTGCCCAGCTGGTCAGGGAAGGAAGGCATCTGCACGCACATGCCTCGTACCTTGAGTTCTGCCTGCCTGCTTCCGTAACTATGTCGACAGTCTTTCTGACTTCCTTTTCTCCTTGCCCCCGGTCCTCTCACCAGTCACTATGAATTGGAACTCAGGTCTTCCCAGGTCAGTTGCTTCTGCCCTTTCTAGCCCAGTCGCCGCTGGCATCACAGAGGAGAGTGTGGTTTTTAGTGCTGCTTACCCATGTTCCTGCAGTAACTTGATCTTTCTAATCCTTCTAGCACACCCATGCCTAAGGGGTTTGCTCCCCCACCCCTTTTCTTTAAAAAATGCTTCTGCTCAGAAATCCAGTGTCCTACTAAATCCGGAAAGCCCAGCCTTCAGACCAAGCCATCAGCCTCGATTCTGTCCTTATCAGCTTAGCTTTATCAGACACTGCTTCACAGAGATCCCTTTGCCAGACCGGCTTATTGATCAGGCCTGGCACATCCTCTATTTTGCTCCCCTATGCATGTGCAGCATCCTAAAGGCTTTCCTGATACCATGTCTCACCTTCCACCGCATTCCTGCCTCGGATCAACAACAGCCCCAAATCCTTATGTAGAAAAAGTGGATTTTCCAAAAACAGTCAACAGCAATATTCCCTGTGTAAACATGTTTTCAGCACCCTGTCTCTCTGTTAAGAGTTGGAGTCTATTTCCTCTCCGATTGAAATCGAGCTGCCCTCAGTGCTATGGGAAGAGTCGCTTCCTGGCATGTTCCCATCTCTGCATGCGATCCAACACTGTTGTTCTCTTCCGGTGTTCAGGGCATATACAATATCCATACCTGCCTGCTTGCCCCTGGGAACCCAGCCCTGCATATAATGAGGACCCACAAGCTATATGACAAGGTCACCTACAGGTGAGGTGCATGCCAACAGTTCCAACTAAGTGAATACCCAGCATCAATTGGCAAACATGAGGGGCTGTGCTTTCTGATAACTGACTCAACTTATGGCCCTGGAGCCAGCCTCGCTGAGGCTGAGTAGAGCAACAGTGTTATTCTCTGCCCAAACCTGCTCAGATTGCAGATTCTGGAGCCAAGTATTAAGGACAGCAAGTTTAACCAAACAGTAAGTAAACTGAGTAGCCACAGTGCTAATTCCACACTGAAAAGGTTCTGCTTTTCTCCAGGCTCTTGTTACATTTGTTGGCTTTGTCCCGTCTTCCTTTGGGCTATTCTTACTCCCTGTTAACGTTGCTCTCTGCCAGACCTACCTTAGTGCCTCACACATAACAGGACCTTAAGTAGCACAGGCTGATCACCTGAAAGATGGAAGGATAAGAACTCTCGTGCACTTTTGAGCCCGTGTGAGTTAACAAAAGCTGGACCAATCACCAAGATAACCAAATTCTCTTTAAAAATAACTAATAAGGCGGGGGCTGAAGAGGTGGCTTGGTGGTCAATAACACTGGCTGCTCTTCCTGCAGACCAAGGTTCAATTCCCGGCTTCTCTGGCAGCTCACAACCTTCCTTAACTTCAGTCTCAGGGGATCAGATGCCCTCTTCTGACTCCTAAATGGTACTACATGTAGACATATATGGCAGGAAAAACATCCATGCACGTTTCACATCCAGTCACAGTGTTTCAACGTGACTAATATGGGCAGCATAATGGTTCAGCAGATTATAAAACACTTTCCACCAAGCCTGACCCTGAGTTAGACACATGGGACCAGCGATAGGAGTGAATGGACCTTCTCAAGTTGTCTTCTGACCATCACATTTGGGCCATCTTCCTCCTCTGTCTAAAAAATAATAACCATAAAAACCCAACTAGTCAATCATATTCTATGTTGGCTGGCCTGGAGACCAAGGGATCCTATGAGGATATATGGAAAGGTCCAAGTTTCTCTTCTTTCTTCTAAGGTTAAAAAAAAAAATGTGTTTTACAGATAGGTATCCCTTTCTAACAGTTTCTTTTGGCCCATGCTAACCTTGGACTCCCTCCTGTCTCAGCCTCCCAAGTGCTGATCCTGCACACGTGAGTATCAAGCCTATTCAATACTTAAAAACAAAACATAAACAATAAGGAAAACAACTTTTAAAAATGTATGGGTGTTTTGCCAGCATGTATGTCTGCAACCATGTGCATGCCTCTATCTTCCTGGAGGACAGAAGAGAGCGTCAGATCCCTTGGGTTTGGAGTTTCTGATGGTTGTGAGCTACCAATGTGGGTGCTGGGAATCAAACCTGAGTCCTCTGGAAGATTAGCCAATCCTCACGGCCGCTGAGCCATCCCACCAGACCTTCATACTATGTCCTTATCAGACCCACTTATCCTTTCTGTCCTTCCCCTTTGTAATTAGAAAGTTAAAACTCTGTAAAGCAGGTGTGCTGCACTGGCAGGCCTCTTCTCCCTGAGCTTCTAGAAGACTCCTTGGCAGGTCTGCTGCACTTCACCTGCCTGGCGGACGCCTGGGCCTTGGGTTGTCCAGCTCTTCTCTCTGCAAACACAGGCACGAGCTGGCTGGGAGAGCCAGGTGCGCCGACTTGGGAACTGTCCCAGGCTCGGCCACCCTCTCCCCCCCCCCAACCCCCCTCCCCCGCCGGCAGCGCTGGCACTCACTGTCCTGCAGCCAGCGGCGGAATGTGGGGTCTCGGTGGCGCCTCCAGTCCAGGTAGACACAGTAACCAAGCAGGACGATGGCACCGCCCGCTGCCAAGGCCGCCAGGAGACCGAAGCCATGGCGGACGCTGGGCATCGGGCTGCCTAGCGAGCGTTGGGCACTGGCCAGCCACGTGTGAGCAAACCCTGGGTCCCGAACCCAGGACCGCAGGACTCGGAATTCTGAGCCTTTAACAGCCAGACAAGACCATTTCCTGTGGCCAGGGCACGCGACATCCATGGGTCACCAGGGTTTCCCTTGTGCTTCACTTGGCCCCAAGTTATCTCAGCATAACTCTGGTCAGAGCTAGCCAGCTTGCACTTCTGGGTTCCCGGAGCACTCACAACCCAAGTTCTCCAGTCACCATAACTCAGGAGATGGAAAAGATTCTGAAGTAATAGTATAGAAAAAAGCAAAGTTTTGGGGGTTTTTTGTTTTGTGGGGGTTTTTTTGTTTTTTGTTTTTTGTTTTTTTTTTTTGAGACAGGGTTTCTCTGTATAGTCCTGGCTGGCCTCGAACTCAGAAATCCAGAAATCCGCCTGCCTCTGCCTCCCAAGTGCTGGAATTAAAGGCGTGCGCCACCACTGCCCGGCATAAAGTTGTTATTTTGCTGGTGCTTTTCCCTTTATGTTTGCTTTATTCACTAAACGCAACAAAAGAATAGACAGTTTTTGTCTCAAAGATCATAACCCAGATAAAGATATTAAAAAGCTAAATTTTGTTCGTTTTGTTGCTGTTTTTCAGACAGGATTTCTCTGTAGCAGTGGCTGTCCTGGAACTCACTCTGTAGACCAGGCTGACCTAGCCTCTGCCTCCTCAGTGCTGGGATTAAAAGTGTGTGCCACAGCACCCACCTTAAATTTGTTTGTAACTTATATGTATGGGTGTTTGCCTGTATGTATGTGTGCCATAGACATGCTCAATGCCTGCAGGTCAAAAGAGAATGTCTGATCCCCTGGAATTAGAGTTACTAACAGTAGTGAACTACCTTGTGGGCACTGGAAAACCTTGTCCTCTATAGTGTCTGATCCCCTGGAATTGGAGTTACTGACTATAATGAACTACCCTGTGGGCACTGGTAAATCTTGTCCTCTACAAGAGCAGCAATGCTCTAAACCACTGAGCCATCTCTTCCAGGCCCCTATTAATATCTCAACAGTGTCCTCACAGTGGCCTGAAACTCTCTACCCTCCTGCCTCATTTTTTGTTTTTTTCCTTCTTTTTTTTTTTTTTTTTTTTTGAGACAAGGTTTCTATGTATAGCCCTGGCTGTCCTCAAACTCAGAAATCCATCTGCCTCTGCCTCCCAAGTGCTGGGAACAAAGGCGTGCACCTCCACTGCCCGGCTCCTGCCTGGGTTTTAAGAACTATTCATTTTATGTGTATGAGCACACTGTAGCTATTTTCAGACACACCAGAAGAAGGCATCAGATCCCATTACAGATGGTTGTGAGCCACCATATGGTTGCTGGGAATTGAACTCAGGACCTCTGGAAGAGCAGTCAGTGCTCTTAACCACTGAGCCATCTCTCCAGCCCAAATAACTTTTGTTATAGATTATTTAATGGCACTCACTAATTCACGATTAACTACCATTATTGTAACAGCAAGGCATCCTAACTGCTCCGAATAGCAGTGAGACTGCGAAGCAGCCCCTACCCTTGGTTTTAGACTGGACGTAGTGGAAGTTACACACTGCTTTTGTGAGTAGTGCATGTTCTTCCTATGGTAACTTAAGTCTTCTACGTATATTATAATATATATATAAACTGGCTGTAAATACAGGACAGCATCATGGTCTGTTGTATCTGGGACTGTTGTGTGACAACATTTTTCCTGAGGAGACAACACACACATTTCTTCACCTCAAGTAGTAATCCCTGCAACTGGCCGAAGCACAGACACCACTAAAATCCCACTTGGCGAACCAATGAGTTTTTAATGGAGTGACAGGAGTAGGGGTGAGGGGTCAAAGGAACAGGAGGCTGCATCACCAAAGCCCACCCCAGCATTGGTGACAGCTCACAAAGCTGGGAACCTAGCGCACACTGCACAGCCTGCAGGAAGCTCGCCAGGTGGGAGTGGGCTTTCCAGGTGCCTCAGTTGGTCTGAACTTTCAGGCAAGAGGTCTGGTCTCAGAATCTTTCTTGCAGCTCATCTTCCTTCCTCTGAGGGTGGTCTAGCTTTTGTTACGTACTGTGGCAGCGAGGGGCCTAGTGAATCTGGGGGTTCCAAACACAGGCCCTCATGTTTGCACAGCAAAGCACTTTACCTACTGAGTTGCTTTCCCAGCAGGGACTGGCTTTTGACTGAGTGCTGTAAGCTCCAAAAGGTGCTTGTGTTAAGGCTGACTGGAGCCTCTACCACCACGAGCCTGCCTACAGTATATTGTGGTCCTTCATGTTCACTGATCTCCAGTGAGTCTCTAGTGTCAGAGAGAGGACTGGGACCAGAGACATGTGTTCAAGTGGAAAGGGAACAATGGCAGAGAAAGGAGGGACAACTACCAAAGAAATGAGATATAAACAGTGTCAATACTACAGATCATGAAGAAAATGGTTGAAAAAATTCAGGCAAGTCTCTGTGGTAAACATGAAGATTTCATTTCAGATACAGATACCACCCCTGCTAATCTGGTGAGCGTAATCCCTATGAAGCTCTGGACTTTTTTTTTTTTTTTTTTTTTTTTTTCGAGACAGGGTATCTCTGTATAGCCCTGGCTGTCCTGGAACTCACTCTGTAGAGCAGGCTGGACTCAAACTCAGAAATCTGCCTGCCTCTGCCTCCCAAGTGCTGGGATTAAAGGCATGCGCCACCACTGCCCAGCTCTGGACATTTTCAAACGAAGATTGTATCAACCCTCCTAATGCTGCAAGCTTTTAATACCCCCCAACCACTGTTACATTGTAACTGTAATTTTGTGACTATTACCACTCAACCAAAGCATGGTTCTACACTGAATAACTAACTCTTAAACAGCGTTAAGAAAATGGCTGATACACAATAAATTGCATATATTTAAAGTATATAGCTAGGTAAGCTCTGACATCATATACAACCTGAAATGACTACTAAAACTGAGATCAGTGAGATAATACCCACTATGCACAGTGTGCTACCTTCTCCAGTCCTGATATTGGTAATTTGTGTCTTCCTCTAGTTCAACGGTTCTTAGCCTGTGGGTAGCATTGGAAAATACAAAATTGTCAGGAGCCAGGCCCCCACACCTTCCCTGGGAATCTGCCAGGGCCTCCACACCATCCTTGGGAATCTGAGACCTTCTGAGAACCAGCTGTGTTTGTACAAGATAAGCTGGAGACATCAGAGCCAGGGCCTTCACACTGTCCTTGGGAATCTGAACCTAATGACCTTCCAAGAACTAGCTATGTTTCTATAAGATAAGCTGTCCTTCACATCTCTGGAAAATAGACCAACCATAAAACAGTTTGACGCCAGATGGTCTGGTATAATAAAATAATTAAGCTATGGCAGCCGGGGGGCCACAAGCCTCCTTCCCCCTCCCCTCTACATTCGTTTTCCTTTAAAAGCTACATGTGTCTGGAATAAAGTGAGACCTTGAAGAAACCTTGCTTTGCCTCCCTCCTCTCTCTCGCCCACTTTCTTTTCAGGCTCGGTCCTCCTTGCACCCTATGAATAACAAGGTCCTGTTGGATGGGACACGTGGAGCCAAACGTGGGGACGAGGTACGGATCCTTGCCAGACGGACCCCTGCCTAAAAAGAGACATCGAGCCGGCTCCAGGAAGTTTGAGGACCCCTCCCCCAGTTCACGAAGAGTTTTCATCCTCGGTAAGTGATTTTCGTCCGTCTCATAAAAATGGGCCAAAAGTTGACTAAAGAAGCAGTCTACATTAAAGACTTAAAGGGTTCACTCAGAGAGAGAGGAGTTAAAGTTAAAAAGAAAGATTTAATTAAGTTTTTCACTTTTATAGATAAACCCTGGTTCATAGTGAATGGGCCAGAAATTCACCGGGGGAAAATGGCAAAAGGTGGGACGAGATCTTAATGAGAAATTGAGTCTCGAGGGGCCTGATGCTGTCCCCGACATAGTCTTTACATATTAGGGTTTAATTAGGGATATAGTCGAGGCTGCGTCCTCCAATCCAGACAAACAACAGTTACTGTCAGTTGCGGAGTATTGTCTCCGCCCTCTTTCACCTTACAAAATCTTCAGCCTCCCTCCCGGATAAACAATCCGACACCCAGGTCCCCGCCAAGTCCCCCTCTGTAATTATAGATATGTTCAGGCCCTCAGATTCAGACATCCCTTTTTCGGAGTCCAAGCCTCTGGGGGCAGAGGCCCCCCCTCCAAAACCTCTTTATCCATCCCTCCCAAAAAACAACCTTCCTCTGTTCGGAGGACCTTCCCCAGGACTTCCCGATCTAAAAACAGGTCCTCCCTCCCAAAACCAATTAAGAAATAAAATAAACCACCCTCCCCCTCTTTCCCAGGATCAGCCCCCTCTCCTTTTTTTCCCCTTTCTCTTACAAAGTTACAGCGTTTAGAAGGATTGCAGAACCTGTCCCTGCAGGATTTAGTTAAGGAAGCGGAGAAAGTGCTTCATAAGAGGGAGGAGACTGAGGAAGAAAGGAGAGAGAGAGAGAGAGAGATGGGAAGCAGAGAGAAAGGGAGAATCGGAGAGATCGTAGGCGGGAGAGGAATTTGACCAGGATTTTGGCCGCAGTAGTAGGAGATAAGGACTGTTGTCACTGGGGAAGTCTGTTTAAAAGTCTTGCTCGCAAACTCTGCGATCTAGCTTCTGCCAATTCGGCAGGGCCACCTGGCTCTGGTTATGGCACAGCAAGAGCTGCTGGAAAAGTCTGCTCTGCATCTGTGGCAGGGACGCTGCCGCCTATGGCAGGGGTGGGCTGGGAACAAACTGTTGCTTTCTGTTGTTTTGGTTTTTTTTCTGTGTCCTTACTATGGGTTTCTGTTTATTTAAACTTTAAAGAAGTTAGGGTGGGTGAGCAGGTTTGGGTGCTTCTTAGCTGAAAGACTGCCTCCTTCCATCCCGCCCGGGGCTGCCCTCCCTCCTCCCTGCGGGCCGGACCGTTTGTCGCCCTTTCTGTCCGGGTCCTTCGCGCACTATAGTGGTGTGCTCCGGGACTGCTGGGAAGGCCCAGTGTTAAAAGTGGCTGGGGGTGAGGAGGCGGCATCACCCGTGGTGCAAAACCACCCCACCCCTAGTATTACAGCCCTGACAACAGTGCTCGCCAAATCCTGCAGCTGAGGGGGATAGACAGGAGCCACTGAAGTTAAAACACAATAGAGGCCAAGGCAGGTGGCCTTAGAGGAAAAACCGGAGCTCTGCTAGCAGAGGAGACCAAGCGAGCGCTTGACCAACAGGGCGGGGCGCACCGCGCACCTGTGGTGCTGACCCAAGGCTGCAGCGCTGACCCAAGGCTGCAGCCTGAAGCTGGCGCCCCCGCCTGATGGGGCTGCGCGAGGCAGGATCTAGCTCGGGGGCTGGGGCGGCGCGGGCCTCAGGGCGGCCGGGTGCTCGCAGCCTGAGCGGAGCCATGCAACGGGAAGATGGCCTCTCTTGGGTCAGCCACGGCTGGGGAGCTGGCGACCAGAGCTGAGGCAGAGCCAGGCACCGGCTCCCTCGCTGTCCACTCTCGGGCTGCTGTTGCCTCTGCAGCGTGAGCCGCTGTACAACTGGCAGGCCACCAAGGTGTCGCTAAAGGAGCGCTTCGCCTTCCTCTTCAACTCGGAGCTGCTGAGCGATGTGCGTTTTGTGCTCTGCAAGGGCCACGGGGGGCCCGCAGCGCATCCCCGCCCACAGAGGGCAGACACAGAGCAGAGAGCAGCCGCTGAGGAGGGGGCGCCCAGAGAGAAAGGGGGCAGGGCTGAGCGCAGCACAGCGCTCTGGCCTGCTGCCTGCCGCTGACAGTATTCCCAGAGGTCATGCTAAGAGTTTTCCTAGTTACTGACAAAAAAAAAAAAAAAAAAAAAGGGGGTAAACATTCTTATGCCATCCTTTACATGGCAAAAATAAAGACTTATTGGTTATTATTAAAATTGATTCATAAAAAGAGAATGCCTTTACAAACTGATTTTAGATTATTAAGCATACGAGCTAAAGACCAGATAGCAAATTCATAGCTCTGAGTTAAATGTTAGGGTATATTCAAGATATTTTAATTAAAAATAATTAATTAAATTAATTAAGTTAAATTAATTTAATTAAAATAATAAATTAATTAAATAATTAAAAATAATTAATAATTAAAAATAGTTAAAAATGGTTAAAAGACAACAGTGTAGATCACTGTGCATAAATAGCTTTCAGTAATGTCAGAATTCCACAGATTATGCTCAGAATTTTGACGGAATAAAGACTGATTATAGTCTCATAGCCAACCCAAGCTGTTTAATATTTAAAAAGATGGTATAGACTTGAGAGGATGATTCCCAGATAGTATACAAGCTAAACCAGGACATAACAGGTGTAAAATTATGACAGATGGACTGGGTGTTAGGTATATCTTATACTTTATAAATTACAGAATATTAATGATTGTGCTCTATTTATATCTGAGAGAAAAGAGCCTTTTAATTGGACAAAAAGGAGCTGTCTATAGGCAGGTAAAAAAATAAGGCCAGAGCCTGTGATTTGGTAGAAAAAGAAAAAGAGGCAGGTTGAGAGTTTTAGAGTGGAGACAGAGACGGACAAGGAGAGAAAAAATCTAGTAGAAGATCCCTCACCCCCTCATAGAGAAAGATCTTTCTTTTCCCAAGATTCTTGCCTCACAGATGCTGACCATCTGAAAAAAAGAATGCTCTGAAAATGAAGAATTCCCCCTCCCCCCCCAGACAAGGTAAGGAGCATCTGACCTGAGGTCCACCACCAGACTCCATTGGCAGGTCTCCGGGATATTTTAGTCATCCTAACACACCCTGAGAAACATGGAGGATCCCGGACTTTTGCTTATTGCCTTGCTCATTCCTTGATTTAAAATTAAACAAAAGTAAGTTTAATTAAAATTAAACTTATTATGACACTTCCACAGGGCCCTACAATAGCTATTGGACCTAACGTAGCCTTACATCCTGGACAGATGAGCCCAAAAATCAAAACAGGGGCTCCCTCAGTTATTATAAGGCCAACCTTAAAACCATCCGCTAGTACCCTTTTCCAACCGACCCTCCCTGTGGGACCCCCTTTGTCATCCAACATTATTCTCGATCTAGTTAATGCTTCCATTAAGACCTTGAGACACAACAATCAGACAGACTACCTGGAGTGTTGGGTCTGCTGCTCTCCTTGGCCTCCCTTCTATGAGGGAGTGGCTATTATTGGTGAACCTCTCTTTACTAATAACCCCAGTCAGTTAAGGTGGGGCAATACTGAGCGCCTCGGATTAACCCTTTCCCAGGTCTCCGGATTGGGCCTCTGTTTATTAGCCCCTAATATGCTCCCCCCTCATCAGTTGAGCGAAATTTGTAATCAAACAATTACTGTCAACTCCACCTTTCAGTACATTCAGGCACCCAATAGCTCTTATTTCATTTGTTCCACCAGGCTCACTCCTTATGTAGTTTCAGCTTCTTTATTGACACACAGAGAATACTGTGTTTTGGTCCTTCTTATTCCAAAAATTACCTTTCACCATGCAGAAGACCTACTTACATTTTGGGAGCAGGGTGCAACCAGTACCAAAAGAGAACCCATTACAGCCATTACACCAGCCGTCCTTTTGGGCCTAACTGCCACAGGGGCTGGAACAGGTATAGCCTGCTTGATTTCTTCTACTCAACAGTATAATCAACTTTCCATAGCTATTGATAATGATATCTGTGAATTACAACAAGGCTTAAAATATCTTAAAGAATCTGTAGCATCCCTATCAGAGGTAGAGGTACAAAACGGAAGAGGGCTAGACCTCGTCTTTTTACAGGAGGGTGGTCTATGTGCTGCCCTTAAAGAGGAATGCTGCTTTTATGCAGACAAGACAGGGTTAGTTGATGACAGCATAGAAAAGGTAAAAAAGAGCTTAGAAGATAGAAAGAGAGAACAAGCTGAGACTTGGTATCAAAACTGGTTCTCCACCTCTCCTTGGCTTTCTACATTACTCCCTAGCCTCCTACTACTTCTGACATTTGGCCCTTGGACTTTTAATAAACTAACTAACTTTGTTAAGTCACAGATTGATTCTGCCCTCCAGAAGTCGGTTGCTGTTCATTACCATCGATTCAGTGCCCAAGAATCCACCAAGGACCTCCCCCCGATGCTCCTTCTGACAGCCTACAGTTTACAGCAGAGACAGAAACTCCCTGGTATCGCAGGTTGTGGAGGCTCTCTTAAACAGCCTTCCGGCTCCTCCTGACAACCCTCAGTCAACAGGAGTAGCTTTTGGGCCATAAGCTGTGGAAAAGCCAATGACGGGAGTATTATAGTGCCATGACTCTATGCACGCCCTTAAAGGCTGCAGGGTAACCCAATGACAGGATCTATTATGGATCCATTACCCGGGTGCACATCGAGACTATAAAAGGATGATGCCGGGGATGGGGGCCATCCATATAGCCTAAGACAGGGTCCCTGCCCTAATAAAAATAGGGCATGAGTCATGGGTGCCCACTATATAGCCTAAGACAGGCCTTCCACCGACCCTTCCTAAGCCACTCCTCAATTACTGTAAAAGAAAGGGGGATATGTCAGGAGCCAGGCCCCCACACCTTCCCTGGGAATCTGCCAGGGCCTCCACACCATCCTTGGGAATCTGAGACCTTCTGAGAATCAGCTGTGTTTGTACAAGATAAGCTGGAGACATCAGAGCCAGGGCCTTCACACTGTCCTTGGGAATCTGAACCTAATGACCTTCCAAGAACTAGCTATGTTTCTATAAGATAAGCTGTCCTTCACATCTCTGGAAAATAGACCGACCATAAAACAGTTTGACGCCAGATGGTCTGGTATAATAAAATAATTAAGCTATGGCAGCCTGGGGGCCACAAGCCTCCTTTCCCCCTCCCCTCTACATTCATTTTTCTTTAAAAGCTACATGTGTCTGGAATAAAGTGAGACCTTGAAGAAACCTTGCTTTGCCTCCCTCCTCTCTCTCACCCACTTTCTTTTCAGGCTCGGTTCTCCTCGAACCCTATGAATAATGAGGTCCTGCTGGATGGGACAAAAAATATTTACATTTATGATTGATGGCAGTAGCAAAATTAGGAATGAAGTAGCAATGAAAATAATTTTATGGTTGGGGGTCACCACAATGTGAGGAACTGTATTAAAAAGTTGAAGCATCAGGAAGGACGGAACCGCTGCTCTAGTTCTTGAGTCATTTAACTACAAGTTTATCATGTTCCTTTACATTCCCAAAGATCTAGGTAGTGTTTTCTCGCAGTAGAAACTGCAGTGTGTCCCACAGTGTACCCTTTTGCCCAAACAGCTTTACTTTCAAATGTTCTTTGCAATGAGCTGGTCTGGTTTGAGGCCTCTGGCTTCTGCTACACTATCAATACTGGATCCTCACTGGGACTCCTCTGGGATATCTTGTTGCCCTGTGTCACAGAGCCTGCAGCTTTGGATCTGTAGGACTGGCCCTTTCACATGCTCCAGCAGTTCATAAGATGGGGTAGATCTGGAACTGGGCCTGAGTGGTAGCTGAGTTGGTCAGCTTGCCAGCTTTTCCACACCTGGGGTGGGCAGCCTGTGAAGAGTGGAGCCAGCTCTCCCCAACCCTAGGACATCAACATGGCCCCAGGCAGCAGCCCAGCCCAGACTTCTACTTGGCTTCTGGAGTAAATTCAGCCACAGATATCAACACAGCTCTACCCCCATGCCTCAGGGCCACTGAACCAGACTTGGTCCAAGGGGTTGGGGGAGTGTAGCACTCACAAAAACATCACCAATGGCCTCAGGTGGCAGGGCAGGCATCAATCAGGCTGATCCTCACTGTTTTATTTTTTAAGTCTAGCATTGCTAATTCGGTCCATTCTGTTTAACCATGACTCTGCTAGAGTAGTATATGACATACAAAAAGCACTGTGTTGGTATGTTGGACAAGATGCTGCCAAAAAAATAGGTACTAATTTCTGCAAACGAAGTCCTTTTATTATCAGTCTACTGTAGACATCAGCAGTTTCCATGTCATTTACATCAATATTTTAGTAAGATTAGCTATAACCCGGGGTGGGGTTATAGCAATAGTGGCTGTGGTGGTTTGAATAAGGCCCACCGGAAGTAGCACAATTAGGAGGTGTGGCCTTCTTAGACTGTCAGACTTTACCACCCCTCCCCCAACCCACAGCTTCTGTCTCAGCTTATTTTAGCATGGGACAGTTTAAAAGGAAAAATAAGGAATGTGTAGTAATAAAAGATTAAAAGATAAAAATTGGCTGTGCCTGGTGATTCGTGCTTGGAATCCTAGCACTGGGGGGATGAGGGGGAAGGCCTTTGAGTCTAAGCCTACACATCCAAGACCTGTCTCAAAAAACAAAGACAGCTAGGGAGATGGCTCAATGGGTAAGAACTCTTACTGTGCAAATGTAAGGACCTGAGTTTGGATCCTGACACCCACATAAAGCTGGACATGGTAGGGTGCATCTGTAGTACCATGTAGGAGCTGAAGACAGGAATGACTGCTAGGGCTTGGTGGGCACTAGCCGAGCTAGGATCAGGCTCAGTGCGAGACCAGATTGGTCTCAAAGGAATAAGGCAGATAGAGCAGGATCCAAGACAATCTCTGGTCTCTGTACACATATGCGGGTGTGTACAAACATACCTGCACGGCCATATGTACACACTATACACACACACAAAAGAAAACAAAGCCCACAACTCCCAAACTACGAACCATACTACCATCTAAAGATAGCATGGGTAATACTTCCTGCATCTCAAAAGCTGAGCCTGCCAATGTTCTGATGCCAATGTTCTGGGTGCTAGCCTAGAAAACTGTTTTTGCTAAGAACACAAGGCACAGAGCTGAGAGGAGTGGGGCATGTGTTTTAATGGGAGGCAGAGGCAGGAGGACAGTTGTCTTTGATCTCATGGCCAACCATTTCACTGGGCAGTTAAATTGTTAAATGTACGTCAACATTAGCCTTTCGTCTATTCCCAGCTGTTATAACTGAATACTAGAGTGGGTAAGGTTGTATCTAGTGAGTAGCTTGTGTGAGAAGTGAAGTTCTTGGGTGATATTACTCAGGTGACCGAAGGAACATACAAGAAAAAGCTGAGCCAGAGTAGTGGTGGCTGTGGAGGGAGAGGGATAGAGGAATGGGGGAGAGGATGAGAGAGCGGTAGGAGTGCACTTACAGGGATGCATGCTCTAAGCCAGCTTTTATAAGGTTCATTTTAAGGCAAAAACCTTAATCCATGCATGGATCGACTTGCTGATTATGTGGACCAAGTTACTTGGGAACATTCCACTTGTTAGTATCCCGAGCACTGAGTTTACAGGCTTATAAAAGCTTTGGTCTCACCTGTTAATACTTCATGGGAGCACTGATTTCAACATCTGCCTCAGTGGTGGACATATACACTGTAGCAATCTTAAAGGACAGAGAAGAACAGCATCAGCATTCGGCTTACCATACTGCTTTAATCCTGTGTGTGTGTGTGTGTGTGTGTATGCACACGTGTATGCTGAGGGGTGGCCAAGTGCCCTGTACCTGCTTCTCCATGCCTTCCTTTTTTGCTTCAGAGAAAACATTACCTTAAATTTGGTTTTCACTTTTTCTTATATTGGTGTGTGTGAATATATATATATATATATTCACACACACACACACACACACCACACACACACACACACCACACACACACACACACCCCAGCAAATTCTGACCCAGGAAATTCACAAACTGTTTGCAAACTCTAATGGTTCTGTACTGATTAAAACCAGGGCACCTTTTTTTTTTTTTTCCCCAATGCTAGTGACTGGACCCCTAGAATCTTGTGCATGCTAGGCATATTCTTTGCCACTAAGCTACACTCTTACCCAAGGGAATCTCTCAAATGCCCGTTAGTTCTTCCAGAGGTCCCGAGTTCAATCCTCAGCAACCACATGGTGGCTCACAACCATCTGTAATGGGATCTGTTCTCTGACAATCCATGGTGAGGTGAGGGTGCTGTACAACAGGAGCCCCTGTATACTGGCTGATGGGAATGCAAGAATGCCAGATGACCTGAGAGTTTTATTTCTAGGTATTCACCCCTAAACCCAAAAACATGGCTACACGAAGAGACATGTCTATGACGACAGTGGCTTAATTCATTTATAAGGACTCGCTTTTGAGAAATGTATGTTTTATTGCAGAACAGCTTTGTCCAGGGTAGAAGAGGGACAACTTTTGAAGATGGTTAACAGGGGTTAACAGGATACAGAGAGGGAGCCCCACATCTGCCCAGAAGAACCTAAGTATACTCAAAGCTCTCGCTCACAATGTAACAACTGCATCAAG
>JADRCH010000040.1:3700343-3726163 GCA_019843965.1 Rhynchomys soricoides
CATCAAGGCTAAGTATACTCAAAGCTCTCGCTCACAATGTAACAACTACATCAACTACATCAATGTAACAATCAAAAATGGGCAGTACGCCCATTTTGGGAATAGTGGCTTACCATACTGATTCATCCTTGGAAACCAAGACAAAATTCAGCAATTTACTTATGTCCACAAGAGACCAAAAAGGGCCTCCTGGAGGACAGTGACATAGAGAAGCAGAACGAGACAGTTTACTGATAAAATACAGATAAAATATTGTTTTCAATAAGTAACATTGTTTTCTTGGGGGTTTTTTTGGGGGGGCATGGGATCTTTTTATACTACATAAGGATTTGTCTGAAATTAAAGTTTAACAGTTATCTCCTATTTTTTATGTTTACTCTGGCAACTTAAAAATTAATTATGTTTATTCATTTACTTACTGTGTATGGAGGTCAGAGTCAGAGAGCAGCTTCTCTCTCTCTCCACTACGTGGGCTACAAGGCCTTGAACTCAGGTCATCAGGCTTAGTGACAAGCACCCTTACCTGCTGAGCATCTCAGCAGCCCCTCTCTGGCAACTCTTGGCAGATAAGACTCTTAGATGATCTTGTTGGATGTAATTTAAGAAGAAAGCCAATTATGTATACATTCATTCATTTATTATATACATAAAGATCCTTAAGTTTCACAACAGAGCTTTTCAAAATGAATTTTGCATGATACAGAGTACAAAATGAACATAGCTTCATAATTCTGTCAACTACAAATACTAAAATTATAAATACTGCTCTTAATTCTGTTTTAAAAGTGGCATAGTGGTTCTCTGTGGGTAAGAAGTATCTTGTGCTTGTCATCATTGAAAATATTAGAATTTGAAGAAGAACAAAAGCTGAAGGACTGAGTAGAGGGTACATACATTATTTTGAATTCAAGGCCAGCCTGGAACTACCCAGAAGCCCCTCGCTGCCTCAGGAGTTAAACGTCAGAATAAACTGTACTGTGCTATAGCACCAAGCATGCATCTGTTGGGAATTTCTTACCAGTGGGAACTACATCCCGAGCTGATCAACCCTGAGACATGGGGTATTATGGGCAGTCCTCCTGGAATGGAGTAAACTATGTTATAAAGCTGCATGAAAATGATGGGAGAGGGAAGGACAACCAGGGAGAGACGGGAAAGCAACTCGCCAGTGGGGGCATTTTAATTGGCAACTAGGTCATGATGCAAGTCTACTTCATTCATACCACAGAGTTGATATCTCAACACTATTATGTTATAAAAAGAGTCTTTGCCAGGCAGTGGTGGCGCACGCCTTTAATCCCAGCACTTGGGAGGCAGAGGCAGAGGCAGAGGCAGGTGGATTTCTGAGTTCGAGGCCAGCCTAGTCTACAGAGTGAGTTCCAGGACAGCCAGGGCTATACAGAGAAACCCTGTCTCAAAAAACCAAAAGAAAAAAAAAAAAAAGAGCCCTCAAGATCTTACATGTCTGGTTTTCTATATAACGATAAATACTTTTTTAAAAGTAACTGAATAAATTTTTTCTTCGATTTGACTTAACTAGTAACTTCGACTACTCTGTTAGAGGCTGGGCTAGGACCCTGAGGTACACCTATGACCAAGGAACACTGAAGAAAGCGACTCCTTACACACACACACACACACACACACACACACACACACACACACGGTGAGCTGTGAGGTGAAACAGAAGAGACTGGGAAGCTATCAGATATGGAAGAGAGTAATGTTCTGTGGGCTCAAAGAAGTCAGCAAAAACTTCCTGGCAAAGTGGCTGAGGCAGCCCAAGCACCAGGGACGTGCAGAGGGGACAAGGGCAAGAAGCAAGTGAGAGGCGCGAGGCAGGAGCAGCGCATGATGAGAGCCTGACCCAGTCTCCTCATACCTCCTCCCTCTCTCACCTGCTCACACCCCCATGTTATCTGCATCACTTTTCCCACCTCCCCAGCCTATCCACCTGCCCCACTAGGACCCAGTTTAACTGATATTTTCTCTTCAAAGCCTTCCCAGACCATTCCAGTCTCAGTACTAGTTGTTGTCCATGTTAGGATGTCTTGGCAACTGCAATTTCATATACTTACTGTACCTGCAGATCTAGCACGTGGTGGGCTGGGCTGAGGCTTGAGGCCAACCTGGGCTATGTAGTAAGTTCTAGACTAGCTTGGGCTAGAGTGAGACCCCATCTCAAAACCCAGAATTTTAAAAAAAGAAAAAGAGAGAGAGAGAGGAGAGGAAAGGGGAGGGTAGAAGGGAGTACGGAGGGAGAGAGGGAAGGAGGGAAGAGGAGAGATTGATTGGTGGAGATTAAATGAGTTTAGAGAGGTACAATAGTGCATGCTTATCATTCCAGCATTTGAGAGGTAGGAGCAAGAGAATCAGAAATTCAAAGCCAGCTCAGCTAGTCATCAAAATCAGACTGGCCTGTACGAGACCCAGCCTCAAGAAGCCAAAGAAAAAAATTATTTTAATTAAAAGAGGTAATTGTTTCATGTCTACCCTACTTGACCTCACACATTACATGAAGACAGGAACCTTTTTGTCTTGCTGGTTCCTGTGGCTGAGTCTTGGCATCACGATGTAATGTCTGATAGAAGATAGTCCATAAATTACTAATGAATCAGTTTTGCCAAGAGTTTTTGCATGATGTTATATATAGCACTGAATGTTTGATAGGTATGTTAAATTATAAGACCTACAAAAAAAGTACAGAGCCGGGCAGTGGTGGCGCACGCCTTTAATCCCAGCACTTGGGAGGCAGAGGCAGGTGGATTTCTGAGTTCGAGGCCAGAGGAAGTTCCAGGACAGCCAGGGCTACACAGAGAAACCCTGTCTCAAAAAAAAAAAACCAAAACAAAAAAAAAGTACAGAAGCAAATTCATATATGTCTCCAAGACGTAAGCCAATTTTATAGATGCCATAATTAATAGTCTCTCTCTCTAATGAAAGACTGGAAATCTGATAAAAAGAATAAACAGCAAAAGCACACAAAATATCAATACAGAAAGCTATAATTTTTGAATACCTTGATTGTATAGATATTATATAAAAAGGAATGTACTATCTTTATACTTTTACTGTCTTAGTCACATGCAATACGTAATAATCTACTTAAAGTTTAGATAAACTTAAAATAAGCCCAAAACTTTAACTGTGATGCCTAATCAATATTCAATTTCACATTTTTTCCCTTTAAAATGGTATAAATTGTATCTATATCTATATATCTATTTAGTGAATATGTAAGTTTTTCTTCTGTAGGTATATCCCAATATTTTGGTGACAAATTTCTACCAGCTAAGAGGGACATTATTCAAACTAGGAAGCTATCTCAGATTTACCAAATTGCTACTGAAGAAAATCACTAACATATTTAATGTTGCTTCTTAGTTTTGAGTGACGATTTTTTTCATTTTTATAATTAAGTACTAGAAGTATTTTGAAAATTGAAGAATGTACTGAAATGCTTAGTTTTGTAGAATCTAATTTTCCAACTATAAGTTCCTGGCATTTGGAAAAAAATAGTCGCTTGAAAGAAAAGTAAAACTGTAAAGCCTATGGTTAAGACACGCCTACTGGTCTCCTTTTTATTTTACATTGAAATACTTCTGCTTTGCAAAGAAAAGACAGGAAAGTTCATATTAGAGAGTACTTTTTTGTTTTAATTCTCTAAGAAAATGGAAGAAATCTGAATCACAGGTTCACAATGTGGCAAGATGATGTTGAGAAACATGATTTCAGTGATGCTCTGCCATAGCAGTGTGCTGTGCCTCTCTCTGTCCGCCCTCAGGGTCTGCAGCCCCTGGGCTACCACGCCACAGCATAGAAACACAGAAAAGGAGGCTTCAAAACAACCCCTTTAATGTACAAACATGAGTTAAAAACTGTCTTTAAAAAAATCACCCTTTTAAACATAATGTATATGCAAAACTGCTTTAAATACATGATTCTGGAAGAATTATTTACAAATGTATCAGTCTGTGGAACAATTCACAGACAAGGCATACATAGTGGCTTTACGTAACTGTTATATCTCGACTCTGGGAGATATTAATTTATTCGGCAGTACAGCGAACATAAAAACTGTGACAAAGCATCTTAAGGGCAACCAAAAATGTGATCCTCAAAACGGTTTAAATACGAGGACTGCCAAAGTTTCTAAACAGGGACAGACTTGAGTGACCCAGATGCCCACTTTCAGCTGCTCTGTTGGGAAGATTGAGACAGACTCTCTCCAGCACCCGCGGCTGCAGACGCAGCCCCTGCAAAAGGGACAGCTGACAACTATTGCCATCTAAAGAGTGAATTAACCTAGAATTTTCTTTTTTTCAATTTTATTAATATTTTAAAAAATACATAAAAATACAACCATCCAATGTCTGAATAAATATATTTAACAAGTTGCAAGATAATACCTTATTTTACACAAAATTTTCAGCTTTAGAAATCTTGTTAAATAACTTCATTGTTGTTATATATTTCATTTTTGTATTTTTGTAACAAAATAAAAACTCTGAAATTACATAGAAAAAAGACAAAATATTTTTGTCAAGGGATAAGATAGTCCACTGAAAACTTATTCACAATTCCACTGTAAACATTAATAAACATTAAAATATTTGCATAATTGTGTGCTCAAAAGTCCTATAAAAAGTGGAAGACTTATTACAACTGCAGTTTTCAGTCAACTACACTTCCTTTCACAATTTATTTTGTCCCATTTACACTTTTAAACCTGGGCACACTGCTGAACATATACTTTGGCAGTTCTACATAGCAAGTGCTTCCACAAAAATTGAAATTAAAAAAGAAAATCAACATTAATAATAATTAATTATAATAATAAAAGAACAACACAAAGTAACCCCTACCCACCAAGTGTTCAAATGCAGCTCAGTGAAAGTGCAGCAGGGACTATTCAGCCAGATAATGCTCTGATGTTTATTATCATGTGCACTTGCTTGTCTATGATTTCTAGAACACTTGAAAGCTTTATTATACAAATTCAATTTTGCTAAGTGCCCTTTTTTTTTCTCTATCACACACACACACACACACACACACACACACACACACACAAAAGGAAAAAAAATACAGAGGAAGAATTATGACCAATATGGCAGGCCGCCTAACTGTCAATTATTAATAAGCTTTTTTTTGCAACAATAAAAAAAGAGAGGAGGGTATAGATACAATCCCGGAAACTATACAGGAAGGATATACTTAGCCAGCTGAGTGCTTTCTGTGGTTGTATTTCAGGGTTTGGGGATTTATGTCCATGGCAGCAGACTGCTGAGAGGTGGAGCTGTTTATCACCTGCACTCTACAGCAAGTACATTTTGGGGGGGAGATGATGAAGAAGGACTCATTCCAGTGTCCGATGAAGCAGATGACATAGAAGCTCCTGCATGAGACACTGTGGAATCAAGACAGCCAGGTTAGATCAAGAAATGGTTACTCAAAGATAACCGATGCTAAATTCTACATAAGATTTGTTGTTGTTTCTGAGACAGTTTCACATTGCCCAGGCTGGTTCAAACTTGCTATGTAGGCAAGGATGACCTTAAATTCTGATTTTCTTGCCTCTATGCCACAAGTGTTAGATTTACAGGCAGGTGTGAGCCACTCCATCTGGTTGCAATTAGATCTTTAACATCATTCATTTCAATCAGGAGCCGATTAAATGCAGCAGAAGAAGTAACAAGTTGTCAGCAAGTCCTCTGCTGGGCTCAACTGAGCGAAGTCAGCTTTTGGCCAATTAAGGGAATTAACAGTTCAGAAGAGATGCCACAAGGCTGTGAGGTGGCAGGGAGTGCAGGAGCCAGGGTGCTACGCACAGGCCCTGGGTTCCACCTCCAGCACTGCAACCAAAATGAAAGACTAAACGAAGTCAGACATCACAAAATGTAAGGATTAAAGAGAGGTGGGGTCCGGTGTTGGGCAGGGGCAGGAGAGGGTAGGGAAGACATATGCTGGGCACTCAACCCAAAGGCTAGGAAAGCACTTTCAACTGAGCTATACCAGCCTTTCATTGTGTTTACAGATTCTGCAACGACTTCTTACTATTTACAGTTTTTACTCAAAACAAGCAACCTTTTTAAAAAAAGACTTATTTATTCTCTATATATGAGGTACACTGTAGCTGTCTTCAGACACACCAGAAGAGGGCATCCGATCTCATTCCAGAGCCACCATGTGGTTGCTGGGAATTGAACTCAGGCCCTCTGGAAGAGCAGTCAGTGCTCTTAGCTGCTGAGCCATCCATCTCTCCAGCCCTCAAAAGATTTATTTAATGAATATGACATATATATATGTCATAAACATATATAAACATATGATCTATGAGACAGAAGAGGGCATCAGATCCCATTATAGATAGTTTTAAGCCACCGTGTGGTTGCTGGAATTGAACTCAGAATCTCTGGAAGAGCAGACAATGAGTGCTCTTAACAACTGAGCCACAGACAAACTTTTAAAGTCTAATTTCTTTCCATCTGTTCCAGGCCATTTTCAGTATTAAAAACTGCTGACATAAGAACAGGCCAGGGCATCTCCAGAAGTTCTGTCAGAGGGAGAACTCTCTCTCACTGCTCTCAACAAGGTCATCCCACGTGCAATAGTGTGCACATGGGTGGAGTTATTTAGACACCTCCCAGGGACAGCAGTTCTCACCGTTTCCTGTTCTACCCTGATCCTGGAGAAGTTGCCAGGCAAGGCTGCTCAGCAGGGAACACCCTACAGCCTCACACCATCACCTGAAGGATTGCCCTAACAGTTCTCTGGTGTGGAGAGGAGGAGGAACAGTGTGTGAAGTCCTGAGTAAATGAGGGGTTGGGCATGGCAAGTCAAGGATCAGTCTCAGACCCAAGGGAAAACAGCAAAGCCTTCCTCCACAGGGTGAGGCTCAGAGAAATGGCAAAGCTTTCCTCAGGAGCCCAAGTGTGGGTGTATCAGGAGCATACAGACATGGCAGGCATACACCACAGACATCTAGCTGGGTTTTTTGTTGTTGGTTTTTTTCTCTTGAGACAGGTTTCTCTGTGTAGTCCTGGTTGTCCTAGAACTCACTCAGTAGACCAGGCTGGCCTCGATCTGCCTCCCGAGTGCAGGGACTAAAGGTGTACACCCCCTTGCCCAGCTCTCTCTCTTTCTAATGTGAATTTTTTTCAGTTTTACAAGTATCCCCCTTTTAATATTTTCTTCAATGCCCCTGTCATATTTTCATAAATTTGTTTTTATATCTGAAAAAAAATCATTTTTCTTTTCTTTTTTCTTTTTTCTTTTAGCTTGGGAGGTAAAGGGTTTATTTGTCTTTTCTGTATTACAATTCATCATCAAAGGAAGTCAGGACAGGAATTCAAATAGGGCAGGAACCTGGAGGTGTCTTTTTTTGTTTTTGTAGAGAGGGTCATACATAACCCAGGATAGCCTTGAATCAGCCACCTACTTCAGGCTGACCTTGAACTCTTTTTTTTTTTTTTTCTAGACAGGGTTTCTCTGTGTAGCCCTGGTTATCCTGGAACTCACTCTGTAGTCCAGGCTAGCCTCAAACTCAGAAATCCGCCTGCTTCTGCCTCCCAAGTGCTGGATTAAAGGCATGCGCCACCACTGCCTGGCGCCCTTGAACTCTTGATCCCCTGCTTCCACCTCGAAAATGCTAAGATTACAATCACAATAGCAAGCTTAAAACTTTTGGTATATTTTGTGCTTTTTTAAAAAAAAAATAACAGCCGGGCAACAGTTGTGTAACCTTTGTGTAACAGTTTACACAAAGGTTTTCGTCAAATATCTGGTCATATGCCTTCCACATATAGGAAAGGGCCATAATAAACTGACTAGAAGGGATGTCTGAGCTTTGGAGCTTTCAATGTGGTCAAAACACAGGTGATTGGCAAGGCTCTTGCCTTTAGACAGTTTGTCTTCAGGAACCTCTCCTCTCTGGACCCTGGAACGAGCATACTTGGCTATGGTGCTCAAGAGTGAGAGAAAAGGACATCATGGCTTAGAAAAGGCCAGAGAGAGTCACCATTTGGTAGTTACTCCCGATCTACCCCTTTTCTATCACCATTAGCTATAGCTGGTGGTGCTCTTGAGTCTACAAAGCTGGTTCTGTTCAGTTCATGTTTCTGCCAGAGGTAAAGAGATGTGAACCTTTCTTTAAAGGTAGGCACGAAGATCCAATTTCTCGATCCAGTTTCAGCCAGTCTTGCAGCTCGGTCTCACCCCAGCCCTAACTTGAGAGCTTTTCTGCAGTCACGATGTGCCAGCTGACTTGCTTGCCTTTTTAACTGTAAGAGCAAGTGAGTGCACTCTTTAGTGCTGTTTTCTCAGAGAGCACAGCAGTCCAGCAGCTGCCCAGAGCTTCCTACACATACAGGGTTTTGGTTTTTGTCTTAGATTTTTGAGATAGGAGCTTGCTGTGTAGTCCAGGTTGGCCTTGAATCTAATAGAGATCCTGATTCTGCCTCAAGGCTGAGATTAAAGGTAAACCACAAACACACACAAACACCTACCCCTAGCTTCTAAAGATACATTGTTGGCATTTATTTTTGTGGTTTGGGGGTAGTCATCTTGGCTTTCTTAAACTCACTATTTGGTTCCATGCAGAGTGCTAGGATTACAGGTATGCACCACCACACCTGACTTGCTGATACTAATTGTTATTGTAGTAAATGTTTCTTTTTTTCTTTTCTTTTCTTTTTTTCTTTTTTGGCTATGAGGCTTTAAAAACAAACAAACAAACAAACAATAAAGGACCCATTTATTCATGCTTCCATGACCACTTAGGTTACTTCCCATGTTCTATACTTCAAAACAGAAAAGAACAATTCTGCACGGTTCTCCTTGGCTACATGTCTGAAGGATATACCTAGAAACACCATAGAATGCTGTGTCACTCTTCAGTTTCTGCAATCTCCAGCCCAGGAGAGAAGCCAAGTGGGCAGCAAGTTTACAAAAGTGGAGCAGCTGAAGGCCTTTGAAGACTCCAGCAGGATACCATGTGCCTCTGATGCTACTCAAAGGACAACAAGATTCATGTTCGCCCTGACGAGTCTGGCTATGGCTCTACCATTCCTCTCTATGGCTCCAACCCTCCCTTTTGTAAACTGAATGTTTACTCTATCCCA
The DNA here is from genome assembly GCA_019843965.1 of Rhynchomys soricoides. NCBI lineage: Eukaryota > Metazoa > Chordata > Mammalia > Rodentia > Muridae > Rhynchomys > Rhynchomys soricoides. Next base: position 3,709,466 of record JADRCH010000040.1, read on the forward strand.
TCTAGGTTGGAAGTATGGATTTAAAAAACAAAAATAAAAAACAAAAAACAAAAACCCAGGGGCCGAGTTCAGAAATGTTTTGTGTCTCAGTAGGAACTCCGGTATTAGACTTATTATAATATTGGAGTGGTTGGGTCTATGGAACTTAATGGAGATGGAATGAATGCACCTTGAACTAAAAACTGATCATAGGTCTCTTGGGTACCAAGTAGAATTTTGTGGTTAAAGAGATGTGCTTGGGTATAAGTTGAGAAGGAAACTTTTGATGGGCAATTTGATTATATTAAGAAATGCCTGGAAAGTAAGTAAAGAACACCTCTGGGTATGTGTGTACGAGGGGTATTCAGAAACAATCCTATCATGACGGCTCTGACCTGATCAATGGAGTAATCCTTGATAGATTCACATGATGGCCTTCTTATGTGAAAAGTTGGAGGTAGAACCACTGAGGAAAGAGACCACTCAGGGCACATCCTTGGGACAATACTTTGTCTTTTGGTAACAGCAATGCAAAAGTAACTGATACAGGAGTGGTCATAGTTTGTTCTGCTCCAATGCATCCGTCTCCCTCCTATTCCTTCCAGTGACTGGCATTATCATTTTGGACACGATTTCTCCTTACAGCACACCGAGGGATCGTCTCTCCTTGTTTTCATCTGATTACTAATGAGTTTAGGGCACAGAACTTAAATTCCTTTACTGTTATGTTGGCAGACCTTGGATAGATAACATGTCCAATGTTTGACTGGCTGTTAACTCTGAATGCTTAAAGTATAGCACAGATACTACTTTAAGATTATTTCAAAGTAGACTGGTTAATGTCACACAAGACACACACTGTCTAGCAGACGTTAAGATACTAGAGATCAAAGTCTGTGTCCAATTCATCTTGCCTCTGCATCACCTGTGAAGCCCCTGGCATGTGATGCATACTCATCAGGTGTTGCTCAGCTGCATTAGAATTGCCCTGTAGTTGTTTATGAATGATTTATGGTTCCAAATAGGTAATGCTGAAGATTCCTCGGCCTAGTCACTTGGTGAACCACGTAATAACAAACATAGGGGCAGCCAGTAACTACCTGTTGAGCAGATATACCCTCCTGGAAAACCCAACACGTTTAATAAATCACAAATTGTTTAAAACTGTACACCCTTTCAAGGGTGTCATTCTGGCTCATTCAGCTGCAGGCATACCCACTTCCAACAACAGGAGAAAACAATAAATCTAAAAGCAGCATCTGTTACCTATAAACAGAGAGATACAAACTCACAAAAAAAGGACAGGAATGTCTGAAGGGAAGGAAAAACTGGAAGAGTATTACCTTCTCTAAACTGGAAGAGTATTTATTACCTTCTCTGTCTTTCTTTTTCAATCTTTTCCTCCTTCTGTCGATGGTTGCAACTTCAGACTTCAAAGACATGTAGTATTTTCTGATTTCCTGTAGTTTTTCTTGGAGAAAAGAGATTCTCTCTGTACTGTTCATATTATCTAATTCATCTAAAAGGAAAGATAAAGTTAATCTGAATTTTAAAACAGCAATTTTATGAAAGCAAAGAAGACAATTCTATCAAGTCAAACTTGCAAATCAGTAAAAGCTTCAGTTTATTACGACCTATATGAGCTCTTTACACAAGATGTGACTACATTAAATTTATGATTAAGACTTCTTTACTCAACTATTCTATATTAAACATGCATCAGTCATCATGAAACGTAAGAAAACATTAAAATAAAGCAATCTGACCGATGTGTAATTAAGATTTTTAACTGTCAGCAAAGAGAAGACACTTCCATTTCACTGATTTATATAAATCACACCTCATACAAAGTCTGTGTAGCCCAGGTTGCCCTCAAACTTATGGTTCTCCTTTACCCTCATGTGTGCTGGGTTACAGGTTGAAACACATATTCAGCCCATATTTTGTTTAACTGAAGATCTTGTCATACCAACTTATCCAAGTTAAAAAAGAACATATATACACACAGAGATTTACATACAAGTGATGATTACTGATTCAGAATGGCTACATAATTTGTTAACGGTTACCAACGTTATTTCAAATCGACATCTTAAGAAACTTTACACTCCCTAATTTACATTCAGGCTAATTTGGTAGGCCCTTACTGAGTTGGAAGCTCCACTTGTAAGTCCTAGGGGATGTATTCGGATGCTTTTCTCGGTGCTTCTCTTTCTCTCCATCTTTGATGTGAGGTGAGATTCTTGCAGGAGAACGTGGCAGCTTCTGTGGCTTGGGCAGGCTAAGGCGCTTCACTGGTGTGCAGTTACTGGAACTGTCCATGGTGGGAAGGTCCTCGCTATCACTGCTCTGTCCTATAATGGTAAGTTTAATCCGATTGTAAACCACATAAGCCTCAAATACCAAAATGCAGCAGAGGAAGCAAATGAACACACTTCTTGGTAACACATAAATAAACATAATACATACATACATCAAGGATTACAACAAAAAAGCAGAAAGATATCTTTAAGTAAAAAAACAAGAATTGCTTTAAAATGATACATTACTGAATATTGATAAAGTTTTTTTTTTTCCCATTGTTTGATTTTGACTTTAAAAGTATAAGATACAAGGTTGGTGAGATGGCTCAGCAGGTAAAGGCATTTGCTGCCAGGACTGATGTTTGATCTCAGATATAAGTTGAAAGGGAAGAACTGACTCCCACAAGGTGTGCTCTAAGAGACAGACAGACACACACACACACACACACACAAACTGACACATGACCACTCCTTCCAAAATTAAAAGAGAAAAGAATGATCTACAGTTAGCAATAATGATTAAAGATCTACTACATTACTAAATGGAAAATCAGGGTTATAAAACACTATCCTGTAGCTTCATTTAGCCTGAAATAAAACACACAGGCAATCCAACCCACAACCTACAGCCAATCCGAGAATGTATAGGAAGCACACAAGTAGATCTTGTTGTAAACTCTCCCAACATTTTTTTCTTTTCTTCTTTAACATTTATGTTTGAAAAATAGCCTTAATATACAGCCCAGATTGGCCTAACACTCAGTATCTAGCCAAGCTAGACTGGAATTCCTGATTCTCCTGCCTCAGCTGAGTGCTATGATTAAAGGCACGCTGGTCAAGCTGGGCAGTGGTGCAGCTGCCTGCACCCAGCCTGTTTCCTGTGTCTGACTTTACTACCCTTAAGAAAAAAAACTTATTCTTGTGTGTAGGCTCTGGAGGAGGGCTACAGGCACACGCTGTGGAGGACATGTGGAAGTCCTGGCTTTATGGGGGTTCTGGGGACAGAACTCAGATTGTCAGGATCACATTGCAAATGCTTTACCTGCTGAGCCATCTCACTGGCCTCTTACTGGGCCTTAATTATAATGGTTACAATTTGATTTCTATTTGTCCTAGAAAGGTTTGCTGTGTAATGTTCTACTCCCAGGTTCCCTGGGAAAAAGACACTTATGTCAAAAATCCATGTTCTTCAATTGCCAGAGCCTTGCCAGAGTCTAGTTCTGCCTCATCCTTGGGGCCGGGGGGCAAGAGGTGAGCTCCTTTTGGGAGGGACCTCTTTCCATCTCTTCAGGGTTAAATTTCTTGAAAGAGAAATGCTACACTGTCACTCTGACCTGTCCTTATGACTGTACCTATAGTTCATTATGAACCAACTCAACAACATCTTAATCTGTGTGTGTGGAAATATGTGTGGATGTGCATATATGCCGGCCCACCTTAGGCATTATTCCTCAGGCATTAAAACTGTCCACCTTGTTTTCTGAAACAGAATCTCTCACTAGGATCTCACTGATCTGGTGCAGCTGACTAGCCAGTGAACCCCACAGACCTGCCTGTCTTAACTTTCCCAGCCTTGGGATTAAAGGTGTGCAAAAGCCTACTTGGCATCTTACATCAAACATTGGTTCTCATGCTTGCACCACAAGCACTGAACAGGCTGCGCCAGGTCCCCAGTCACCACAAGCACTGGACAGGCTGAGCAAGGTTCCCAGTCACCACAAGCACTGGACAGGCTGAGCCAGGTCCCCAGCTGTTTTCTCATCTTCATTACTTGCCCACAGCAGTCTCATCCTCTTGTGAAAACAGACTTTCTTCTAAACACCACACTCCATCTCCTTCCCTAATACTGGGAATATTCCCCCAAATTCTTCCAGCACTCTGTTGTTAGGCCTATGTTCCACATCTAAATTAACTAAGTCCTTAGACAACACTGACCACACTGAATCCTATCACTTTTACTGACTACATCTCTCATCCCATCCTTTGTCACAGCTTTTGTTAATCAGAAGACCCATTCCAAACATAAAAGCCATCCATGCTCTTCTTTTAATTTTTAAAAATCAAACACCTATGTACACCTGTGGGCGGGTGCTAAGTGAGGGATGCACGTGCCATGGTGCAGCTGTCCAGGGTGGAGAACGCTGTTCAGGTGTCATCTGTCTCTGTACCTGGTTTGCAGGCAGTCTCTCTCGACATTTGTCTCGTTACATACTCCAGGAGAGCTGCCAGAGCTTCTGAGAGCCCCTCCTGTCTCCACCTCTCACACACAGTAGGAATGCTAGGATCACGGATGTGTGGCCAGTAGACTTAGCTTTTCCCACAGGTTCTAGGGATTGAACTTGGGATACCATGCTGGTACAGCTGGTGTAGTTACCTTCTGAGACATCTGTCTAGCTGCCTATAAAACCTTGTATAATACCAGAAATTTTTTCTAACCCATTTCAGGGCAGCTGCTCATCATATTCAAATAAGGTATTTCTTACAATCAAAACAATTTTTCATTTTTGTTATCTACCACTGTACTACTAGCTAGTCCCGATTCTACTGGTTTGAAACTACAAACATTTAGTATCTCACATGATTTCTGATGGTTAAAATCTTGGAGCTGCCTGACTGGACAGTCTGCCTCAGGAATATTGGGAGGGTGCACTTGAACTTGTAGCCAGGCCTTTGGTCTCTGAAGACTTGACTCACATGTCATGTGAGTAGCATGGCAAGTGGTAGTGTTTCAAGTTCTTCCTGGCCAATGGCAGAATGCCTACAGCTCATCACTACACAGTTAATTCACCACAGACACTTGAATAGCCTTACAACATGGCAGCGACTTTCTACCAGGGTGAGAAGGTTATCTGCAGGGCCCTTTGTGCTCTCTTCACCAAATTCATGGTCTCAGTTACTTTACCTGTTGTTGCGATAAAACAAACAAACCAAATCTGATAAAGGGAGCTGGAGGAAGAGAGTACAGTCCATCCTGGCAGGAAGTCACAGCGGTAAGAGCTTAGGACAGCTGGTCACCGTGTAGGACTGTCAAGAAGCAGGGAGGAATGAAATGCTTGAGCTCAGCTCCCTTTACCTTTTTATACACGCCAGGGTTCCAGCCCAGGGAATGGTGCTGCCCAGAGTGGGTGTGTCCTCCAACTTCAACCTTATCAAGGTAATGCACTACACGTTTAGTCCAGAGACTAAATCTAGATAATCTCTCACAGCTGTACCCAGTTTGTGACGCTAGATCTCATCATGTTGATAGCCAACATTAGCCATTAAAGTTACCCACTGTTGCTATGCTTTGTTAGACATAAATCACTGAGTTCATCTCGGTCAAGGAGAGGAAAGTTAGGTTTCACTTCTTAAAGGGAAAGAACAATGAATTTATAGACTTTGTTTAAGTCAGCATACTCCTATACAGCTTTCAACATCCAGAACTCACACAGATTATAATTTTCAGACTTCCATTTGACGATCACTGCACAGACCTCTTAAAGAGCAAGACGACCCAGGTGAGAAACGTGCATGCACTTAGTGGCCATGCCCCTGATGTCTCTTTCAATCCAGAACATTTCCTCTTCTCCTGGTGTTCATGACCTTGCAAGTCTGAGTATTGGTAGCCTGTTACTGTGCAAGATATCCTCCATGCCAAGTTTGCTAGTGGTCCTGAGGTGTTTACTAGGTTCACATGATGCATCTTTGATGGGGCTAGCTCCAATGTTTTAACATTTTTCTTGTTGCATTCTGTACCGTTGTACTGGTTTTAATGTTTCAGACTGAAATGTAGCCCAGGCTGGCCTTAAGCTTGTACTTGTCCTACTTTGGCCTCCTAAATGCTGGCCTTAAAGCACACGCCACCACGCCCAGCCATGAGAGGATCCACTTTCACAACACCAAGGCGGTACCCTCCAAGTTTCTAAACTATAAAATTATGCACACGCCCTGTGTAATTTCTAATCTAGTCTCAGCTCCTATCACCCTCTCTGGCTTAGTCCTGAATCCTAGAATGCAAACCATTCCAACTACTGAAACCTGAAACACGGCTTCAGGTCCTTTGAGGTGTCTTTGTTCCTGTATAAACTCCATGGCCCTCTGTTAAGATAAGAGCTATTTTACTTAAGGCATGGCCTAGCAATAAACTTGTCAAAAATCAGTCAGACTTATTTCTACTATTTAATTTTATTCATACAGAAGTTTGCTTTTCACATATGTACCTATTTATATAAGTTTACTGTTTTATTTCTTTTGATGAGAATTGACCTTACTTTTCAGGATGAAGAGTTGGCTTAATGGTTAAGAGCACTGGCCGCTTTTGTAGAAGACCCAGGTTCAATTCCCAGCACCCACAGGACAGCTCACAACCATCTGTAACTGTAGTTCCGGGAGACTGGGTGCTCTCTTCTGAAGAATGTGGGTACCAGGCAGGTGCGTGGTACATTAATATATATGTAGTTAAAACATTCATATACATAAACTAAAGACTTCTATGGTATTTATAAACCAGCTTTCTGACTAAAGGAGAGCATTCCCAGTAGAAACACAAGTTCTGCATACTTTAAACCCCACAATAAACTTTTTCTTTTCTTGAAGATTCTGAAATGCCTTATATTCAGCTGCTTTCCATTAAATAATAATTTTAGCTGTTGCAGTTCTAAGTAAAACTAATAGGCATCTTTAGATTAAAATGAAGGGAGGGGCTGGGGAGGCAGGGTAGGTAGAGCTCTTGTAGTGCAAACCTGAACATCTGAGTTTAATCCCCGGAAGCCACATAAAGGCGGAAGGAGAGAAGTGACTGCAGGGTTGTTCTCTGACCTCCACATACACTTGATGGCATGTGCATACATGCATGTGTACATGTACACACACGCATGTGAGCACAAATGAGTACACACACATACACACACACACACACTAAAAAGAATAAAATGATTTTCAGAACATAATAAACCCCACTCATTTTTGGACTGGCTCAAATGATCAAGCCCCGAGTCTGCACTGGGTAAGCACTGGCAAGGTCAGACTGAGCACCGGCAAGCAAGCACTGGTGAGCACTCACCTGCTCCGTTCTTTTCACTTTTGGCTGCAGCACTTGTCCGCTTTGGGGTTCGCTTTTGCTTTTTTGCCATTAATCCACTATTTCCATCACTTGGCCTTTTCTGACCTGAAATAAAGGAAAAGTTTGAAAACAAAGTAAAACCAGAAGCAGGCAGGTCCTCTTACAACCTGCCCACTTCATTTCACTGTTTTCTTAATTAAAACACAGCATAAACCTCTGTCATATCCAACCCCGGAATTGTTCATTCCCCCTAGAGAGTCTTACCCTTCTCTCTGCTCTCTCTCTCGTGTACAATTATACTACAGGTGCCAGGGCCAGCGCTGGCTTCAAACCCATTGGCTGCTCCCCTCTCACAGAGGCCTTCCTGCGACTCTTCAGCAATGCTATCAACTTCAATTGTAGTATCACTCTCGCTCTTTGTACTTCTGGACTCATCTTGGCTGAGAGTAAGTGGGGAAGCAACGGAAAAGGTATGCTGTGCTACAGGAGGCAGGGCAGGCGGGACGGAACCCAGAGAGTTGGGCTCAGAGCCTTCTACTACCACATCCTCAATACTGGTCTTGTCCTTCTCATCCAAATCATCCAAGTCTACCTCATGGCAAACCAAGGTTTCAGGCCCAATCAGAGGCATTGCATCCTCCTCTTCTTTGAGTGGCGTGTGTACAGGTTCTTCGGCTGGACTGTCTGATTTTTTACTAGTCAGTTCTTGAGTGCCCTGGTCTGGCTCTGCTGTCAGCGATGGCATCCCTTCACCTTCTGTTTCAAAGTGCTGCTCCACGTGTGTGCCTTTCATGCCCTCAGCTCCAGCGCCATCGTCAGACCTCTCCTGGGACACTCCAGTTGTCATTTCCATGCCATTCTCAAGTCTTAACTTTTTCTCTGGAGATTGTTGTCCCAGGATTTTCCGTTTCAACTTTTTTTCTTTCTCATATTGGTCAACATCATCTTCAGTAGAAGAAAAGTTTTTACATTCTAGCGAAGAAAACTCCAGGCTATGAATGTCTCCACGAGCTTCGCTGCCTGCTTCCTCCTGGCCGAAAGGTGAAATCTTTATAAGTTCTAATGAAAGGTCTTTTGTCTTGCTGCGCCTTCCCTTCCCCTTAGGAGACTTTTCCACCTGTTTCTTAAGTTCTTCTACTTGTTCCACTTTGTCTCCAAAAATATGTACGATTTGAACACTGTCCTCTGCCTCTACTGTCAGGGTTTCTGAGGGATGCACCTGAATCCTGTCATTTTCTTTTGATAAATGTACAATCTTTGGGTTTTCTTCATCTAGTTTATCATCATTTACATTTTCATTTTTTTCTAATTCTTCTTTAACATCAGGAGAGAGTTCTTCACTGATTGAGCTCTTCTCCAGCTGGTCTTCTGCTTCACTGTCAGATGAGCAAGAGTCTGTAAGGAAACAGTACATGCGCAGACGATTATATGAAATACCAATGTAACAAGTAAAATCCTACTAAGTGTAAACAAGATCCTTTATATACTTCTGAATCTCTATAGAAAAATTTTTATATAAAGTAAATCATAGATTTGTGCTAACGTGCGAGGGGAAGGGCTGAGATAAAACCGTGAGGCTAAATGACATGGTGACACCCGCCTTTAATTCCCACACTCAGGAGGCAGAGGCACGGGCAGGTGGATCTCTAGAAGTTCCCAGCCATCCTAGACTACAGAGTGACTTCCAGTACAGCCAGAGTTACACAGAGAAACCTTTTCTCAAAAAAAAAAAAAGAAAGAAAAATTGAAACAAACAAAGATACAAAACTAGTATATTAAGTGGCTTGACCTGACTTACTATAAATATTAACTGCTTTGTATCCTAGAAGAATATGGCATTCTACCTAAAATTAGTCTGGATTAAAATGAGCAATAGGAATTCTCCATACTTTAAATGGCCTTCGTACATCCAAGACACCTGCTGGCAAGACAAATTATTCACTTTCTGTCAGAGAATTTTTCATATATTAAGACAGCAATCTAAAATTATAAAAGTACACAATGTAAAAATTATCCCTGTATTGCTTACACCCTCCCTAGAGAACTTTAAAAAAGCAAACACTGAAGTTGTTCATTTTTTTAAAGACAGCATTGGGTTCTCAGTGTATAGCCTGGCCTGCTTTAATATGGAGTCCAGGCATCCCTGAAACTCAGAGATTCCCCTTCCTTCTGCCTCTCAAGCACAGGATTAAGGGTGTGTGCTGTCACTATACTTGGCAGAGTTTTGTTCTCTGCTTGTTGGTTCTCCTTCCTTCATTATTTCTATCTGATGACCAGAGCATCTACATGTATACATGTATATACTGTGTCCACACCTGGAGCCCATGGAAAAAGGCGGCAGATACCGTAGAGCTGGAGGTACAGACTTTAGGAAAGCCATGTGAGTGTTAAGTACTGAAGCCCAGGCTTCTGTAAGAGCAGCAAGTGCTCTTACTGCCCAGCCATCTTCTCAGTCCCCCAAATGATTACATCAAAAAATATACAAGTTTTGGGGTTTTAGTAAAAACGGAATGTAGAATTCCATTTTCTCACGTTCAAACATGCTTTAGTAGGCAGTTTTATGACCCTGATGAGGATGGCTGTGTAGGCCGAACACTGCACCAGCACAGACCTCCTGAGAAACAGCACACACTTCCAAGAAACCTTGCATCTGTATGGTTTCCTGTATGTACCGTGACCTGCCAGCAGGTGGCGGGAGGAGGAAAGACACCCTTTTTGGCATACACACTGCAGCTGATGGTAAACCTGTTCTTTAGCAGTCTTTCTAATACCACCATTTAAGATCTCTTATTAAACATAGAAAAAGGGATGGAAAAGTGAAGGGGACAATTCAAGTGGAGGAAAATCTGCTCCGCTCCGCTAGGCTCGCCACCAGCACTCCTATAACCATTAGCCTGCGCTCTCAACAGCTCCCACGAGTGTGAACAGGCTGTAAGTGCGGAACTTAGAGGAGACAATGGTACATCACATGGTTTCAAACAAGAGCCCAGCGCACACTAGGATTCAAGGATTGTCTCATTTCCCTACAGCTACACTGGTTGCATCTAAAATTCCTTATGAAAAATGGCATCCTGGGTTAATATCACAAGAAAATAAGTATTAGCTGCCAATTAAATTCTATAGTTTCAATCATGCTAGGTTACAAACCAAGATAAGCTGCTATGACCATCGTGGGCTAAATAGCTGTTTTAGTAGTCATGGGCCACAGTTATATTTTGGTCAACGATGGCTGCATATAACTGTGGCTCTACTGTAAGCTCTTGTCACCTAGGGACACTAGCTCCTTAGTTCAGTAAGCATCCTCTATGACATTTGTGCAATGATGAGGCCCTCTTAGAATGCGTCCCATTGCTCAGTAATGCATGTGTATGTATGTACATACATATATATATATATTACATATTATCATATATGTATATATATGATACACATTACATATAATATATATAGTTTTAAAAGTCAACAATCCTCAAAATTGAGCCCCTTCTGTCTCACCGGACAGAGGTATGCTGCCTGTCACAGTGCTATGGGCATTTCTGGTACCTGATTTTCCTTCACTGTTTGACGTCTTAGATAAACCGTATGGCATGTTTGGTGAAAAAGTAGATTTTAAAGGCGGTCTTCCCCGCTTGGACTTCTGCCTCTCTTCATCCCTCTTTTCGTCCTTTTCACTATCTTCTTTGTTCTGGGTAACAACAACAACATGCATGAGAAAGACCAAGGTCTTTCAAACATGAACATTCCATTTTCTCTAAGAAAATCTATTAACTCCAAAACAAAAAGGTTAGTTAATTTAAATGTAAAATACTAGCATGTGCTTACAGAGAAATCTAGAACAGTTTTCTAACCTATTCATCAGAACAGAATCACTCCCCCTGGCTCCTTATTTCCTGCAGAGGGAATGAAAGGCATCAGAAACAGACAAAACACTAGGCAGACCTCTATAGCAGGAACCGGATAGAAGGCGTGGGCAAGTGTACAGTGGGCCAGCAGACAGGGTTGACACTGTGGAGGTGGAGGGAAGAGGAGAACAGTGGATTTCCAGAGTGATGAGGTCCTCTGTGTGGCTCTAAGGATGGATAATGGCATTACACATCTGCCCAAACCTTCTAAAGGCACAGAGACCCAGCGAAGTCTTACACCTCTGATGTACACACTACCCCAGTGTAAACTGGGGGTGTTTACCACTATGGACCCCTCTTGTGAGGTAAGGGGCCAATAGTGCATAATACCATACCCACTTAGGGCTAAGGCACATCGGAAATTCCTGTACCTTCTTATTTTTTGCCATAAAGGTAAAACTACTAAAAAACAGAATGTAACAGAAAAGATACAACATGAACAATTCCCACGCCTCTAAGTGTTCTAAATGAATGGACATACCTTAACTTTCTTCTTTTGTTTTTTCTTTGGTCCGCCTTTGTCCAAGGGCCAGATTATCCTGTCAGCTTTTACCCATTCGTCATATCTTAAAGAAAAAAGTTCACCTTTCACAATGATACCCTAAGTGAAATATATTCACATGCATTCTCTCTCTCCCCCCCTCCCCCTGTCTCTCTCTCTCTCTCTGTCTCTGTCTCTCTCCCTCTCCCCTGCCCCCCCCCCACGTGCTCCAGCAGTGAAATAAAAAGTCTGTTTTTGCTGGGCAGTGGTGGCTCACGCCTTTAATCCCAGCACTCGGGAGGCAGAGGCAAGTGGATTTCTGAGTTCGAGGCCAGCCTGGTCTACAGGGTGAGTTCCAGGATAGCCAGGGCTACACAGAGAAACCCTGTCTTGGAAAAAGAACCTCCAACCCTCAAAACAACAATGACAACAACAACAAAGAGCTTCTTAGAGTTCAGAGAGAGGACCGCATGGTAAACTCCGATTCTAAACTATTTGAACTGCTTTGTTTTCAGTTCTCATAATCTGAACTTATAAGCAGATTTTATTCTAGAATTCATCCTACTGATAATACAAAGATGTCTATTTGCAAGTAATCAGCTCCCTACAATTTAACAAATCCCTTTCTTGTCCTCCCCCGAGCTCTATTCCTAATAAAACTGTACTATGAAATATGTCACTATTAAGACTGAAGTTTAGAGATATTTGTATTAAATTTAATTTTCTTCATCTACAAGTGTTTTCTTTAGCCCAAGCTGAGGACTCGTTTCTCTTGTACCTTTCTGCAAAACACTCACCACTTGAACATCAACATAATTCTTCCCATTACTAGTAAAGAGACAAATAGATTAAGCTATCCAGAACTAAATAATGCTTCTTGCATTATACAAGTGGACAGATATTCAGAGTATTTAATAACACTGTACACTAGTTGCCATGGAGAAGTGCAAAGCACATGGCTCAAGTATGCACAGGTTTTAGCCGCCCCAATACCATGATGCTTATACTACAGCTTAAAAATCATTTTCTCACAGTTTACCCTTTGGACCAGGGATGGCTAATAATACCTTAGATATCATTATTTCTTTATTTAATTTGGACATTTACTGAGGGTCTACTAATATACCAGGCACTATAAAATATGCAGAGAATAGCTAGAATAAGACCTTGCTTACATGTCTGAAATAAAAATATATACTATATAATTAAATACAATCTGCTAAGTGCAGTAAGAAATATATATACTTGATTTAGGGCTAAAAAGAAGAAAACATCTTACTCGTGAATTTCCCAGGACACATCAGGCCAAACAAAGAACAGACCTATGTGGAGGAATTTAGCACGGTCCTCCCTGGCCTGGTCTGAGTGGTGTGTCAGGCAGGTGTTAACAACCCCATTAGAGCTCCTCTCACACAGATGCTCCTATTTTAGAAATCGGACTAAATTATCTAGAAATTATAAGGGTTCTTTGACAGCCAGAATTATACTAGCACATGACCAAGGACTACGAGGTACAGTCATAAAGGGAAACCCCTAAGAACACGAGAAGGGTCACAGGAAAGAGACATTCTCGAAACACAGCAGGGATGCACACAGCAGAGTAGATGGCTGCAAACAAACTTGAATCTGTGGGGGAAATGGATATAAGATGCTGCAGCTGCCAGAGTTGGGAAGTAGTCCCTCTCCCAAATTTATCAGGTTATAGACTCCATTTAGTTAAGACCCTTTAACAGTGCAAACAGCTGACACAGAGCACCCACTATGTGCTGGGCTTCGTTCTATGCACTTTGCATGCTAGGTAACATGGGTAATATAATTTTACTACTCATTTATAAAGAACTCAAATCCCCTAATCTGGAGGAGGGAACTGACACACATCTAGAATGTGGAAAAGGTGTGTGGCAGTGTGGCTCCCCATCAACCCAGAGCAGCCCACCTCTTCACACACACACATAAAAGGCTTAAGAGAAAAGCAGAACTTTGAGCCTCAGTGGTGCTCTAAGCTGGTCTGACTCTCACAGCCAGACTGAGTTGTCCTCCTCTTGAACATAACCAATTTCACAGACAAGTCTGCTCCACGCTCATGGAGGATCAAAATAGAAAGAAAACAACTCCCTCATCATGTCTGAACACAGAAAAAACAGGGGACATTGTCCAAGCCACAAAAATGGCAAAATATCCTTTTTCCCTTGACTAATGAGTCACTTCGGCTTCTTTACCAATTATAGGATTAACTTTGATTAGCTGTCTAGGTAAGATTTATTAAGAAAACCAATCATAGAATTACATCAGCTTCCTGACTGTGTCAGCACAGAACAAAGACTTTTTAACCTACCACATAACAGAAGCTCAAATCCAAGTCCTACCCAACACAGATTTTAATTACTTAGCCAACTCAAAGCTATTGCAGTGCTTGACACTGGCTTGATATCTGAAAAAAGGAAGACAGGCACGCAAAGCCTGGAGTTGACATCAAGGGAAAGGTTTTCAGAGTCCTATACTATCCCTAGTTCTAAGGTGGGGCCCTGAGCTTTCACAGACTCAGCCATTGCTCTGACAGTATGCCCACTGGCTTATCCTCTTGTGGTCTGCCTCTATACAAGGGAGTAATAAACTCAGTTGTTTCAAGGGCAGATGCTGCTGGCTTCTGGTGGAAGGCACTGATAGCTTATAAAGCAGTGCAAAAGTCAAAGTCCTCAAATATTTAGAACTAAGGCATGCCGGGTAAACACACAAGGGCTCTGTACCACACCGCTCTTTTGAAACCCCCTGAAAGAAGAGCTTTACTGCGTACCTGACATTCCAACCGTAATAATGCACCAGGTATAAAACCTCCCCGTCATCCGTCTCGGTGCTTTTGATGCTGGCTTCATAAATTTTCTGAGTTTTTCCTCGTCCGTATTTGACCTTCACTTTGGTTCCTGTCAGGCAGGGCTCTGTGTCGTCCTCCTCTTCCTCCCCTTCTGAGTCACACCTGCTTTCCGTTTCTTCCCTGCAGTGAATTACAACATTGATAATGCTACTGATGGCTTAACAGAGGGCAAAATAAGAACTGAGAAGAGATCCAGCCTGTCGCGTCTTTACAACCTGAGTTTACCTTGGTGACATGTCGGTGGAGGTGGAGGAGGAGGAGGAGGAGAAGGAGGGGGAGGAGGTGGAGGAGGAGGAGAAGATTTCATGGACTATTTACCAAGGAGTTTATTATGTAAAGGTACACTGCACAAAGGTAAACCCATTCTTCTTAAAGGCCAATCAAGAATCACAGTTAATGATGACATAGAGTCAATAAGTAAATCATTTTTAAACCAAAGAAGTAAAAACCATATGCCCTAGAATGGTCGTTGGGATTCATTCAAATGCCACCTTACTTGTGAGAATTCTATAAAGCTATTTTGAAAATACTGGCAACTAATTATCTTAAGTCTACTCTAGCGCTACTGTCTTCTCACTTTACAATGGTTCTTAGCACGACACTGTGTTTGGTGGGTAACACAACGAACAAAGGCTGTCTCCTTTAGTGACCCTCTCTTAGCCTGGACTCTGCTTTAAATGTTAATTGTTAAATGTATTGTTGAAATTATAGGAGAGCCAGGTAGACCAGCGCTTTCTAAGTCTGTGTTGGTTTCTATTTCTGACTGCTCTTCCAGCAACTTTTGTTTCGATAATCAAACATGAAGGGGATTCATATGAAAAGCCCAGCAATATTTTAAAACTGTATCCATGCAGTGTTTGGCTGCCTCGAAGGCAACTGAGGTGTTCTGCGAATTTCAAAGCCTCAGAAGTGGCTTAAGGAGCTGTGAGGGTCTACAGTACACATGGGCCTCTTTCAGTGGCCCCTGGTACATGGCTGAAGCTTTCATAGCTAATTTGCTTCAGGAATATTTGCTCTCCGGAGACACCTCTCATAAATGTCGTGAAGAAATCATTGTAAGCACTAGAGAAAACCTACTTAGAACAGAAATCTCCATGAGCCCCTGATACAGACTGGGACTATGTGCTGGCTGTCGTTTGACCACTCAACTTTTATTTAGAAAAACAGAATATTATCCTTTGGATGGAAGACTGGACTCTTAGCTCTAAACTATTTGCTCCATTTATGTATATCAAGTATGAACTATGTTAGCTATACTTCTTTACAGAATCACTATTATAATTAGAACTTTGTAAGTAGCGGCCTTTGCTTGACATACTATTTGACTATTTAAACCTGTACTCATCATTCGCAGCTGCTCCTGCTCCTTTTTAAATCCTGTATCCTTCTTTGTGATAGAACTTTTAAAACCTAGACTATTGTACAGACAACTGCGAGAGCTCACACTTGTGTCCCACCAAGCATCGGATGCCTCTGCTGCTCACCACTGTCCACATCTCTAACCACTAATTCTCCTGATGGGTTATTTACAGTGTCAGCTTTCCCGTGGACACAGCAGGCCACATTCTCCAAATGTAGCATAAAGGCCTCAAACTTCTGGAAAATAGAGCTACGTGATAAAAATTACTAAAAAATCCCAGGAGAAAAGCTTCTAGTTTCAAGTAAGAGTGTTACGCTGTTGTTTTGAAACTTGATTTTTAGTAACACCTAAAAACTAGTAAACTCATTTGATCACATATGCAGAATGGCCCACTATGAAGCATGGTGAGACATTACCTTGATCTGGCTCAACTGCCTGATTGGGGCTATTTTTAAGTCACTTCAATCCATGCAAGTCTAATACATGGAAAAACAAATACAGTTTTCACTCAACAGCAAATAGAATGGACATTCAAAAGCTGGATTTTATTGATGAGATGTGGGGCAAGAATGTATTTTTCCAAACTAGAATCAGGGGTGCATGCCACATTCTCTAATACAGTAACCTGAAGAAGGAAAGTGTCTTAAACCAAGCTGACACACAGAAGCGTCTCTCGTCCTGTGCACCCATGTGTTTGTTAGCTTTCCCACATTGTACCTTTTTTAAAATGGAATTTTTGCTGTCGCTGTTTCCTCTTGTC
>JADRCH010000040.1:3726173-3749459 GCA_019843965.1 Rhynchomys soricoides
GGGGGGGGTTTCCAAAACCCACCAATTTAAGTGTTCCTATGTATTAATTATATAAACTATCTTTGGGCTGGCAGGATTGCTAAGTGGGTAGGGCACCACCAATATGCTTAATGGCCTGAGTTCAATCCCTGGGTCCCAAACAATGGAAAAAGAGAATTGATTCTCACAAGTTATCCTCATACTGTCACATGCATGCCAATCCACACATGTACACGCACACACATGTTATAAAAATACAGTATCTGTTGGTACATTACCTATGAATATTTATAATTTTTCTGTTTTTGTTTTGAGACAGGGTTACAAGCAGGACAGGCTGACCTCAACTCTGTAGGTGAGGATGACCTTGAACTATTGACCCTCCTGCTGTCACAGGCTATGTGCTGAGACTGAAGACATATCACATTGAGTTACAGAAATTATTTAAAATTCAGCAGTACTATAAAGAAAATAATAAAACGCGAGTGTTTCTTCCATATAAAGGATCATGTCTTTAGAAGATACCTTTCCTATGGTTCTAAAAGAATAATTCCAACTTTTGCCTTTTAAGAACCATGTTCAGATGAAAAGCAATGTTCAGGCAATAAATATTGATTATTCAGGGCCTAGAAGGCAACGGGCACTTTAAGATCACGTTATCCTTTAAGAAGTTTACTAGCTAATAGTATAGCCAGAATCAATGAACATGTACTGAATTAACATATATGATAAAATCTAGGAGGCAGGCAGATCTCTGTGAGTTCGAGGCCAACCTGTACTACATAACAAGTGCTACAACAGCTAGAGCTACACAGTGACACTCTATCTCAATAAAACCAAAAATAAATAAAATAAAATAAAAGTTGTTCCCCAATGCAAGCAAAGAAAAGTCAACCCACTAACTGCAAACATGGTACAAATAAGGCTGTATCAAAGTGTGGTAAATTCTTCAAGGTTGAGTGAATACTTTTACAGGTTAAAAACTGATAGTTTATGGGCATTAAGTTAGTGGATAATAAAGAATATTCTAGGCTCTGTGAGGAACTATGCCACAAAATTTTATGTTCAGGTACAGTTCTAAGATATAAAAACAAAATTAATAAGAAATTCAATTTAGAGCTGGAGAGATGGCTCAGCGGTTAAGAGCGCCCGCTGCTCTTCAGAAGGTCGTGAGCTCAAATCCCAGCAACCACATGATGGCTCACAACCATCCATAATAAGATCTGATGCCCTCTTCTGGGGTATCTGTAGACAGCTACAGCAAGTGGGGCCAGAGCAAGTGGGGACCCAAGCGAGAAGAAAAAGTGTCTGAAGACAGCTACAGTGCACTTACATATAATAAATAAATCTTAAAAAGAAAAAGAAATTCAATTTACATATACCTACTTTCTTGAAAGGAAATTTCCACCAAAAATAAATAAGTAAGCTATGAACACAGTTTTAAATTTACCTGATGGGTCTTGCAAAAGCTAAAATTCTTAAGTTGGAGAGGGGGTCCTCAGCGTACTTTTACTAGCTGAGTTACGCGCACTAGAAAGTGTCTCTCGCCTAGGATCCAGGGCTGCTGCTGCTGTCTGCTGTCACTGCTTGGGTCTTCTCACACCTCTGAACCTCTCAAGGACTTAAGTGTGGGAAAGGGCAGAAAGAGGAAAGGTAGACGATTCTCTGAACTGTGAGACTTCTTCCCTTCAGGTAATCAGGTAACTATATACTCAGTAAAACTGCCAGAGCAAGGAAGAGGATCTTAAGGGCCTAGAACACTCATCTACGTGAATGGGTACAGCTATCTGTACTCTATGCAGTATTACAAGTACTTGTGTACACTATCAGGCTTTGATCTTTCTGACATGAGCCATTATGTCTTCAAACTAAGTTCAAGTATTTATTAATAATTATATCATCACTCAGGAGCTGTGCAAGAGCGCTGTCGATAGAAATGAGAACACGTGGCACCTTCTGATTTACTGCTTTGTTCTGCCGAGTGGTGTGGACAGACACAGGAGGCCAGTACCACATAATGAAGTAAGTGCACAGTGCAGCATTGCGAGGTGGCATGACCAGTTCTGCTCGGGAGGGGCTGCCCCTGTAATATTAAAGAAAGCCTTTCTGTGTGACTTGCAGTCCCCGAACAGCAAGCAGGAGCAGATGGTACCGACAGAGAAAAACCGTGATGAGGAACGGGCTTTATCACAATGCGCTAAGAGCCACACTTGGTACCTTAGAGATATGACGGCTTCTAAAGAATCAGATTCATGCCTTTAAAGTTCTCAGTCATGAATCATGAATGAAACTAAGGAGTAGGAAAGGAGAGGATGCCATCACTCAGTCAACGAGGAGGAGGAGGAAGAGGAGGAGGAGGAGGAGGAGGAGGAGGAGGACGAGGAGGAGAAGGAGGAGAAGGAGGAGGAGGACGAGGAGGAGAAGGAGGAGAAGGAAGGAGGAGGAAGAGAATGATGCTGTTAGTCTTGCTTTTTTTGGTGATGGAAAGATCTGCCGTGCCCTGAAGGACAGGGAGAGGATGAGACCAGGAAAGAAGTTCCAGGGAGGTTTCTGCTGGTTGGCTTTTTCTGTCATGCCTATCCATGCTGGCAGTATTCTGTAGGTCTATGAGTTTGAGACAAGGTTACTTTATGCACAGCTTTGATCTCTGATGACTGGCAAGTAGTTAGATAATCATTGTGTGATGAAAATTTTTGCAGCTGAGTTGAGAAGATTTTCTTCCATGCTTCACACTGGCCGGTGAAAACTCTGCAATAAAGGCATGAAAGCCTGGAGGGAGGGGGAGGACGGCTCAAGCTGTTCTTCCGCCATCATCCTCACCTTCTCCACATCTGGAAACCAATGCTCATTCAGAAACAGCATCGAGTGACAAATGGGCTCCACACTTCATTAGGGAGATAATACAGCATGTTACTCTTTTAAGATGGGGTCTCTTTCTATAATCCAGGCTAGCCTCCAACCAGTGGCGATCCTCCTGTCCAAGTGCTGAGATTACAAGCACGTGCCACAAATGAAGCAATACACACCTTGCTTCTGCTGTTTCCTAGCTAGGCAATCTACTTTACAGACTATAAATCTGGAAGATATCCAAACTGTCAAAACTGGAGGAGGCTGACCTGAAACTTGTAGCTATCCTCCTGTCTCTGCATCCCTAGGGCTACAATTACAGATGAGCATCACTACTAGCTTAGCTTTCATTGTATCCATCCTGTGCTACTTAACAGGGAGAAGACAAACCTGACCACAAGGCCGAGACTTAACGTACACGCTCAACAAGGAGGAGCTTCTTCCAGCAGTGTCTAGGTGGTGGCAGAGAGCTATGAGACACATGGATGTGAGGGTAGGAAGGTGAACAGGGGACCATTCATGAAAGCCCAGACTTCAAAGGCCAGGAGGAAAAGCAATATATAAAATAACAACAAAACCCAACACCAAAATCAGTGGTCATCTGATATGGGTTGAAAGCGATTAAACAAGAAATCTTAGGCAAGGTACAGAAAAATTTCCCAAGTTGGTTGGAGGAAAAAATATTTAAAAATTGAAAGGGAGAGAGAGAGAGAGAATGAACCCAGAGTACACGGTGTAAAAAATGGGGTATTTTGAAGAAAAGAGAAGGTGTGTCAAAGACTGCTCTAATTAACTTCAAACTACAGTCTGACAACTTGTTTCATATGGCACTTTCCCAAGATTTTACATAAGCCACATTCTTCACAAACTAGGTGATGAGGGCTCAATATGGGCCATGCGCCGTAGTGCTAGCTGCCAGGGTACCCTGGGGAGAAAAGAGGAAAAAGAAAATCCCTGGCACACCTTGTGTTCATTTACAACATAGAAAGAAGGGAACAAGAACTGCAGTGCTTGTGAAACCTGAGCGTTTCTTATAAGAAAAAATTAGAAAATAGTGAAGGTACTGGATAATCTGCCGAGTACTAGGGAGTCTGCTTGGAAGGAACCATGGAGTAGTGTATAACAGTTTCCATTCACAGTAACACACACATGCACGCATGCACGCACGCACGCATGCAACCTCTTAAATATACATACTTATACTGATAAAAGAGAAGGCAGTTTGCATTTTAAAACCAACAAGTCTGTAAAAACAAGCAGAAAATTATTTGGATTAGTCATCTTCACTTGTTCAAACCTAACAGAGGTAATTTATTTTAGTAGTGATAAGAAAAGGTATATTTTACTGGTGGCAAATGTTCTAATACAACACGGTACCTCAGTGGAATAGTTAATAACGACTTCAATTTAAAAAGAAAAATCTTTTAAGAATATATTTTTAAATTTTTTTACTACTTTTTAAATGTGCATTGGTGTTTTACCTGCATGTATATGTCTGTGAGGGTGTCAATCCCCTGGAACTGGAGTTACAGGCAGTTGTAAGCCCCACATAGGTGCTGGGAATTGATCCTTGGTCCTTGGGAACAGTAATCAGTGCCCTTAGCTGCTGAGCCATCTCTTTAGCCCCCAATAACATTTTTTTTTGGGGGGGGGGGTTCGAGACAGGGTTTCTCTGTGTAGCCCTGGCTGTCCTGGAACTCACTCTGTAGACCAGGCTAGCCTCAAACTCAGAAATCCGTCTGCCTCTGCCTCCAAGTGCTGGGATTAAAGGCGTGCACCATCACTGCCCAGCGCCCAGTAACATTTTTAAAGTGGCTGGAGAGATAGTTGAACAGTTAAAAATGCTTGTTGCTCCTGCAGAAGTATTTGACCCCCAGCACTCACACGGTGTCTCCCAACCATCTGTAACTCCTGTTCCAGAAGATCTGATGCCTTATCCTGACTTCCCTGGACACCAAGCACACACAGTGCCCAAACTTACATTCAGGCCAAACACTCAAACATATAAAATAAAATAAATCTTAAAAAAAAAAGAAAAAGAAAAGGCTTGGTACAATGACACGCACCTGTAGTCTCAGCTACTCAGGAGGCAGAGCCAAGAGAAATGAATGAGCATAGGAATTCATGGTCAGCCTGGGCAGCATAGCAACACCACATCCCATAAAAGAAAGGGAGAGGGAAAGGGAGGGAGAGAGAGCTTAAAATCAACCTTTAATGAACAATCTACAAAGTATAAACTCTCTACAAAGTTTCAAATACAAAAACAGAGAGCTGAGCAGCAGGAAATGGAAGGATACAGTTGCAATCCCAGAGCTCGGGAGGGAAAGGAAGGAGGAATTCAAGGTCATCTTCAGCTACACAGCAAGCTACACAGCCAGCCTAGGCTTCTAGAGCTCCTGCTCTAGAAGGAGGGATGGTGAGCTGGCTGAGTGTAATGGTGGGTAAAGGGCTGCTAGCAAGCCTCACATACAGAGTTCAAGCCACAGGACCCGCATGGTTGAAGAGCCTTGAGATACTCTATGACAACCTGCATCCTCTACCCAAATAAAATGTACATAAATAAATAACTATAAAACAAAAGAAAAATAAGTTTAGAAAATTAAGTTGGCAATATTTGCGGAAGGTCCAAAAGCCCTGACAGCAGTGAATTTCCTGAATAAATAAGCCTGGAATAAATGTGACATTAAGTAATGCCCAGCACACTGCTTTGAAAAAGAGATGCTATTACATAACATGCTTTAGAAAGATTTCAAGTAAAAAGTTTAAAAAAAAAAAAAAAAGCCTCTTTTGTGCCCTAAAATTATTTATTCCAAAAGGGACCACATGTAGTTTCTGTTTTGAAAAACCTAGCTTCAGATCTAGTGCGGAGAACAGACTGGAGGAGGGTGGGGTGGATAAGCCAGCAGTTCGGTGCTAATCAACTAGTCTGGGTAAAGACAGTGACTGTCTGGACCGAGGGTGGCAGAGTATGAATGTAAAGAAGGCCAAATTAAGGAGCTATTCAAGGAGGTAGAAGACAAAGGGTTTGTGTCGGAATGGATCGGTGGAAAGGACCAAGAAAAGAACCAAGGTGCCTTCTCCGGATCCGGCTTAGGCAACTGGGTGTGGTGCTTTTATTAAAATAAATTAGGAATGGCCAGGAAAGGAGAAAGGGGGTAAGTGAAGCTGTGGCATATTGAGTTGGAATACTTATAAACAAGAAAAAAAATCCCAGATGGTTTTATATAAATGCCTGTAGCTAAGAGACACCTGAGATGTACATAGAGATTTCAGGGTCATTCTATCTTTTAGTTGGGAAGTAAACCAGAAAACAAATGTAATGTCATGTCATCTGAATGCTACCAAGGTGTCAGATGAGATAAGGCACACTGTTGTTTGGCTAAAGGTCTCTGGTGACTGTCAGCAGCTGTTCTGGTGAGAGGACAAGACACACCACAGTGACAGAACGACAAGTCAGGGACAATGCATACAACTGAGCAGCCTGGACAAAAGGGTGAGCACAGACAGACAGACAGACAGACAGACAAGTGGAGGAAAGGGGAGGGCGAGAGAGGTGGGAACAGAATGAAATGGGCTCCAGGAGGAGGAGTGGGAGCTGATAGGCTCAGACTTCTGATCCAGAGCAGAACCCCAGGGACCAGGCTCTCAGAGGGTGACACGCAGCTGAGTGTGTCTGGGAAGGAGAGCAGGCCGTAGGTCTAAAGTCTACTCTCATGAAGTTTATAATCTTCCCCACCTGAAACTTAGGGCTTTCTTTCCAAAGCTGGAGTGGAGACAAGGTGACATTCAAAAATGACTTGATTGCAAACACTGAATTACCCAGTAATAGTTGGAGAACCAGTTAAATCTGGTCCTAAAATTGACAGGAATACCATCCCTCAGTGTTACACACATGTAAAACACTACCAGGAGCACAAAGCATGTGATATATTTACTGCAAGATGCTGTTTTACAACCTAACCATCCCACTTAAAATAATGTTATGACTCTTAAATTTCAACAGTTTACTAAACCTACTAACTTATTTTTTTTTCCATTTGAAATGGTACATACACTATAATCATCAAGATGTGATAGCAGGGCCCAAGACCGACCATCCATTTATTTATTTATTTATTTATTTATTTATTTATTTATTTGCTTATATATATGTTTTTCAAGACAGGGGCTTTCTGTGTGGCCCTGGCTTTCTTGAAACTCGCTCTGTAGACTAGGATGGCCTCAAATTCACAGAAATCCTCCTGCCTCTGCCTCCTAAGTGCTAAGGTTAAAGGCCTGCACCACCACCAGCTAGTTATTATCAAGTTTTTAACGTCACTCAAAACTCTTATATGACCACAAATATAAAGTATGATTACATAAAACTTTTTAAAAATATATAGCTGTACTAAAGGGCTGCAGAGATGGCTCGATGGTCAGGAGCACTGGCTGCTCTTCCAGAGGACCTGGATTTGATTCCCAGCACCCGCATTGACCCCTGCCTTCTGGCCTCCATAGACACCAGGCATGCAAGCAGTGCAAAGACATTCATACAGTAGAACACTTACACACAATAACTATTTTTTAAAATGTAGCTACATTTGTGAACAAATGAATAGATCTCAGTCTCATTCTATGAATTTAGTGTTGTTTACATTTAGGCTAAAACACTGAAGACTTTTCATTAAAAAAAAAAAAAGAATAAGAGATTCCTCTTTTTTAATGTGTATGTATGTTTTTGCCTGCATATATAAGTGCTCCACACGCATGCAGTGCCTGAGGAGACCTGCAGAGGGCCCTGGATGCCCTGGAGCTGGAGTTGGAGCTGTTTGTAAACTGCCATGTGGATGCTAAGTACCAAACTGACCAGACCAAGGTCTTTTGCACGATCTGCCATGCTCTTGACCCCTGAACCATCTCTCCAGCCCACTGCTACTTTTTATTTCCTTGTTTAATAGTCTAAATTTAAGCAAGTTGTTGTATTTGAATGTAAGCTAATATCTAAGGTATTCATTAAAGGCTGGTGTGTCACATCTACTTAAAGTTTATTTTTATTAGTAATTGAGGTTATTAAAATTAGTTTTGATATCTATATTATATTTAAAATCTTTAGCTTTTACTGACATTATAATTTTCCTGAGTTATCAGGCATTTACTGTGGGTCTGAACACAAAAGTGATCTTGAATAATCATCAGCAAATGTCATTAATCTATATGGTCATATATTGACACAGGTGATACTAGATTTAAATACCAAAAAATTAATATTCGTATTTCCAGGAATTTCAAAACAAGCTTTAAAAACGTATGACTTTTACATACGTTATCTTGAAAATTATCTTGAGTACTAAATACAGTAATTCTTACCAAAGTTTCAAGATTGGAAAAATGAGTATGTCAATACATTAGACTAAAAAGAGCAGATCTTATAAAAAGAAACTCACTAATTTTAATTTTCATTGCTAAATATGAAATCCGCCACACAAAGCCTACTGATAAAGTCATGATGATTTAACCTAAAATTGGTTAATTTCCTCTTGATAATTAAATCTTCTACAGCTCACCCTTAGAAAACTCCCTTACACTTATCTAGTATAAATCTAAGTCAAGAGAAATAAATAATTCCTATCATTAATTACATTAATCTGGACTTTCCAATAAATTTCCAAGCTTAAAAAAAAAAGTAGTAATGTCTTTTCTATAAAACTTTCTTAACAAAGACATTTAAATAAGACCACAAATCATCTCTAAGCAGCTTTTTTCTGCCTAATTATCTATGTGTTGCAATTAATAATACAGACAGGAAGTATTCCTGCCCCATCCTCAGGTCTTTTCCCAAGCACAGCATGAGACAGCCTCAAAGCCTGACGTACCCTGAGTAGGAAATAAAATACTGAATAAAAAGGCTACTGCACCATGGAGGCTGCAGAATCCCAATTCCTACCGCTCCCGCTTAGGCTTAAATACCCGAAGCATGAGGTGTAACAGAGGCTCCTGCTCATCGCATTGCAGAAACACCAACACTTGTATGATTCTGCTGCATATGCTTGCTAGCCTTCACTGGGTGACCGTACACAGTGCTGTCTAATGGTTTACACAATGTCCCAAAGGATCTTTAGATCCTTGTAAAGCAGTGTTCCGCCGTCCTAAGAAGCCCAGCATCCCTCCGTCTGAGGGAGAGTTAGGATCTGTACTGTGTAATACAACAGTTAGCCTCACTGGTGTGGGAAAGGCCCATAATGACTAAGCCAGGTAGGCCCTGGCTCCTCAAGATTAGTCAGTGCATGTGACACTCAGGTTTCTCCGCCTGCCATGTGTGGTTTAAAGCATCTCTTGGTTGATCAGCATGCTAAATTGTTTTAGGAATTACTCAAGACAAGTTAGAATGATTCAGCAACTAAATCTCAAATCCAAGAGCAAGAAATGCAGCTGATTTTTTTCCCCCTGAAACAACCAAAATCTCACTGAAGAAAGCCCACTAAGGTGGCCAGAGAACTACTTTACAACAGGCATGTGTCAACAGACCACACAGTGTAAAAATGAGCATCTGAAAAATAACTTAGAATAAATTGTATAAAGCGTGCCTGCAGTTTGTGATTTTTGCTGCTATTTTTTGGTGGGAATAAAGCAACCATGTTCACTAAATTTCAGCAAGTTCATAAGTAACACATTGCAAGGAGACATTATTTTTCCAGGTGTCCTTATCTTTTAATTTTTCTTTGCTGTTACCTGCAAATAATAGCCTCTGCTCTGTGCATTTTTCCTTGCATTTATCACTAGCCACTTGGACGAAACATTACAATATTATAGAATCAATCATTGTAACATGAACACTATTTACTGTTTTAGAGGCACCTCTGCAACTTCTTTCAAAGCTCTTTTTAGCCTCTTTGTTTAAAATTTCAGGGTATTTTTTGAGGGATAGAGAAAATGCATTCTGAAAGGGACACCAATTAAAAGTATTAGCAAAAATAAAGAGACTAATCCTTTTTCAGCATTTGGCAATATAAGATCCAAATTAATGTTCAATAAAAATCCAAAAGCTAAACCACAGATTGCTAACAGTTCACACCCTGAAAATGTGGCCTATTTACCCTGAAACACACAAGCTAAAACTAAATACAGACAAAATTTAGACATCACATCTAATATTCAAATTTTAAATTCCGATTGTTGCCAAACTGTCTCATCACAGTCATTCCAAAAGCTATCTTATGTTGAAGAAAAATACCCTTTACCCTCTGATCTTCTAAAAATAGATTCCTACTGCCTTTTACAAGAAACAATTACGCTTGGTTATGAGCTCTACCATATCAGTCATATAATCAACACCTAAAAATTTTATTTAATCCTATTTTTTGTCAACCAAAACAATAACTAAATATTAAAAAAAAAAAGTCTTACCTATGTGCTGCATTTCCTTTCAAATGCAAAATGGTTAGATTCCCCTTCCACTAGTGCAGGGTCTGGACATGTCAGTCTGATTGGCAATATCTGCTGTCCCTTCTGAGGTCACAGCATCCGCAGGGCTATACAGCACTACTTACATTCTCTTCCACATAAAAATCAGACATTACATGAAAGGAAGAGAAAGACAGCCCATTTCAAAGCAGCTGGCAAACCTCCACTGGCAACCTGCCAAGCCTCTGCTAAACCTTCCTGCCTTTCTGAGCATGCTCACTTAAAACCAACAGCATGTTACTATGGCAACTCTGTAGGCAGCCTGTAAGTATGAACCGCCATTCTGATTTCAGAGTGTAAAAAGCCAAATGCTGCAGGCGAAGTCAAAGGAAAGAACCAGCATACATTCTTCCCCACATACAAATCTAGCCGTGGTATTCCAAAAGCTCACACGTGTGCATGTAAAACAAACAAAAGCTTCTCACGTTTTTAAGGCAGAATTTTTCATGCTCAAATAGGTGTCCGTTTTCAATAAACTCATGCTCTTTGTTTTGCCTCTCAACAACTAAAATTACACTAGAAAATTCACTCCATTTAACAAAACACTGGTGAATACACAGACAGACAGCATGTGAGCAACCATGGTAACCCCATGGATGATGTCTGTACTCTATAATCATTGTGCACAACATGGCAACATTACAAAGAAAACCACTCATGATAAAAACACAATCTACATTTTTTTCTTTCTATGGTTTGTCAAGCAGCCAGGAGTGTTTTTCTTTGGGTGTAATTAGGATATTTATCCCCTAAAAGGTTTCTAAGTTAGAACCAAGACCTGGGTTCAAATCCCTCTGTTCCACAGTTTAGCTGTGCCAGCTGAGGACAGTTAACTTCTGAGAACCCATTATATCACACGCTGGAGAACACGCAAAAATACCTGACCCCCCAAAAAATCTCGATGAAAAGTACTTTTTGGTAACTTTACGCTGAAAACCAACCAGTCCTGATTTATACACCACACTATAAGCCAAAAAGCCACAACTTCTCAACCAAATAGAGCTAAGAAATGTTTCAGACAGAAACAAACGACCGAGGAGAGCAAAAACATAGAGGCATTATTTTCACTAGAAAACCAACAGAACTGAACGTACCAGCTCTTCCTCCTCCTTTTTGGCCTCTTGTCCCTTCTCCTCTTCATGTCCCTCAGCTGGGCCCTCTTCATCATCACTGCTGGAGGACTCAAGGATTTCACTTATATCCATTTTCCAGTTATCAGGAACAATTCTAGCTTTTAGGAAGACACTTGCTCTGCTCAGCCCTGAAAGGAAACATGGACCTCAGCAGTTGCTACGGAATGAATAAACAGCATGGAGTGACGAGTCTGAAGCCTAAACCCAAGGCTGGCCATCATTCACAAAATGATACAGGAAGCCAGAGAGTTTCATAAGTCAGAAGATCATGTAGATTTTATTACAAATTCTGTAGGAGTTTATGTCTGTTTATTGTTATGAGACAAGGTCTCACTGTGTCACTATGTAACCCAGTCTAGCCTGGAACTTGACCTCCACCTCCTAAGTGACACCAAGCCTGGCAAAGATTAGAAATAGCCTTTTAGAAAAAAAGATTTATTTTTATTTTATGTCTGAGTGTTCTACCTGTATTTATTTACATGCATACTCGAGTCCACCAGCGGCATTAACTCCCTAGAACTGCTAACAGATGGTTGTGAACCGCCATGTGGGTTCTGGGAACCAAAACTGGGTCTTCTGCAAGAGTAGTCAGTGCTCTTAACCACTGATCCATCTCTCCAGCCCCACTACTAGAAATATTAATGGTCAGCCCAGGTGGTAGTGCATGACTTTAATCCCAGCAGTTGGCAGGCAAAGGCAGATGGATCTCTGTGAGTTCAAGGCCACATAGTGAGTTCCAGAACAACCAGGGTTATGTAGAGAGATAACCCTTCTGCACACCTCAAAAAGAAGAAATTCTAATGATCAAATATGCAAAGTTAAATTTGTAAAATTTACAAACCAAACATTTTATCAAGACATGAAAAAATGCCATTAAGTAAGAGTAACACTCAGGTGTGTTCAAGACATTGTCTACGAGGCTCATGGTCAACACTCAGGTGTGTTCAAGACATTGTCTATGAGGCTCATGGTCAACACTCAGGTGTGTTCAAGACATTGTCTACGAGGCTCACGGTCAGAAACCGAGTAAACGGGCACCAAGGCAAGGAAGAGCAGAAATGTTCAT
The DNA here is from genome assembly GCA_019843965.1 of Rhynchomys soricoides. NCBI lineage: Eukaryota > Metazoa > Chordata > Mammalia > Rodentia > Muridae > Rhynchomys > Rhynchomys soricoides. The sequence goes on from JADRCH010000040.1 coordinate 3,738,639, forward strand.
TCTTTACGTTACTGATTTCCAGCTGGGCCATGTGCAGCCCTTGGACCACAGGCTGGGTACAGGACTCCAAACAGCTAATATGGTAACACACGATAGTCAGTATTTGTTATTTTCCAAACACAGTCACATCATGAAAGAATGTACTGACTCTGCTTTCTTTACCTGGCTTAGCACAGAACTCAGATTCTGGTAGATTGAGAACGTCTAGTTCCTTAATGTCCTTTCTTGCTATAGAGTAACTATAAAAAAGAACAAAATGGAGAACTACTCATTAAATGAAAAACATCTTTTAAGCAATCCACATTAACATATACTTAAGACCTCAAAAGTGACAATCATTTTGTCAAGCAGTGTTTTAAAAGTCAAAGGCCATAAATACCCTGGTCCTTAGTAAAACCTTAGAGGCTAAGCTAGTTTCAGTCTCATGTACTGAAGAGCTCTTGAGAGCCTCAAATTCACAACGTCGCCAAATATACAACGTTTCCATAGACAATAGTTTCAATCAACAAAGTCATTTCAATACTTATAGATAATACTAATATTAATAATAATGATTTTTAATTTTTGTTAATTTGCTAAAATATTTTTATGACTATATATTATGGTATATTTTTCATAGAGAATAACTTAATAAATATATATGATGAATTTTACTGTTTTAATAAAAATATAAAATTAAGGGAAAGTTTCTAAAAGTCTCTTTTAAAATAAAAAGTGAAAATACTTATTTTACTAATAGACTACTAAGAAGCTTCATAATTCATAATATGAAATAGCACATGATAAAAATATGAAAATTTTCAATTAAAAAACCATACATACTTTAATTATAAATGTCTTTGATACTGCTGTCACTTATTGTTATTTCTACATAAAATTTATCAGCTAAAGGTTACCCTACATCAAAACATAATGCCTCTCAGTTTCATCCTGAGTGAATCCCTTTATGGTGGGCAGCCAATCACTGTGTCCCATCCCCGTGAACCACTATTGGGTGTTTTATTACTCACAATTTAGAATCAATAAATGATCGAACTAAACACTGATCCTTTTTCACTGTGACATCATCATTGCAGCTGGGAGAGACGACCTGGAACACAAATTCAGAACCTACTGACTCCCCTTGCTCAGAAAGTGCACATTTATCTCCTTATTTACTACTCTCCCCCAAGTTCTAAGTCACCAAGCTCAAGGCCTTTCATCTGCTGGGAAAGCACCCGCCTACTCAGTCACACCCCTCGACAACGATGTTTTAATTTTGTTTTTTATTATGTCTACTCATTTACTTGTCTATGGGATAAGGAGAGCTCAGGTTTGCTGCGGCACTCATGTAGAGGTCAAAGTACAACTTGTAAGACTGGGTTCTCTCGAGTCACCGTGTGGGTCTCCTAGGGATCTAGTTTAGGCTGTCAGCATTAGTGGAAAGCACCTTGACCTACTGAGCCAGGACCAAGGATGTAATTTTAAAAATAACTTGGGGGTAGGGGCACTGGAGAGATAGCTCAGCAGCTAAGAGGATGCAGATGACCCAGGTTCTGTTCTTGGCAACCACATGATGGCTCACAATTGTCTGTAACTTCAGTTCCAGGGAATCTGACACCGTCTTCTGGCCTTCACAATGCCAGCCACCTTATTGGTACATAGTCATACATGGAGGCCAAACACCCCATACGCAAAGAAATAAAATGAAGCAATGAAAAAAAAAAAAACCTGGATCTGCTAATGTTTCAAATGGATTATATTTTACAAGAAATATCTCAACTGCGAATAGCTCTCATTACTAATAAATTACAAAACTTTTGTTATTTTTAGCATATTGGCTTTCTAGATATCTAACATACTCATTAGATAATAAAAATTAGTAATGAAATATACGTTAAAATATTATTGCTTTAAAAATTAGAGCTTATTCAAATCTAAATAAGACATTTTATTACATTTATTAATTTGTGCGGAAGGGCACACATGTATCACAGCATTCTAGGAAGGTCAGATGGCAACCTGTTATCATTTTCTCTTTCCTCATGTGGGTCCTGGGGAGCAAACTCAGGCCACGGGCTTGTGCTCCGCACAAGCACCTTTCCATGTGGAACGATCTTCTGGCCCGACTTTATTTTGTATCCAAAACAGTGACATTTATGGATGGGTGGTCTGTTCTTTTTATTTTTTTCCAGATAGGAACTCTTGACGCCCAAGCTGGCCTTAAATCTCCTGTATGGCCAAGGGTGACTGAACTCCGTACTCCCCCTGCCCCCCCCCCCCCCCCCCCCCCCCCCCCCCCGTACATTACCGTTTGTTTAATTGATAGTGAGTACTTTTGTTTCTTTCTTTTGAAACAGGGTCTCACTATGTATCATTAACTAGCCTGGAAATTACTATGTAGACCAGGCTGGCCTCAAACCCACAGATGTCTGCCTGTCTCTGCCTCTGGAGTGCTGGGATTAAAGGGGCATACCACCGATTTGGTTTTGATTAGTTCTCAATTGTGTATGCACACGCATGCCCTGAGAGACCAGAGGCGTCAGGCCTGTGGGTGCTGGCACCCTCCGAGCACAGGTGCTCTGCATTCTGGTCCTCTGCAGGAGCAGCATGTGCTCTTAGATCCCAGAAGCCACACCCCAGCCCTTCACTTAAAACACACACCTTAATATGTAGCTACTTTAAAATCTGGCTGTTAGAAACCACGTAAGATCTTTTTTAACAGCACATAACTTGTTATAAAAAAGTTTTAATCTAGCCTTTGGAAGTAAAACAATACCTTAACAGTGTCATGAGTGAGCACATTTTCAGTACTGTAGTAGTGTTCTATATTTTAACAACTCAAGCTAGGCACCACACACCTAAAGTAGCAGAGACATACTCACTCATGGCACTCTTAATACGGAACAACCCCAGAGTCTTGGACGCTGTAGGCAAAAGTTCTATCTCAGAGACACACTCTGGCTCCCAACTCTTATTTTTTTGTAATAAAGTTACATTTATCCTTAAATAACAATGTAGATTTTATAATTATCATGTGCAACACTACTGAGACAGATTTTTCACTTCTTTTTCTTTTTCTTTTCTTTCTTTCTTTTTTTTTTTTGAAACAAAGTCACACTATTTATACCATGCTGGCCTCAAACGCAAGAGATCTGCCAGCCTCTGCTTCCAAAGATTAAAAGTTGTGCATGCTCCCAGCACTCGGGAGGCAGAGGCAGGTGGATTTTTGAGTTCGAGGCCAGCCTGGTCTACAGAGTGAGTTCCAGGACAGCCAGGGCTATACAGATAAACCCTGTCTCAAAAAAAAAAAAAAACAAAGGAAGTTGTGCACCACCACAATGGACTGGATTTTTCAATGTTCTTACTGATTACCATTTGGTTTTTGGCAGGTCTCATGTACACCAGTCTGCCCAGAACCTGGTACGTAACTGAGGATGACTCTTACGCTACTCTCCTAAGTGTTAGAATCACAGACATGACCACAGGTTGACATCAGAAAGACATACAGGTCTTGTGGGTACTGAGTGCTAATAAGACAAGGTTTCTCTGTGTAGACTAGCAGAGTACTTGGGCTTAACCTCAGGAGTCAACGATGCAACAGAGGGGCAAATCTAAGACAACGGGCAAATCTAAGACATACAAGAAAGAACACAACAGGAGGAGGACGCAGTGGTAGCCCAGGCACAGGACAGCACCAAAGGCAGAAGAGATAGCCCCAGATGGCTAGAGAGGTGTGGCAGCAAAGTCCTGAGGAGTAAATAATGTCAGCCCAAGCCTTGTCACATCACCTGGGAGCCACGCCAATGGCCTCCATACTGATTTCTGTAACAAATGGTCTCATGAACATTCCCAACCACGCAGCACAAGCGCCATTCTTTAATCTGCAGAATTATCTCCTAATTTTCAGGTAACCCTTGGAAGGCCCTTCTGCTTCAGGGGGCAATGAATCGCAGCTGCATCACATTCTCCCCATCCTCTCTCTCATCATTCAAGAGGATTCTCTATGAGATAAATATGCCTAAGCAGTCTTCTTCCTCTCATAAAAGATCCTCTGGTGCTCATCTGTTCCTATTCTTCCTGTGTATACGAAGTCTGCCACTTCTAAAACTTTAAACATTAAGCACCTCCTTTTTTTCTATTACTTCCTTATTTTAGTTTAGGTACCAGTACTAAAAAAAATCACTACAACTTTCTTTGGGGTGGGGCGGTGTTCAAGACAAGGTTTCTCTGTGTAGCCTTGCCTGACTGTCCTGGAACTTGCTCTGTAGTCCAGGCTGGCCTCAAACTCAGAAATCTGCCTCTGCTTCCTGCGTGCTGGGATTAAAGACGTGCACTACTACATTGGGCTTAAAAACAAAGTCTATAACTTCCAACATAGTCTGTTTTACGTGTAGAGAGCATGTTCTTGAGAGTCACAAGGAGAAGCCCCACACTTGACCGTCTCCTAAGGAATTTAGAGCCAAGGCAAGTTCACCGTTGTCCTCAGGTAACACTCATTAACTCAGGGTGGGGTAAAGGCACACAGACTGAAGATGTTAACTTAAGGTGTAGTAAGGGAAAGTAGCTCAGTGGAAGAGTGCCTGTCTAACAAGCCTGGGATTCCGGGTGCAGAAGCACACACCTCTATTCCTAGGGTATGGGAGGTAAAGGTAGTTGGACCAGAAGTTCAAGATCATCCTAGGCTGTCTGACAAATCTGAGGCCAGCCTCAAATATGTGAAACCCTGTCTCAAAATAAAAAAGCTGGGGCTGGAGAGGTGGATCAGTGGTTAAGAACACCGTCTGCTCTTCCAGAGGTCCTGAGTTCAAACCCCAGAAACCACATGGTGGCTCACAACCATCTATAATGTAGGCATTCATGCAGATAGAGCACTCATATATATTTAAAAAAAACCAACACATCTTTTAAAAAAAATAAGAAAGTTGATGAGAGCTTATGGTGGAGGAGTCTTAGATATTCATTAAAAAGAATGTGAAATCAATTGATGAAGCAGACTCAGGAAAACTAAGTTTAATTAACTGAAAGATTAAGGTTTTGTATGTGTGTGGCGCATGCACATGAATGTGTGGGTGCATACAATGTGTGGATGCACGTGAACACGTGGATGTATGTGAGCGTGTGGATACACATGCACATGGGGAGACAAAAAAGGGAGCAGATGTCTTCTGTCTCTCTCCAGACACTGCACCACCCTGAGACAGGGTCTCTCACTTAACTGAAGCTTGCCTCTTTGGCTAGGCCAGCTGAACAGCATGCTTGTGCATCTGCCGTCTCTGCACTCAATCCCAGGCCATGCCTGGCTCCTTGCATAAGCACTGGCCCTCAAGTTCTCCTGCCTGCCAGGCAAGTGCTCTTACCAGTGTGCTCCCTCCCAAGTGCCTTGTTTTTTTCTGAGATCAAGTAAGTCCCCACCTCCTGGGCTGAAGCACACTTCCTGTTTTGGACTCCGGAGAAGCTGAGACTACAGTCTGTAGCCCCACATCTGACTACATTGTTGGGAGTGCTGTGAGATAATCAATTACTTTTAAATGATCCCTCCTAAAAACCCAATTCTAGATAATTAGTCTGAATGTAATAAAGAAAGAATTAAGGGGCCAGATCTCACATCTTGATCCTACAACTGAAGAGACTAAAGCAGGATTGTTATGAATCTGAGGCCAGCCTGGGCTACACAGTAAGTTTCTGGCTAGCCTAGACTATAGAATGAGACAAACAAAACAACAATAAAAAGTATCGAGGAATCATGGCCAGTGTGAGTGCACACCTGTCTTAATTTTTAAACGACAATAAAATCTTCATTAAATTTATAACACTTCCAAAATCTTTCAAATAAGTTTTTAAAAATCCATTTTCAACAAATAACACAGTTAACTAACTTTGCAATGAAACTTACCAAAGCAGGGTACCATTCAGTGCTCTCCACTGTGGTTGCCACGCTTACAACTTTTCCTAGTAATTCATCATTGAGACGCTTTTTATCTTCATCTTCCTCTTCGCTGCTTTCTTCTTCCTTTTCATCTTCAGTGCTAAGAGTCAGAAGAACCTGGTCATTATCCTAATGATCCATAACCTAGTGTATCATACCTATGGTACGTATGCTTGCTATGACTTCTATGCGTTCTACTGGCTCCTATGGCTGCCTCTCCATTCTTACTGGGGCTGAAGAGATGGACAGTCCCCTGCCTCACACAAGTAATTGAACCACCTAAGTAACACTTGAGTTCACTTCAAAGGGTCAGTGAATACCTGGTGTTCAGTTCCTGTGCCAGGACAGAGAAACCTAACTGTATCGCCAAATGCACTTTTTAAAGCATATTACCTTTTTGTTTTTTAATGCCAGGGAAAAAATAATGGAAGTTTAATTTTCTAGTAAGGTATGATAATCGCCCAGAAAAAGCATATGTGGGTTTCTTCAGATATCTTCTCTGGGAGTGTCTATAACAAGCATTAATTATAAGTCTATACTTTTTAAATAAAAATGACTATGTACTCTTTTAAAATCATGATGAATAGGAGCTGAGTAATCTCACATGCTCTTGAAGCATCCTGAATATCTGCTATTCACTGCGCTATGCTGGGCTGTTAACGATTAAATATCTGGAGGCATTTGGTTCCCTTTTTCTTGCATTCTTTTTCCTTCTCCTCTCACAGACTTGTTACCTAGAAACCACCACCTGTCTTTCTTTACTTTCTGTACTGGGTGACATTTCCTTATCTTTAGTTCTAATGCCTCTAATTGCTTATTTGAGTGTCCACTGAAATAGCAGCATACACGACTTATTAAAGACTACAATACTATGTTATGAATACAAATACCACATACCATTAATGACTTATTAAATAAATATGCTAAGCACTTGCTACACACCGGAAAACACACATAACACTAATCCAAACTGGCAAGACATTATCAATCCCATTGTCCTCAGTTATAAACTAGTAATAGGATCTTAAAGAGAGAGAGAGAGGGAGAGGGAGAGAGAGAGAGGGGGAGAGAGAGGGAGAGAGAGGGAGAGAGAGAGAGAGAGAGAGAATCTGTGTTGGCAGGTATATGTGCCAAAGCACATACGTACAGGTCAAAGGGCAACTCGCATGACTCTCTTCTTCCATCATGTGGATTCAGGAGTCAAATTCAAATAGTCAGGCTTGGTGACAAGTGTCGCTACCTGTGGACCACCTTGCTGGCCCAGGAAGACTTTATTATAGCTTTGACAACCAAGTTTAAGTAAAAGATGAAGCTGGGGTGAAAAGTTACAAAGTCATCATCTCACTGTAACAGCACTGACATACAAAAGGAGCCCCAGTGAGTGATTAAAAAGTAGAAGGAAGGCCGGCTTGAGAGAGCGGCGCATCCAGAGACAGAGCAGCTCCACGCACTGCTTCACTATCGGAGAGAAGAGGTGACTTGGAGAACTCTATGCTCAGTAACTAGGCAAGTAGAGCACTAACTACTCACCAAAAGAATGTCAGCAATTATGGGGCAAACAGATGGTGTGTATCTACTGCTGTGCTTATTCTGAGAAGCACACACACCACTTACTATCTAAACTGTATATCCTTAATCTATAAATGAAAAAAAAAAAAAAAACCCTGAGAAAATCTGCATCCGCCTGTACTGTTAAGCGTCCACATCACCAAAAGCTAACAACCGTTACAGTTAAAGGGAACTCCTAAATCACGCCCATGACCTTGGCTTGGACCCTGAAAAGATGCTCTGAAGGCACCTAGGACAACAGCTGGACCTTGAAATGCTGACAAGGGAAGTAACAAGATGCGGCAAATAAACTGAGAGCCAGGCAGACCGGCCTGGCCCCGGACTGCGGACAATGAGGCATAATGCTCAGGGGGGTTACATATTTTACACATGTGAAACTGGATGTTCTGATTATGATATTAGTATTTTATATAATGACCAAGAATTGTGATGCTCTATTTCCTGTTGTTTCCTTCCACATGGCTCAGGAAAATTATAAAACTGAAAACTAATTATGTATATACAAAAAGATGGAAAGGCAAATAGGCCAGAAATATGAACACTGTTGAATCTAGACAAAAGACACATGGAAGTCACTTGTATTATTATTTTTAAATTCAAAATTATTTGTAAATCAGGCAGTGGTGGCACACACCTTTAATCCCAGCACTCAGGAGGCAGAGGCAGGCAAATCTCTGAGCTTAGGCTAGCCTGGTCTACAGAGTGAGTTCTACTAGGGCTACAGAGAAAAACCCTGTCTCAGAAAAAAAGAAAAACCAACAACAAACAAAAATTGTTTTGAAATAAAAAGATAAAAAACTATAAGTACTTAATAAAGGAAAATCTCACCAATTAAAGATTTTGTCAAAGCAAATTGAAATAGCATTTTGGGAAGTGGAATTTTCACGATGTCTGTAATGGAGTAATTAAGAACAAAGTCTACTGAGGGCCGAATGTGCACCTTACGATACGTGAAGGAAATTCCAGGAAAGTCAATCGTGAAAGGCTTTAACACCACTGACAGACTAATCAAATACGAGAACTCACATAGGCAGTGAGGACCTCCTTCCTCTGTTTGTCTTCTTTGCAATGACTGGTGTTCCAAAATGCTCTGGGTTTGTTAAAGGAAGCTGATCAAGCGTCTGCAGAAGAGACAAGGAATTCAGTTCAATTCACACTTCACTTCCCCATCATTTGCTGCAGTTCTTAGCTGTCCCGGCCACCCTACCTCACTCTCAGCAAAATGTCTCTCCCCTTTCAGGCAAAGTGAGGTCCGCCTCAGAGTTCTCTCATCACCATCATCAAACACTGCAAAAAGCAAAAGATGCCTGAGACTCTGTGCACATCAATTAAAAAAACAACGCAAACAATGTTATTACTGCTACTTCAGAACTTGTGGTGGTTTGAATAGGTATGGTCCCCATTGACTCATGTGCTTGAAAGCTTGGCCCACAAGGAGTGGCACTATTAGGAAGTGTGGTTTTGTTAGAGTAGGTGTGGCCTTGTTAGAGGAAGTGTGTCACTGTGGAGGCGGGACTTTAGAGTCTTAAATGCTCAAGCTATACCCAGTATAAAATATATCCTGCCTCCTTCTGCTTTCAGATCAAAATGTAGAACTCTCTGTTCCTCCAGCACTGTGTCTCCCTGAACAATGCCATGCTTCCTGCCATGATGATTAATGGACTGACCCTCTGAAATTGTAAGCCAATCCCAATTAAATGTTTGCCTTTATAAGAGCTGCCTTGGTCATAATGTCTCTTCACAGCAATAAAACACTAAGACAGAAGTTGGCACCAGGAATGAAATGTTACTGTGATAGGCCTGACCATGCTTTAGTCTGGAGGAATGTGGATTTTGGAACTTTGGATTAGGAAAGCAATAGAATCCTTTAAGTGGGGCTTAATGGAGTTATCCCAGTAAGAAATGGAAGACAGTGGTGCTTTGGGTGATTTGAACTTTGGGGTGCTAGCTCAAAATCTTTCAGAGGAAAGGAATTTTCGTATGCTGCCTGGAGACCATTCCTGTGGTGTTTGTTGAAGAATGTGGCTGCGCTTTGCCCTTGTCCAGAGTCTGCCTGAGGCTGAGGTAGGATTTAGATTAAGTGCATTGGCAAAGGAAGTCTCAAAACAGCCTAACAGATTCTGTCCTGTGGTTCACGCCTGTGAAGAGCATTTTGATTGAAGGTAAAGAAAAGAAAAATATAAAATGTATGGTGCAAGGGTTAAAGGACACAGGAAGTAGAATGGAGCTGACTCCTGTGTTCAAGGAGATAACAGATTAAAGATAGTAAATGAAACTAAGAGAGTGGTGACCTCAGGACAAGATCCCACCCAGATAGGCTTCTATCTTGTGAAAAGGAATTAAAGAAAAGCTTAGGTCCAGGTGTGGTGGTAAACACCTTTAATCCCAGCACTCGGGAAACAGGCATGCAGATCTCTGAGTTCAAAGTCAGCCTTGTCTACAGAGCAAGGTCCAGAACAGCCAAGCTTAGGCAGTCAAGGAAACCATGGAAAACAGAAAGCTGGTGAAGATGTAATTGAACAGGGGGACCATGTTCCAGCTCCAGCAAGCAGCAGAACTTGCCAGCTTCAGCCACTTCATTCTAGCTTTAGATCAAGGATAGACGTTCCCTTTGAGACTAAGGAAAGGCACTGAGGCCATGAATGTCAAGGATGTCCCTGAATGGAGGCCCAGAAAGACCATTGTGTGAGGCAGCCAAGGTTGTACCTTTTGATAGCAGCCAGACTTGGTAATATGTAAGAGTCACCCAGGTGGTACTGATTTTGAAGGCATAAAGGGGTCATGGAGAACAGCTGAGGCTTGGCCCTGTGAGAGGTCAGGAAGGGTCATTCATTGGTGAAGGTTCAGTCTCACGGATAGTTGAAGGCCCAGGATTGAAGAAGGGGTCATGCAAATAACTTGAAGTTTGTCACCATGAAGAGAGCCTATGAGAGGAAATTGGTGAAAGCACAGCCCAGCTGCAGTAGAAGACCCAATCATTTTGGAGATGCCAGTACCACAGGAATGACCACCAAGAACAGCAGCAGCAGCAGCTGAATTCCAGACCCTGTGAAGGTGAAGCCTGGATTGCCTTGGAGACGCTAAGAGGTTGGAGATGGCAGAGCCATGGATACCTGCCAAGAAAGATGCTAACAGGGAGTGCAACTGGCCTAGAGAGAGAAGTGTGTTGCAGTCAATAAAGATGAAGAGAGTTGGAGACCTGGAGTGCTGTGACGTCAGAATCTCAGATGGTTTTCAGTCTCGCTTTGGTCTCCCATTTCCTTACTATGCTCCCTTCCCCATGTTTTAGATGATAAAATATACCTATGTTATGATATGGTAAAATATACCTATGTTATGATATG
>JADRCH010000040.1:3749469-3938137 GCA_019843965.1 Rhynchomys soricoides
ATATACCTATGTTATGATATGGTAAAATATACCTATGTTATGATATGTTAGAAATATGTGATCTGCTCTTTGATTTTGGTATTATAGGGGATTACAGTTAAGAGATTACATGAATCTCAGAGGAGACTTTGAACTTTGGACTTAAACACTGTTGAGACTGTGATAGACTAAGGAGACTTTTGAAGTTGGACTAAATGCATTTTGCATTAGTTTACGGCTATAAGCCTATGGGGCCAGGGAGTAGAATGTGGTGGTTTGAATAGGTATGACCCCATAGACTCATGTGTTTGAATGTTTGGCCCATAGGGAGGGGCCTTGTTGGAATAGGTGTAGCCTTGTTAGACTAAGTGAGGCCTTGTCACTGTGGAGGCCGGCTTTAGGGTTTTATATGCTCAAGCTACACCCAGTGTGAAACATATCCAGCCTCCTCCTGGCTGCCTTCAGATGAAGATGTAGAACTCTCAGCTCCTCCAGCCCATGTCTGCCCGCACACTGCCATGCTTCCCATTCCCACCATGATGCTATTGGACTAAACCACTGAAACTGTAAGCCAGCCCCGATTAAATGCTTGCCGTTTTAAGAGTTGCCTTGGTCATGGTGTCTCTTGACAGCAGTAAAACCCAAACTAAGACAGAGCTTAATAATTCTATTTCTTAACTATGTCCACACCCTTCTAAAATGAACATATCACACTTGTCATTTTATAGATGTCAAACAAATGCAGGTAAAACTGCTGCCCCCTGAAGTCAACTGCTTAAGTATTCCCACTTGCTTTCCAGTGTCTGTGCTGCAGAATCATCTAAACAGTGACCTAGTAACAAATACAAAATCGCCATGATCCTAGACTGAATAAAAGCAGGTCTCTAAAAACCCAAGTGTTATGTACTCTTCTGCACAGTTACTAAGTACCTACAGTTTCCCCAAATGTCTAATTTCTCCTTTTTTTCTTTTTTCAGGTTTCTTGAGATGGTGTTTCTCCTCATAGCCCTGGCTGTCCTGCAACCCACTATGTAGACCAGGCTGGCCTCAAACTCATAGCGATTCTTCTTGCTCTGTGTCTGATTTCTGATAATGATGATAGATTATGTTATTTCTACTTATTTGCCCAATGACTTCTTACACTAGAAGCAACGGCTACCCAATTCTAATATTTTCATAATGCAAGAAAAGAACAGTAATAATTAAAAAGTCAAAGCGAAAGAGAAAAAAAAAAGAAATACCAAAAAGACTTTAAACCTTTTATTATTTATTCATGTGAGAGTGTGTGCCATGGCATGCATGTGGGGGTCAGGGGACAATGTGAGCGACTTAGTTCTTAGTTCTCTCCTTTCACATGGAGTCCCCAAAATCAAACTCAGGCTGTCAGGCTCGGCAGCAAGCACCTTTACCTGCTAAGCTGCTGAGATGCAGTAAAGCAGCCTGGACCATCAGCATGCGCTGGCTGGGGGCTGGGCAGGTAAAGCACAATTCCAGGCTAGTCTAGGCTACACAGACGCTTAATCAACAACCAGATCTAAAAAATAACATCATAAACACCTAGAAATTTCCTAGAATCCATGACATCAAAAACAATCATGAACTATGGATAATTAATAATTATTAGTAAGGAATGTAATAATTTATCCCTAATTTTCAAAACCCCAACTACTACAATATTTGATGATTTTAATGTTAAATTTTTCAAAATGTATTGGTTCTACCACCTATCACTTATAGTTTATTAAAAAGTAAATACTCTCAGATGACAGTTGTTCTGAATTATGCAAAAATAAAATACAAAGATAAAAGCCTTACCTCAGATAGTAAATGCATATTCATTCAAAAGTATCTATGCATTTTACAAAGGACCATATTCACAGGAAAGGACATATACATTACAATGGTTACTATTAGCGATGGTGTATCCATCCCATCAGCCTAGCAAAGAGGAGGCTGAGGCAGGAGCCTGAGCACCAAGATGCAATCTCAAAATAAATAAATGTAAATATGAATAAATATTACATATAAAATAAAAAGGAATAAAACATCAGAACAAAATAAGAAGCACAGGTCATCAAAATGGCTAAGGAAGCAAAAGGCATTTGCTGAGGAAGCTTGACAACCTGGCCAGGATGCCCAGGCCCCACAGTGGGGTGTTATTCACTACTTCACATAGCTAGGCCTAAGGAGTGCACGAGGTGTGTGTTCTCAACTTGTGATCCTGGTCCTGAAACTGTTTTGCAAACTGTAGAAAGACTCAGGATGCTGAGACACAAGGATCACCAGGAGATTCAGGGCAACCTGGGCTACATAGTGAAATTCTTATATCAAATAAACACATGCATATGCACACACACCCTAGCTGCCCCCCTCAACCGCCCTTTCAAAAGAGTCCTAGCTTTCATACTAGACAGAATGAATTGGTATAACATCTTAGAATTAAAATCCTCACTTTTATCAGGTGTGATGGAGCATGCCTTTGACCCGAGTACTTGGGAGGCATAGACAAGTATATTTGAGTTAGGGGCCAGCCTGATCTATATAGTGAGTTCCAGGACAGCCAAGGCTACATAGAAAAACTCTGTGTTAAAAAACCAAAAATAAAAGCCGGGCAGTGGTGGCACACGCCTTTAATCCCAGCATTCGGGAGGCAGAGGCAGGTGGATTTCTGAGTTCTGAGTTCGAGGCCAGCCTGGTCTACAGAGTGAGTTCCAGGACAGCCAGGGCTACACAGAGAAACCCTTTCTTGGAAAACAAAAAACAAACAAACAAAAAAAAACCCCACAAAAATAAATAAATAAGAAAATAAAACCCTGACTTTTTAAATCTTCTTTCAGATTTTTGAGACAGCTTCTTTCTACGTATCCCTGGCTGTCCTAGAACTTGCTATATAGACCAGGGGGGCCTCAACCTCATAAAGATACACCTGCCTCTGCTTCCTGATGGCTAGATTTAAAAGCATGAGCCACAACGCCCGGCCTCTGACATTATTTTCTAATGAGTGTTTGCTAGCAAGTATTTTGCCTTTGAATCATACACTTACTCTTAACAAACAAGACTTAAGAAGTTTCTCCAAAAAGCATCTACATGTTCGATATTAACCTACTTCAACCAGTTCTTCCTCTGAGATGAAATGAATAATTTCATTTTTTAATGAAAATATTTCACATGCAGAGGACTTTAGAAAATAAAAAGTTCCTGACATACGTTCAAAGGAAAGCAACCATGCTGTGTCCTGTCTATGACACAGAAACGAATGGCTGCATAGAAATGTAATAAGAAAAACAATGTCTGCAAATAGCTTGGTGGGAGGGCTGTGACACCAGTGCTCAGGAGGCTGAGGCAGGGGCTGTTTTTCTGTGATAGCCAGGATAGGCCACTTGAGTTTTACAAAATGCTGTGCCTAAAAACTAACATCAGTGGCTAAAATTTCGAGGCTTCTTGGTTTTATTTGATAGTCCTGGCTCTTCTTTGGAGTAGATTTTCAGAAGTGAGAATTAAAAAGCTTTCTGCAATTGTGTGCATGTGTGCCCCTGCGTGCACGCGGCTGTATGTCCATATGTATTTGGTCTTATTGCTTATTGAGATAGAGTTACTCTTTCCTCCCTGCTTAGCCGTGTTTAGAACTCACCCCGGATGGAGGCTTAGGTGAATTCCATGCCACCACTCTGACAAAAAAAGTGACAGTGAACACAGAAATACACAAAGTTCTCTAAGGCCCTGCTCTTATATTTCTTTAGACATAAATCCAGAAGTGCTACTGCTGGATGCACAGACCATCTGTCTATTTTGTAATCAAGTGTCGATGGTTGCCTGTGTTTATAATCCCAAGCACTCAGAAGGCGGAGGCAGAAGGACTGTGAGTTGGAGCCCGCCTGGGTTCCCATAGAGAGACTGTCTAGAAAACCAAAGTTCACATTTTAGTTTCATGAGGAGCCTCCTCACTGTTTTCGGTATTGCTTTTCCTACTTTACGCTTACCGACAGCAAGCACAAGTTCCCTTTGCCCTACATTCTTATCCAGACATCTTCTGTTTGTGATAACAGCTAATCTGACAGGTATGAGATGATACCTCATGATAGTTTTAACTTCCTTAATGATCAATACGCAGTCACACATCAATCAGCAATGGGAGTCTGTCTGGAGAGAGGCATGGTTGGGTGATTTCATCACTGTGAGGTCATCACAATCCTAGATGGTACAGCTCAGCACACGCCTAGGTGATGCTGCTTGTGTCACTGCCCTTAGGCTATACGCCAAACATACTACTGTCCTGAAAGTGTAGGTTTCAATAACATAATTACTAAGTATCTGAACATTTAAGCACAGAGCAGGAACAACAAACACACAGAACAAAGGATAAAAAGGAGCTGGGGAGATGGCTTAGTGTTTAAGAGCTCTGGCTGCTCTTCCAAAGGACCTGGGTTTGAGTCCCAGCGACCACATGGCTTCATAACCATGTTTAACTTCAATCCGAGGGGATCTGACACCTTTTTCTCAACCCCTCGAATCAGGTACATGTGGTACACAGACATGCAGGTAAAATAACCACACACAAATTTAAACGGTGACCTGTATAGGCTACTTACCATTGAATAAGCATATAGAACTACAGTTGCTTTAGCTGAGCCAGGTAGAGAAGAGCGACTAGGAAGGGCTGGGATATCAGATGAACACTAAACACGTCACAGACCAGGAGCTGGAGTGATGGCTCAGCAGGTAAGAGCACTAGCTATTCTTGTAGAGGACCCAGGGTTCAGTTCCCAACAACCACGGAGTGGCTCACAATCATCTATAACTCCAATTTCCAAGTGATCTAATACTCTCTCCTCGTCTCTATGGGTACCTGCATGCATATGATGCACATAAATTCACAAACACACACATTCACTTAGAAATTAAAAATAATTTAAAAAATGCTTTCAGTTATTAATCAAAATGTCATTATTTAGAGCAGTGGTTCTCAACCTTCCTAATACTTCGACCCTTTAATACAGCTCCTCATGTTGTGGCGACCCCCAACCATAAAATTAGTTTCATTGCTACTTCATAACTGTAATTTTGCTACTGTTATGAATCGAAATGTAAGTATGTTTTCCTGTGGGCTTTGGGGGTCACGACCCCCAGGTTGAGAACTGCTGATTTAAAGCACGACTGCATTGGCTACATTTTTCCCTCTGAGAATGTCAACTGAGGTTCTGGCTTCAGCTTGCCATTACAGTAACAAGTCCAAGTTCAGCTACTGCCACATCAGCTTCCGACAGAGACCTGAAAACTGATGGAGAAATAGCAAGCCAATCTGAAGTTTAAAGCTGATCGATCATTTTTCTTTGCTTTCATATTTTGTAGGAGGTAAAGATCTGGTTCCATTCTTCACAGAAAATGTAGTTTTCTCAAAACATTTATTGAAGACACTGTCCATGCTCATGGCACCTTTCCCAATTGTGACTACTTCACAGATAACGTGGGTTTATTTCTGAGCTCTCTGCTCTGTTTTATTGGCTCTACATGTCAGCATTCACATGTGATACACTATCTCCATTACTGTCATTCAGTAGAACAGGTAGGTAATAGCGGGCAGGTGAGGATGCTTAGGGGTTTAAAGCAACTGTTGAGCCAGAGTGGAAATACTGGGGTCAACATAGTAGGAAAGAACCAAATCCCAAAAGATGTCCTTGACTTCCACATGCGCACTGTGACATGCACATGCCTACATGGCTGGCTAGCACCACGAAGCTTGCTCTCCAGAACTGCTTTAAACCGGTCCTTTAAAAAACTCTGAACTCTTAGACCTGATAAAAATCTTCAGCATAGCAGCTAGTACCAATAATGAACTTGCTGAGAAAAAAAAAAAAAAAAAAAACTTTAAAAATCTGATTAAAACAGCATGCAACACCAAGGAATAAACCTAAGCAAAGACCTGGAGGGTCTCTACAAAGAAAGCCTTAGAACACTGAAGATACTAAAATGATAAGAAGACCTCTCAGACTCAAATATTGGCAGAATGTTGTAAACTATATTGTTGAAAGTAACTATAGAGTCAATGCAATCACTGAAAACCACAGCAACTTTCCTCACAGAGCCCTAAAAAGCAATCCTGAAATAGATACGGAAGTATGAGAGAGACCTCAAATATCCAAGGCAGTTAAGCCTAAAGAACAACCCTAGAGAGGGCGTCGCAGTACCTGATCCCAAACTACACTCCAGAGCCATAGGAACGCAATCCACACCTTAGCAGAGATAGGCTGATAACAGCAAGACAACAGAGCACCCGGAAATAATCCCACACATACAGCCACTGGGCTTTTGGCAAAGGTTCTAAAATATTCTGGAAAAAAGACATCCTCTTCAACAAATGATAGTCATAAAACCTCCTATCCCTACATCAGAGAATAAAACTAGACAGAGACAAAACACTTCGAGATACAGGCACAGGATTCCAACAGTACAGGAAAAAAAATATCCCAAGAACTATTAGGATGATCTACATAAAATTAAACTTCTGCACAGGCAAAGAAACAATGACCACAGTGAGGAAAGCCTACAAATGAAAGAAAATCTTTGCCAACTATATGCCAGATAGGGAATTAATATTCAGAATATATAAAGAACTGCCAAAAATCAAACAAAAACAAAACAAACTAAATCATCCACTCAATAAATGAGCTAATGAACTGAGTGGAATGTTCTGAAAAAAACTACACACTGCCAAGAAATACCTGGAAAAGTATTTACTGTCCTCTGCCATCAGGGATCGTGAATTAAAACTGCTTTGAGATTCCATTTCCCCCCAGTCAGAGGCCATCATCAAAAATAAATTGTAACGAATTCTGGTAAGCACAAGGAGAAAAGAAGAACCGTTAGACACTGGGCCATGAAGGAGAGAGCACGCTCGCTCAGCTGCTAGGGAAGTGAGTGTAGAAGTTACTCAGACAACTGAAAAGAGAATTACCCGGTGACTGGCTGGATCATTCTTGAACCTTAAGCCAACATACCAGACATACACTTGGCACATCCATCTTCACTGCTGAGTATTCATTACAGTGAGGAAATCAAACAGCCTAGACAAACTGTGGTACACAGATGCCAGAATTTAACACAATCATGAAGAAAACTGAAATCATGACACTCAAGGTAAATAGGCTGAGCTGAAAGTCATTATGTTGAGGGAAATAAACCATACTCAGAAAGTCAAATACTATGTTTTTTCTCTTATATATGAGACCTAGACTCCAAATGTGTGTGTGTGTGTGTGTGTGTGTGTGTGTGTGCACATGTATGAGATAAAACTCTAAAGAGAATCATGAGAAGGAAAGGAGCGTAGGGGAGGGCAGAAAGAAGGTACCAGACATGCATGACACAAAAGCAGAAGAAAATTATCTGAGGGAAGGAAGTCTTACATATCAGCTTCCCAGGTACTAGGATTATACACACGAGCCATCACATCAGCTGAGAAGTATTTCTAATGATCCCTCCAAGAAACAAACAAGCAAATGAAACCCCAAGATTGCGGCTACTGGAGATGCTAAGGCACAAGGATGGTTAGCTAGAAGCTAGCCTGGCCTACAAAAAGAGACTCTGGACTTAAAATAAAATACCCTGAGCTGGAACTACATACAGTTCAATACTAGGAAGGGCTGTGCTGTTAGAGAGGAGTAAACAAAGCTCCTCCATACAGAGTACCCTAGCGGAGCGATAATACCGGGCTCAAACCCAAGGCCTTGATAAGCAACTGCTCTACCATTGAGCCACATCCAGCCCAAAGATCACTAATACTTTCTAGAATTTTCTAATCTACTAAATACTTTTTAGAAATTTAAATGAAGAAAACTTCAGAAGAAAAAAACAATTGGTGTTCTCTCAAATGTTCTCATACACGCGCACGCGCACACATAGAGAGAGAGAGAGATCACACATCTCATGTTCTCCTTCTCTGCCCTTTCCACTTGTAATTATAAACTCCTTCCTCTCTGATCAGCCTTGTGTGGTCCACATCCCTGTAAGACCTTACAGTAAGGTGGTCTTTTGGGTGTACTTAAGTGAAGAGTGACTTTCAAAAACCTTAAACACTTACAGAGCAACCTCATTTAAGCATATAAGTGAAAAACTCAATTCTTTTCTTTGTGTTGTTTTTATGGCATAGAGATCAAAGCCATGGCCTATAAACAAGCACTCTATCACTGAACTGTAACTACATTTCTAATGACTTAGTTTTTCTCCCAAATAAGTGTTTCTTTTTGTATGGCCTGCCTTCCCTCCTTCCTTCCGCCCCACCTCCTCTTTCTTTCTTGGTAATATTTATTCATTAAAGGTGTACTTTCATTATTTTCAGTTATGAGGCGTATATGCATATGAGTGTAGGCTCCATGGAGACCACAGGCACTGAAACCCCCTGCACTAGAGTTACAGACACTTGTGAGCTGCCCAACAAGGGTACTGAGAACTGAACTCAGGTCCTTTGGAAGAGCAGCATGTCAGTCCTCCAGCTCTGTGATGTTTAGTGTGTGCACACGTGCTGCAGCACATGATGGAGACCGAGAGCATTTTGAAGGTTTAGTGCTCTTCTCCCACTCCACTAGTTCTGGTGTTCACCCTAGTTCAGTTGCCAGGCTTGTATGGACCACTTTTGTCCACTGAGCCATTTCACTGGCCCATACGGGTTCTTTCCTACTCATGAACTGTGAGCATCAGAATCATCCAAGATGTTAATACAAAGAAAGCTTGCACTGGCATCCCTAAGACATACTGAACTTAGCCAGCACAGAAGAGCACTGTAAATAATGCTCAACAGGAACTACTTTCTAGAATTGACAAAATGCTATTCACAGAGACGACAGACTCGGAATTCAATGATTATTCTAGAACACAAAAACAGAAAATTTGAGGACGTGCAGGTATTGCTTCTGCAGAGCACAGGTAAAGCGTAATACAGGTTCTGAATGGAACCTTGATGGTGAGGGCTGCAGAGGACATACCAGTATCTGAACATTCATATAATCTCACATAACTGTAGCTACCAAACCTTTAACCTTTACCAGTGCCTTACTTAATATAGCACATTTCTATCAAATTAGTCTCAGAATTATTATTAATTGCGGGTTTTAAGGCCTTAAAAACTATCAATAATAACAATTTAGCTCAAGGAAAAACGTATTGTTGAGAATAACAGAACCATATGAATCACTGTTCCCAAGAAGCCAAAGAATTAAAACTTTTGAAAAAAGTACTTGGAAAGAGTGAATCAGATAAAGTAGAGGGCAGTGGTGCTGCACGTCTCTAATCCCAGCACTCAGGAGGCAGAGGCAGGTGGATCTCTGAGTGGGAGGCCACTGGTCTATAGAGTGAGTTCCAGGGATAGTCAGGGATACAAAGAGAAACTCTGTCTCGAAAAACTGGAAACAAACAAACATACAAAGAAAAACCAAAAACCTAAAATAAATTAAAAACAAACAAACAAAAAACTAAAAGTAAACTTAAGTAAGCAAGGAAACCATAACACGACAACCATCTTGCCTATGGCTAGATAGATATGTAAGAACGAGCTAGGTTATGGTGTACACTATAAACATCTTGGATAGCCACAGAAGTGCAGTCTCAAAGTACTGAGAGGAGGTTCAGAAAGGTCACTAATGCTACTCTCTAGGAATAGACAACCTCAGTACTTCTGTGCAACTCTGAAGGTTCAGTTTGCATACACTGTGATACGTGTTCCTTTTCTCTGATTTTAGTTTTGTTTTGAGACAGGGTCTCATGTACCTCCGTTTAGCCTCAAATTCAGTAATGTAGCCAAGGATGGTCTCCAACTCCAGATTTTCTTGCTTCTTGCTTCTTGCCTCTGCGTTCCAGGATCACAGGAATGGACCATCATACTCATGCTTGGCCTAAAACTCATTATGTAGACCAGGCTGGCTTTCAACTCAGAAAGACCCACCTGCCTCTGCCTCTGAGTACCAGGAATAAAGGTATTTGCCACTACTCCTGGCCAGCGTGAGTTGACACATAGAATAAGAATGAGTTCATATTAACAGTATATACACCATTGTTCAAAGGTCCTAACAGGAGAATCCACTGTACAGATCACCAAACATGAAGCTACACGTACGTAGGCTTGAATCTACGTGGCAGAACATGTTCCATCTGTTCTGCTGTAACAACTACATTATCCTTAGTGCAACAAGTGTCAGCGATGCCTGTGCAATCCTCACTGCAGTTACAGAAATAATAGGATTCTGTCTTATGAAGACAAAATGTTAAATGTCCAAGTACACTAGAACAGAAGTACTCTTAGATAAAGATAAAAACCTCCAAGGTGTCTAAATGATACCTGCTTTTTGCTCCTAGCTAAACATCACTATAGTTTTAGCTAGTCATATCCAGTAAGTTCACAGGGTAGATGACATGTCCCTGCCAAAGCACACATCAGTGTATTTACAAAGTAAAGGTATACAGGAATCCGGCCAAAGCCATGTGTAAAGTTACTACTTACCCACAGTATACCAACTAGCATCTGTCAACTTGCTGATAATAGCTTCCTGGGTTGATCCATCAGATGTCCTTGTTTCAACAATAGCTCCGACCTAAAACATAAAAGCCCAGATTTCTTTTCTTACAAGATTTAAACACACAGAGCAGACCACTTCTACCAAGCACTAATCCAAGTAAGAACTGTCTGATAAAAGCACAAGCTAGAACAGGGGAGAATTATCAGTTAGGATGCTCGGGTCTTCGTTATGTAGTTGGGGCCCAATGCTCTTTGGCATAAGTAAGGGAGCTATTACTTGTATTTTACAAATTAAAAAGATAATTTGTAGAGTCCAGGATTCAAATCTGATTAACTGTCTTACTTCAGAGTTTGTTCACTATATTGTACTACCTCTAATAAGCTTAAATGGAACAAGTACCAAACCATAATACAACAAAAATACTTGGTTTTCTTTCATCAAAATACTGAGTTCAGGATTCAGCACTTGTATTTAAGAGACCTATCAGATAAAGGTTCAGCTGGAGAGAGGAACAGACAAGTTAATATTCATTTAGCTTCTAAACCTTTGTATATCAGATATTAACCAAAGTGGTACTTCCACAAAACAAAGACTTAACTACATAAACAGAAATGAATAGAAAATACAATATTGCTATACTTTTCAAATTGAATAATGAAACAAATATAGTTTGCTAAATCAGAAGAACAGAAAAGGTTATGATACTTGGCATGTCACAGGCATCATCTTAAATATTGCAACAATGTAAAAAAACAAAAGTAGTATATTCAAACTGGGCATGGCAGCATAGCCCCACAGGTAGATCTTTGTGAGTTCAAGTCTAGCCTGGTCTATATAGTGAGCACCAGGCTAACCAGGGCTACATGGTGAGACTCTGCCTCAAAACAAACAAGCAAGCAAGCACACTTTATATATATATATATATATATATATATATGCACGCACATATTCAGTCCATAAACTCAAAAGGAAAGACAAGAAAAAGCACACCAGCCTAACACATGTATGAAACTACTCTGTCAGCCAACCACAGTAGTGAATCTGCAATCCCAGCACACTGAGGCAGAGGTCTGTGCTACAGTGTTAGGATGTTCTAGACCATCTAGAACACCAACTCAAAATAAAACAAATGATTTTAAAGGGTAAAATCATTGCAAGGCCATAATTCACACTACTGTACATCTGTATTCTGTTTGCTGACTCACATGCCTATAAAAATTCAAGTGTATGTAGGAATGAAGTTTGACAAATTATGGTTCACTATTTTTGATTCTAAACTGGCCACATACGTACTCTTAAAGGGCCCTTTACTTGGTCATCTTGCACCAACTGTGTTGTGTTATCCTGCTTCAGAAGTACCTGGAAAACAAAATCTGGAAGTTACTTTTGAAACAACGTATCTGTAATAACCTGCAGGTGCCTCCTCAATAGCCTGTGGTTACGTCTGCAGTACAGTTCCTACACTGACTTGAAACAATGTATCTATAATAACCTGCAGGTGCCTCCTCAATAGCCTGTGGTTACGTCTGCAGTACAGTTCCTACACTGACTTGTACTTACGTTTATTCTCTTTCTCATTAACTGTGAGCTCCTTGAGGGCTGGAGCCCTCTTTCATTACTATTCCCCTTGTACTCAGCAAGTGTCAAAGCCTACTATAGCCATTTAATAACTGCTGGCCAAATGAACAAAGTATAGATTTATAATCCAGTGATACTATAAAAACGTAGAACTGCTTCTAGTGTATTTTATCAAGTAATATCAAGGTTTTGATTGTCACAAAATATTTTTTTAAAACCTTCACATTTTATTGCCTACTTAAAAACAGAGCTCTTGTGAATCTTAAGCCTCATGAAACTGGGCCTGGTGGCGCGTAACTGTAATCCCAGCACTCAGGAGGCAGAGAGCCAGGTGGATCTCTGTGAGTTTAAGGTCAGCCTGGTCTACATGGAGAGTTTCAGGACAGCCAAAGTTATATAGAGAAACCTTATCTCAAGAAAAAAGTCTTATGATATAATTTGAAGCAATTCATTTACAACAAGCATCCCTCTCCGATACTCCTGCTCCTTCAGTTCTACCACACAAATAGGAAATATCACAGCAAAGTAAGCAAATTCTGGGTAATGGGAGCATATGAGATGTCCTAAGACAATTATCATATTATTTTAAATAAACAACTAAAAGCCACAATAATATATATATGTGCATTTTAAAGGTTAAAGTTGTCAATGACTCTCAAATATTCAGTGGTCTACATTTCTAGTTTACAAAGTTAAAAGGCTATATGAAATGAAGAAGATAAAAATGTCAAATAGCTTCCTAAGAAGCAAGTGTCACTAGCAGATTCATACCTGGATCCATTGACTAGAGTCACAGTCTCTGAGACCAAGGCCTTCTAAACCTTGAAACCTTGTATTTGAAATGTTAGGCTTGTTAAATTAGTCCCAGAAGTTTTCATTCAGAATCTTTGAGATATAGTCCTGAGAATCTTCACTTTGAGTAATGTCCTAAGTGGGGCTAAAGTTGAGCGCCAGTGCTCTAGCTCACTGTTCATTTATGCATCCACATTCGACAGACTCTGTGTGACCACTAGACATGAAGCACTCCTGCACATATCAGGAATAGAAATAGAAACTCTGAGCTGACTTATCCTTTACATAGTATTTACCTCTGGTAAGAAAACAGATATGTAGCTGAATAGGGCATATCACAAACTGTAGAAACATGATTATAATAATGTTAACAATAATACTATGGCAGGCACAAGAAAATGTGGAAGCCTGCAGAGAGTGTGTGGAGTTATCAAGGACTTTCATGAGTCATATTTTATGGCTCTACAGTGTTAAAAATAGCAGGGCAGTGGTGGCACACGCCTTTAATCCCAGCACTTGGGAAGCAGAGGCAGGCGGATTTCTGAGTTCGAGACCAGCCTGGTCTACAGAGTGAGTTCCAGGACAGCCAGGGGTACACAGAAAAACCTTGTCTGGAAAAACCAAAAAAATAAAAAATAAAAAATAAAAAAGTTAAAAATATTTATATAGGGGGCCCAGCAGTTAAGAGCACTGACTGCTCTTCCTGAGGTCCTGAGTTCAATTCCCAGCAACCACATGGTGGCTCACAACCATCTGTAATGAGATCCGATGTGTGTGTCTGAAGACAGCTACAGTGTACTCATATAAATAAAAATAAATAAATCTTTTTAAAAAAAGAATATTTATATGCACAAAGATGTTCTTGTGCGTACATTAGCAAGAGTATGCAGGAAAGCAGACAGGGCTAGAGATGTGGCTCACTCAGTAAAGGGAGTCTGGCATGAACGAGGCTGAATCCTACCATCAAAGCTTTAAAAGCCAGCGTGCTGCCTCAGTCTATGATCCTAGCGCTTGGCGGTGGGAGCAAGAGGATCATGTTCAAACTCATTCTCAGATGCTTAGTGAGACTGAGACTGTCTTGGGCCACATGAGGCCCTTTCATCTCAAAAAGAACAAAAATAAAAGATCTACAGGAAAAAAATGTGCAAACAGATTTCTCAAAAGTTGTGGGCATCTATCCACCGGTCCTTTTCTGTATTTCCTAATTCTACAGCAATGTATCAACTTTAGCTTTGTTTCCCTGGTGTTAAAAATCAATGTCTTGACCAGCCGTAACAGCTCATGTCTGTAATCCCAACACTTGGGAGGCAAAGGCAGGATGGTCACCAGAAATTGTCTAAAAGACACACACACACACACTCACACACACATACACACATATACTCTCTCTCTCTCTCTCTCTCTCACACACACACACACACACACACACACACACACCTCAACTCCATGAATCATTTTTAATGTTATCTTGAAAACATAATTTTACTTCTTTGTTCTTCCTAATCACTGAAACTGTCATTATCTGATTAAGAAAGGGAGACACCAAATTACAGCCCAAGTACGCTCCCACAAACAGGAATGATCCAAGGTAACACACGCAGAGCTCCTTGGTATCCTGAACAAAGCCTTCCAGAATCATTTTTCAGCTTGAGTTCTTTATTTTTCAATTCTTAATACACTGTTTAAATTTAGTAGGTAATGGTGCTTGCCCCTAGCACTGATTCAATAGAAAGACTGATAATGTTCAACCTTTACCTCTGGGCTAACATAACTGCAATCTCTTCAATGTACTCAACATGCCGAACCACAGGAATGACTCTTGTTCCTACTCAGCCTTCTGTCACTCAAAGTATACCTTATAACCCTGTTTGTGTTCTCAGAGACAAACAACCAAACAAGCCTGGGCTGTCTTACAAACCCTGTGAGCATTTACCTTGACTTTCACCAGCCTTTTCACAGTCTTGATCTTTGCCTCACAGAAGGCCCCTCGGTACTTGGCACTGACATCGGTTCCCACTGTCAGGTAGGCAGGCTCATCTGCCGCCTGAGGAAAGAACAGAGACTCCACACATCACTACTATTCGCCTTTACCCGACCTCAAACAGCACAGAAAGAAACTACATCTAAAGTCACTAGGACAGTAAAATTATTTGCTTACTAACAGTGATGATTTGGAAAACACTCCTAAGGCAAACACCTTATTAACACTGTTTCATTTCATGTGCTCATTTCCTGAAGCTGTAAAAGTTGTAACTGGAAAATACTAGTAGAAAAAAAAGACTGTTTTTTTTTAAGTACACTTGTTTTTAAAAATTCTACAGTTTAATATATATAAAAGCTAGAAAGATAAACAGAAGAAATGTATTTATATTGAATGTCTCATCAATTTTATTAGTATGGGGTCTCCAGGTGATTCAATTCTCTAGGTTAAAAAGAAATACAAAGTTAATATTAACAATACATAATTAAACGTTTAGTGAGACAGATAATGAAGGCAACATCTTTGTTTGCTTTAGGCTTTTAGGACAAGGTGCGCGCCGTCTCTACCTCCTAAATACTGGGATTACAGGCCAGGGCCGTGAAGCCTGGCTAAGGCATTATCTCTTGATACAATGTATCTCTACACACAAGAAACTAAACAACTTCTTTACAAAATTGCTTTGGCTGAAGATTGCATTTGAAAGGTTTAAATCTAAATTCAACAGATGAAAACCGATCGCTGAAGCCTGCAGCCATTTCTAGTTTACAACATTAATCTTCTCAGTATACTTAAAATAATTTTTATTAAGAAATAGACACTTAGCCAGGCATGGTGGAAGGTGGAGGCAGAGGCAGCAGAATCTCCTAAGTTCTAGGCCAGCCTGGTCTACAGAGTGAGTCTAGGACAGTCATGGCTCTGTTATATAGAGAAACCCTGGAGAAAAAAAAACAGAAAGAAAGAAAGAGAAAAAAGAAAAAAAAAAAAAAAAAACAAACCACCCACTTACAGGAAGTAGTCATTATCAGAATTATACATTGAAATATGTAAGAAACTTCCATTTATAAGTCCTTTTAGTCTTGTGAGTAACAGACAACTGCTATTTCAGTCTGTGATGCTACCTAGTTCAAAAGCTGTATGTATTCATACAATCAATTCAACATTATGAGTACAAAGAGATCAATGTATACTTTAGTTAAATATTTTAAGTAGGAAACAATTTTTCATTTACCCAAGTAATATTAAAGGAAGTTGTGTCACTCCAAAATTAAAAAATTAAGAGGAAGTCTAAGAATTTCAGAAAGTAATATATGTAAACAGAGTCAGGCATGGTACAGCATGCCCATCCTCCCAGCAATTGGAGAGAAGCCGGAGGATCCCGCAGTTATTCAAGGCTGACCTTGAACTACATCGTGAGTTTCAGGCCAACCTGGGCTAAAGTATACTGTTTCAAAATAACCAAAGCAAAAACAACTATATATTTACTATTTTACACACGCACACACACACAGGCACACACCACAACAATAAGTACAACATTGATCAAGCACTTTTAAATGCCAGTCTACTTAAAACAAATTAAAAAATGAAGAGGAATACTTCCTGGAAAGTACCTGACCAGAAATAAACACGGGCCACAGTACCCCAAGGAATTCTGAAGAAGGTTATGAAAGCTTCCTTTCCCTTTAAGCAGGCAGCCAGTGAGTGATGTGCTTAAAACAAGGAAGCTTCAAAAAATACACACAGAATCCACGTTTTAAGATATATGTTATGAAGACTGAACTAATCAATCTAAACACTGTCATCACCTTAGTTTACTTTTTTCCCAAGAAATATACAGAACTATCTCCCTTACTCAAGCTACATACCATTTCTTTTAGAAAATGGCATTGGTAGTGGAAAGGGGGAAGTATATATGTTTTTAAAGAAAGCAAAAGCAAAACAAAACAAAACAAAAACCTTGCAAAAAACCAAAGCAGGACAAAAGCATTACTTCTCGAAAGGTGTTTTCGACACTGAAGTGTTTGAAAATCCAAAGGCTGCACCGACCTTCCCAAAGTGCTAACTGCTACAGAGTGTAGAACTGCTTGCATATTCTCTCTCTCTCTCTCTCTCTCACACACACACACACACACACACACACACACACCACCTCACACACTCACATGTCATTTCCCTGAAAGTGCTTCTTAGTAGAGAAATCAATTTTAAGTAACAAAAAGCTGCCATTCCACAACTGCAGCCTCCGGACTGGCAGCGTCCAGGGCACAGGGCTGCGAAGAGTTGGCTCCACTTACCTTCATCTTGACTGGTGACCTGTGGGGTTCCAGCTTCCCTCGAGTTCTCTTCCCGGGCGCTACAGCCAAAGCAGGGAAAAGAGAGGCAGAGGATCAGTCCAAGGCGGGGTGAGACCCGGAAAGAAAGTAAACAAATGCAGGCGGGGAGGGGCCGAGCTCGGCAGCCCCCGGGACAGACCCCCGTCGGGACGCCAAAGCCTGGCGGGCAGCGAGCCCCACGCCCGCCAAAGGGCAGCGCGTCCCGCCCCTGCCTGGCCGGCCGGCCCACCGAGCCCCCGCCTTGTCCGACACTCGCAGCCCCAGCGCCCCGGCCTCCCGGGTCCGCGCCCCGCCGGGCCCCGACTCTAGCGCGCGCCCCGCCTCCGCCGCTCGGCCCCCTTGGCCCGCCCCGGCCCGGCCCGCGGCGGCGGCAACGGAGTGTCACGGCGCCATTGCTCTCCTGCCTCCGCTCTGCACCATGTCAGGAAGGAGAAGCGCTCCTTCACCCGGGGGGCAGGGGCGGCGGCCTGCGGCAGCGGCCAGCGCGGGGGGACCCGGCGGGGGAGGCTCAGGGCGGGGAGGCGGCAGGACAGGGTGTGGGAGGGGAGCGAGCCGTACCGCCGCAGTGGCCGTCTCCTCCCGCGCCCGCCTCAACTTTTTGTACAGCCCGGAGAGGCGCGGGCACCCCGATCCCCGCGGTCCAGCAGCGGGTGCTAGCCAAAGACGCACCGCAGAGTTGGGGACCGGTTCTCCCGGCAGCCCGCTCCTCCCGAGCAAACTTAGCGGCGCGGCCAACCCCACAGCCATTTTCCCGGGGAGGCGGCGGAGGCGGTCGTGCCCGCAGTTGTGGCCAGGACTCCAGGACCCGATCACTGCCCGGCGCCCGGGGCACAGCCCGCTCTGCATCCCCCTCCCCGCCTGCGGAGCTCCCAACTGCACCGGGACCCCATCGCGGCAGCAGCTGCTCCCGCTGCTTTGCCCATTCAGCGGCCCCCGCTGACCACCTACCTACTGCGGGTGCAGAGCGCTGTCAGCTCTCCAGTTTGCCGCCCCACTGATCGCCGTGGGTCCCTGTCCGGACAGCACCGCTCCCGGCCGCAGCGGCAGTTCCTGCGCCGGGTTCCCCCACTCGCCCCGATTTACTGCCACAATCCACCAAATAACAAGCTGTTGAGCAGACTCGCTTCTACACGAACTCCTATTGGCTGCTCATGACGCCGAATAGCTTCGGATTGGAGCTCGCTGTCTGCCTTTCTCATTGGATGTAGCTGTGAAACTTCCATGATTGGTGCGGAAAACAGCAGGTAGGACATCTTCCACTTCTGATTGGCTGGATCCGAAGAAGCACGCTATTGGAGGTTAGAGGATTGAGTAAGAGAGCCCAAAAAATTGATTGGAGGAGCCGACTCCGGATGTGCTTGACTGAACACTGATTGGAGAACAGAGGGGTCAGGAAGAGCAGTTCCGCACGAGGATTGGGCGGTGGTGTGTCCCATGGAAACGGAATCCAGAACAGCAGCCAGGGTTTTGCACGGGGGCGGAGCCGGGTCTTCCCCAGGCGCCTGCGCCTAACCGGTTTCCCGGCGCCATTTTGTCCCGGCAGCAGCAGCCCGCAGCTCTATCCCATTTTCTGTGTCTAGAGCGAGGGAAGCGGACTCTATCTGGTAGGTTTATTTCAGTGGGGCACTGGCTTACCCTTCACTCCAGGACAACGCTTAGCGAAGGGTGGAGGAGTCGCGGAGTCGTCCGAAAGGTCTGTTGGAGGCTCCAGGTGTCGGGTGGCCTCGGGGGTGGCGCAGCTCTGGGAGCACCGGAAGCGAGGGCGGCCATGGGAGCCGCTGTCCGGCGGCGGAGCGTGGTGGGGGGCGTGGAGGAAGGAGGCGAGGTCGGGGGCGCACGTGTAGTTTATTGAGGCGGTCCTTTGCACCCCTTCACTCGGGATGGCGAAATTTTACTGACACCCTTCCTCCCGGAATAGCTTTGTCTCCCTTTGACATGCCTTTCCGAAGCTGACTTGGCGGTCTATAGACCCCAGAGGACCAAGGTGGCAACCTCCTTCGTGAAGACGGAGGAGGTGTGGTTTCTAGAAACGTCTTGCGTGGGGGAGAATTGGAATTTCCTCCATCTGTAAAGCTATGAGGAACCGTGGAAGCTCTGGCTTTCGGAATGCTGAGGAATGTACCTGCCAGGACAGACGCTGCTGCCACTATGACCTTAGACAAGCGCCTCTTGTCACTGCATGAGGCGTATGCTACACTATTTTTTCAAAGAAAGGAGTAATGGTTCTTGAAGGAACGAAAATTTCTTAGATGAAAGGATTCTCTAAACCGAATAAACATGGGTTCAGACGTCAGCACATTGTCTTGTTAAATGACACAAAACTTAACAATTGTATAACTGTTTATGCACTAAATTAAGATGTGAAATGTTAACCGCACCAAATTTGCCCAACTGAGTACGTCTTAACTAAAGCCATATCAACTATTCTATTTGTATTTTTTTTTTTCGAAACTTACTAAGATTGTGAAGTGTATTTTGGTAGTTTTACTAAGTTATATCTATCTGTTTAAATCTGACTGCTTAGTTTTGGTGATGCATGAAACTAGAAAAATCGTTGAGTAAATAATCGATTAGGGATTTTTGTTTGTTTTTCTAGATATGTGTTGAAGACAACAGACACCTCCATGACAACACAAAGTATCACAGGTGAGTCCTCATGTCTATTGAAATCTGTTGAATTGGAGCAGGGGTGTGCTGAAGTTTTCTATAGACTACAGCCAAATTCTGGGCTATGTGACTGGTTGTTGACGGTGTTTTGTTAGTTCAAACTTTCAAATGAATCGGTTTAATTAGCTTTCTTATGCCCGAGAGAAATCCACAGATAAAAGCATCCTTAACTTTAAGCTCACCAATTCTGGTGTTCTCCTTTCTGGACTTTGGTTTTTTGAGACAGGATTTTGGTAGTCTAAGCTAGTCTGGACCTTGTCATGGCTTTCAAGTAGCCAGGTAGCCAAGGATGGCCTTGAACTGCTCACCCATATCTCAGCTCCACAGTATACCATGCCCAGCTTTTATTCTTAGACTTAACACTCAGTATTTAAAGTCAAAATCTGAACGTCTTCTTGATTTTGACCCCTACTCTGATTTAAAGTCTCTTGAGAAAGGTCTGATTAGAAAGTGTTTAGGCAGGAAGAATTTTGACTTTCTGTTGTCGTTTTGTTTTTGTTTTTGTTTTTTTTTTTAAGAAAATTACTATTGATCCTCCCTGTTGGTAATCCCCATACATAATTCTACTGTTAAGTTTTAGATATACATACTTTATGCCAGTGTGCATTTGAAAATTAATGAAAAATAAAACAGAAATCTCTTAGACTCTCTCCACCAAAGTATAATAAAGTTTATTCTTTATTCATGGGATTCAGAGTGGTGTTTTTTTTTTCTTAAGTGATTTTTCTTTTAAAGATACAGATATGTTCATTTTGTTACTTTTTTTTTTCCCCTAAGAAAATCATTAGGGCCCTCAGAAGCAGTTTCTCTGTAAAGCACATTCCGTGGGTCTCTGGGATAGGTGGATCATGATTTGGTTTGCTGCAGGCCCTTGGGCTGCAGGCCCTTGGGCTGCAGGCCCAACAGGCAGGTGACCTCCAGTGAACACTACTCTCTCTGTCTCATATACTTTTAACTCTAGAGAGCTTTGCTGTTTTTCTGTGATAGCCACAATAGGCCACTTGAATTTTACAAAATGCTGTGCCTAAAAACTAACATCAGTGGCTAAAATTTCGAGGCTTCTTGGTTTTATTTGACAGTCCTGGCTCTTCTTTGGAGTAGATTTTCAGAAGTGAGAATTAAAAAGCTTTCTGCAATTGTGTGCATGTGTGCCCCTGCGTGCACGTGTCCGTATGTCCATATGTATTTGGTCTTATTGCTTATTGAGATAGAGTTACTCTTTCCTCCCTGCTTAGCCGTGTTTAGAACTCTTTTAAGTCTCCTACCTCAGCTTCCCATCTGGTGAGGCCTGTAGGTCTTCCCTACTGCACCTGGCAGAGTTGTCATAAACTTCAAGCTACACATACAGTAAACTGAGTAGTTTCTCAGAAGAGTTTATTTTTATTTTGGAGCAGTTGAGGCATTACTACACTGAAACATTTTGCTACACAGAAAATGACATTTAGTGTTGGTAAAAACAGGTTATTCCTTGGAGTCTGCCTTGAAGCCCCCACAGTCCTTCTATGAGTAGAACCCTTCGGGACCTTGGTAGCCTTATAGGACAGTTTACATAGCTTGTCACTGTCACCTTACTTCCTTGACAGTCATGTGGCTCCTGTAGTTTGCAAAAGGGTCTTAATCAGTTTATACCTAGTATGTGTATAAACATGAATTGTATGTATATTTATATACAAAATAAGTGAAATAATAAGATAATTACTATATCTAACAGTAATTATTTTCTAAAAATGTTTGAACATCTTATTTTGGTCTTCAGATTTTTAATATTATAATATAACTGATTTTTGATTGTTAATAATATATAGATTTGGGCTGGAGCGATGGCTCAGCGGTTAAGAGCACTGACTGCTCTTCCAGAGGTCCTGAGTTCAATTCCCAGTAACCACATGGTGGCTCACAACCATCTGTAATAGGATCTAATGCCCTCTTCTGGTGTGTCTGAAGACAGCTAGAGTGTACTTACATATAATAAAGTAAATCTTTTTTAAAAAAAAAAAAAATAGTAATATATAGATTTATGATTAGGGGAATGGCTTAGTGGGTAAAAGTCTGCTGAACCAGCATAAGGTGCTTAGTTTAACTCCCCACTATGCATATACAAAGTTGGGGGCGAGGCATGCCTATAGCTCCATTCCTCAGTGAGTAGAGGCAGAAAGATCCCTGGGGCCTCCATGGCCACCCATTACCCAGGCAGTGAGCTAATAGTTTTAGTAAGAAAACCTGTTTCAAAAAACAAAGTGGAGAATGATACAGGAAGACATCTGACATCATCAGTCTCTTGGTCTCAGTGCCATGTGTGCTCACATGTGTTCACTGTACACACACTATGAAGATTGAGAAAACCCATTAAGAATAGATCAGCTAGGCCTGGTAATGCAAGCCTGTCATCCAGCACTTTGGAGGCAATATAGACTTACAAAGGCCACCTGAACCCCGAATGGTTACGTTTTAGTTGTCATCATTGAGCTAATTATAATAAGTTCAGTAACAATCACACTCTGCTGTGCCCTCTCTAAGAAAGATGTGAAGAAAGGAAATCTCTTTGTCCTTATCCCTCCCATTCACAGGAAGCTGACCTAGATAGGGAGAGGACCAAGATGTGGAGTGCTAGGCTATAAACAGTAGACCAGAAATTAGAGGATCTTTTACATTAGATATTTTGCCTTCTGCTCATTCTCCCACAGGAATTCTTATGTCTGCAGAGAGAAGTTAATATTTTAAAATAGATATTTTTAGTATATGAACAGTAACAAATTAAAAACCTTTATAGAAAAGATTTCTGAATTGGTTATAAAGGGAAGAGTAAGACTTTGTCAGTTAGTAACAGACCCCGCAGAGATTATAATACCTTATACTAACGCTAAGATTACCTCATTGTGGGTAATCAGTGAAGACTGGCAAGGAGCTTGCAGTAATTTTTTTTGAGAGAGAAATTAATATCAAATACCTCAAAGGAAGCAACTTCAGTTTATAAAAAGAACTAATTGGATTCTTCTGAGTACAGTAAGAGGAACGCCAGTGTGTAAAGATACCTTTATCTAGATGCCAATAAGTTAGGAATGGTGTGTTATAAGTCAGGAGATATAAATAAAGTAACTCAAGACCCATATATACTTCAGTTCAAAAATCAAAGCTATATGCTACTCTCGCGGTTCTATTAGATTTTCCAGAATCACTTAATACCGTCACTGACTGTTGATATGCAGAGTTGTTTAGCATATATGACCTGCTGAACTTGCTCCAGGTGATCCAGAATTAACTTTGCTTTTTATACAGCCACAACAGGTGCTTCAAAACAGAGGTCATCCATTATGTATAATCCATGCTCAGTCTCACACGGGCTTGCCAGGACCATTGGCACCAGGAAATCTGTACACTGGTTTTTAATAGGAGATGTATTAGAAACTTCGGTTCTTCATAAAAAGCATTATATAAATAGTAGACGTTTAAAAATAAACTTCTATAACCTGGTGACAAGCCAAGGAAATTATAAAAAATTATCCTGCTTGTTCTTTGTGTAATCAAGCTTCATTACCTGCTAGAAGTAACCCTAACGGTACCTAAGGAAATGAAATTAAAGTATGTACGTCATCCAGTTGATACCTCTTCAGGATTTTAACGTGCTTCTGCCTTAAGTTCGGAATAGGC
This sequence comes from Rhynchomys soricoides, assembly GCA_019843965.1. Classification (NCBI taxonomy): domain Eukaryota; kingdom Metazoa; phylum Chordata; class Mammalia; order Rodentia; family Muridae; genus Rhynchomys; species Rhynchomys soricoides. Next base: position 3,772,950 of record JADRCH010000040.1, read on the forward strand.
TGGTTTTGTAATTACACGTTTATTAGAAGGGATGGCAATCTTAGGGATACCTTTACAGACTAAAACTGATAATGCTCCACCATACGTATCCAGTAAAATGTAGCATAAAACATGTTACAGGCATACCTTTACAATCCTATAGGTCAAGCAGTGGTGAAAAGATCTAACCACACTTTAAAGGAGATGCTTATAAAACAGAACGGGGATATGAGGTCACCCAGAGATAGGTTGCATAATGCTTTATTAATCTTAATTTTTTTAATGTCTATGAAACAGCACAGCTGCTGAAAACCACTAGATTTTAGATATGACTCTTGAATAAAATCAGTCTCTATACTTTAAGGCTGTGTTAAGCTCAGAATGGAAGTCGGGAAATGAGTTGCATTGCATAAAAGGCTATATTTTTTATTTGTACAGGAAATGAAGAGCTGTGGGTTCATTCAAAGTTAATTAAGATTAAGTTTGATGATGGAAGACCTCCAGAAAATCTTGGCTGCTGATGTGGAAAAAGAGACCCAGAAGAACAAGAAAACAGGTGACTCGAATGCTGGTCCCCCTTTGTAGAAACAGCTCAGGAGGCTGGCTGAGACATGAGTGTCCCTGTCGTAGCCAGTGAGTCTTGTTGGCTATCAGGTCCTCATGACTTCTTAATACATGTCATCCTTTCGTATGGCATGAATGGGGATTTATAAAACCCTATTGTGGTTTGGCTATGCAGTCCAAACCCTGATTGACAGATAAACTTTTACCTTCTTGAGCTTATTAAAGTAGAGACTCATCTTTAGTTGATTTGTGCATACCGCACATTCCACACACGAGTTACTGCAGAAATGTCCCTACGGTGTTACCAGAGCTGAGGCAGGAAGTAAGAGTGGAATCCCTGAGCCAGCAAAGAAGCAGACTGATGCCAAAGGAAGCAAGAAGAGGGGCGGAGCTGGGAGTAGTGAGAGCCCCGTGGAGACCCGGGATGGTGAAGGAGTCAGAAGTTACTAGCTAGTTGAGACTGTCCCAGCAAAAGACCAACAACTTTAACTTGCTACAAAAATCAAAAGTATTAAAACTTTATAACTGTGGAATTAAACTATTTTGAAAGAGTAGTTCATAGATTCCATTGAGAATGTAATTAGCTGACTTGTTTGGTATTTTTTATTGAAAAAAATAAATTGAGCTTTTTTCTAATGCTTGTTGTCCCCCTTTTAGACATTATTTCAGGGGCTAATGGGCATGTGCTGTAGTACAGTGGGTGGAGTTCAAAGGTCAGCTGTGGGAGGGTTGGTTCTCTCCATCTACCATGTAGACTCTGACGCTCAGTTCAAGTCATCAACTTAGCAGTGAGTACGTCATCATCTCCTCATCCCTGGACTTTTTTTTCCTTCTAAACACTTTTATGTGGTTCCATTTTCTGGATTGTTTAGACTTTTTTGAAATAGGGTTTCACTTTTCTGGGTTCAATTTTTCTTGTTTGGTTTTTTTTGTTTTTGTTTTGTTTTTTCGAGACAGGGTTTCTCTGTATAGCCTTGGCTATCCTGGAACTCACTCTGTAGACCAGGCTGGCCTCGAACTCAGAAATCCACCTGCCTCTGCCTCCCAAGTGCTGGGATTAAAGGCGTGGCCACCACTGCCTGGCTGGGCTCAATTTTTGAGTAATACTTTTTATAATATTTTTATCACAGAATACTGAATGTATGTGTGTGCGTGCATTCCTGTGTGTTTAGTTCTTCTACTCTTCTTAAAAGCCTGGTGTCTGTTTTGATGAAGAGTGTTCAGGGGCAAATAAATAATTTTTTATAAATAAGTGTAATGTTCTGCATCTTTAAGGTAAAACATGGCTCAAAATTAAAAGAAGTCTTTGTCTTTCTGAATGACATTGACTTTTGTAGAAAAAAAAGCCAAGGTGCTTCAGTTCTAAAAGACCTAGGATTTGTTACTTGTACTGAAAGCTTTGGTTCTGGTATGTAATTTTATGTCATCCTTAAGTAAATGAGATTGGCCCTGTTACATATGTATGCGTATGCCTATATCAGGATTTGTTGAGAAGTAGAATTAATTGATTGCTAGGTGGAAGATAGCTGCTTCCCAAACGATTGAGGGTTTTGTTTTGTTTTTTGAGATTAAATAATTGTAATCAAACATATTTTGGGCACCAGGGATATAGGTCTTGATTATAAAAGTGCTTTACCAGACATATACAAGGATCTAGGTTCAAAAACCAGAACCACTTTTGTTGTTAATATTTAAAGCAGACTATGTGGTATCTTTGTGGATGTCGATATGATTTTTTTCTTTGCCCTGTTGGATCTTGTTGGCTTTTGTTAGCTTTTAGGATCACATGAATGATGGTTTTCATTCACAGGTAATTCAAACTAGAAGGACAGCACATTTCAGGATCTGGATTAAAGTAGATCTGATCTGGGTTATTTAATGACATTCTTCCAAAGATGTATGCCTAGGGAGCTGAGTGTAAGATACGCAACATGATTAAACATTGAAAGGTAATCTAAGTACTTTAAGAAACCTGAGGAATTGGGGTTTTCTTGGTTTTGTTTTTCAATACAGACAAGTAACCCTGGCTGTCTTAAAATCCCTATGTAGATTAGTCTCAAACCCAGAGATTCTCCTGCCTCTGCCTCTCCAGTGCTGAGATTAAAGTCAGTGACCATCATAAAAGGAGCATAAGCAGGTGGAACAGAGCACTTGTTGTAGTTGGCTTGTAGTGCGTGTGAGTGTATACACAAGGTCCTCCTTTGTATTTTCAGTGCCATGGAACAAGTCAAAAAAAACAGGAAAAAGGTAGTGTATGTTGATGAAGGCTTTTAAGGATAATGATCTGAAAAGTCATTCACGTTAAGTGGGTGGTTGTGACTAAGAATGCTTGAGAAAAGGGTTTCATGTAGGAAACATGTTGGGAAAGGGCGCCTAGCACAGGTGAGACCAGAAGAGTTTTAAGAGGCTGTGTGGTCAGAGCTGCTAGAACCGCTGCACACTGGAACCCTGTGGGGTGAGCACTTGCCCTCTCTAGGTGTTTAGATGGCTTTGACTCTGCGGTACGGACATAAATTAAAGGTGATTTTTATTTTTTGTGGTTGACTTTTGTTTTGAGATATGGTTTCACTATTTAATAGCCTTGGCTGGCCTGGAACTCATTATTGTAGACCAGGCTAGCCTCAAATTCACAGAAATCCACCTGCTCCTGCTCGTAAATTCAGGGATGAAAGGCATTGGCCATCATACCTATCTTAAGATACTTTTATTTGGCTAATTTACTTAGCTTTATAAGTTAAATACATTTTCTTTAATCTTTCACTAGCATTTTTTGGTCTGGTATTTTTACTTTTGTTGAGACAGGATGTCATTATGTAGAAGGACTGCCATGTTGCCTTAGTTCCCCTGAGGCCCTAGGGCTGGAGTTAGAGGTATGATCCACTGTACCTGGCTTTTTATTATTTTTGTTCTTTTTTTTTTATTCTTCTCCTACTGATCCCCATTTCTAGTTTGATGTATTCTATTGTCTGTGCCCATATCAAGGGTTTTTCCTCTTCTATCCAGTGAGTTTGCTTGGGTTTGTTTACAAGTATATGGGCACACTTTCGGTGACCATGCTTTCCCTCTGTCAAGCATTAACTGTATAACTACTGTTAGGAGAAGTGAAGCCCCGAAAGACTCAGTTCCTTCCTAGCAGATGCTGACAGACCCTATCTTGTTCACATCTTACTACCATGAAGTTTCAGGGTGCAACAACAAGTCGTGTTTCATGTCTTGGCTTCCTCTGGTTCTTACATTCTTTCTGCCTCTCTGTCATGTACCTTAGTCTTGAAGTGGGTTATATAAATGTCCCGTGGAACTGAACAATCAACAGTCACATATTCTCAGCATTTGCTTAGCAAGCCTTCCCGAAGACCTTGGAGGAAGAGCAAGGACCACCATGTGGTCTGGTCTCTGCCAAAATGCTCACTGAGACCTTGCTACATTATCTAGTAGCCCTTGCTTCCTCTACATTCTAGTGCTTTTAGAATCCTACTCTGTAGTTTTAAAATAGCCAATAAAATTATATCTTGCCATGTATGGGAAACAAACAAAAATCATATAAAAGGCTGTAAACAGTTCAATCTAGTCTGTGCTGCCACAAATAAAAGCTGTTTTCTTGAAGTAGCCTTGGTGTCCTGTCTCTTTGTTCAGAATCCCACATCTCTTGATGATTTCACTTCCCCTTCACCAGGCTGACACCTGGTGCCCATCCCACCTTGCCGGGGTAGAGACCCCTGGGGCGCAGCAGAACTTAGTAAGTTCCAGGAATCAGAAGAAGGAGGGGCCTGATCATCTTCTGGAACCCCAGGACTTGCCCAAGTAGTCCCAATATAGGTTGGAGTTGTACAGCGGCTCAGAGAGAATGGTGGGCTGGAAATGCATGAGTGTGTCAGGGTGAAAAAAGGTCAAGGACTTGACCACACAGGCCAAAGCAAGCAGTCAGGTCAGTTCCAGTTCCATGTTAACCTTGGTCCAGTTAACTGGGGTTCCAAAACAGGGATTTCTTTTCTTTGTTAAATTATTTTATGTGTGAGTACACTGTCCTTTCAGACAAACTAGAAGAGGGCATCGGATCCCATTACAGATGGTTGGGAGCCACCATGTGGTTGCTGGGAATTGAACTCAGGACCTCTGAAGAGCAGTCGTGCTCTTAACTGCTGAGCCATCTCTCCAGCCCAGTCCGGGATTTTTTTTCTTTTTTTCCCATTCATTTACATTTCAGATAATACCTCCCTTCCTGGTTACCCCTCCACACCCCTCACCGTCTATCCGCCCTCTCTCCCCTCCCCTCAGTCTGGGATTTCTTAACCAAAGAACAAAGAACCCGAAATATCCCCAAGAGGGGAGCAGCTAATAATGAATGAAGCAAAAGTTCATCCTTTTCCCCCTCTCTGCTCTCTGTGTATGAGTGTTGTGTTTCAGTGAAGTGTTGCGAGCTGTCACAGGGACTCAGGAGACGCAGATCCATTCCCTTACATTAACTGTTGGCTAGATGTATGTAGTTCTTTCCTACCTACAGTGCTTGCACACCTGATTAAAATGCTAGCAAAGATAATAGTTGAAAATGTAGACCAGAGCCTACGAAGCCTCTTCTGAAGAATTGTACCCAGTGCGTCTTGTACATGCTGCTGCTGCCTAAGCTCCATCTGAGGCCATACATTTAGTTCCCTGAAGGGTACTAGAGTCTCTTACTAGGAATCACCCCAGAGCTGCCTCCTTTAACTTCATATATTCAGGTTTGAAGGCACCAGGAGACCAACCAGTAATACTGTTCTCTGCAAAGATCACCATGGTACTTAGCCATTGTTGTGAGGAAGCGCTCAAGAGCCTTTAAAGAGATCTAACAGGCCCTTACTAAAGCGCCTGGCTTGTACTCCCAGACACAGGGCAGACTCTCGCTTTGTAGGGAAAAACTGATGCGATAGTAGGTTTCTTTATGTAGATGCTAGATTCTTGACCTTTCAGGACTGACCACCATCCCTTCAAGCAGTTGTACTGCTACTGGCAGAGACTGACAAACCTGATCATGTGCCAGGATTTAGCCATCTGGCCTCACAGGAATGACTTCAATGGACGGAAGGGTCAGCATTGGCTAACCAATGCCAGGATAGGTATCAGAGAAGGCTTTCATTTGGAGATGTTACAAAACTTTTAAACCTCTCAACTTTGCTGCCCATTAGGTCAAACGAAGCAGATCATGACTGTATTGCGGTCATAAATGACCTGTTTTTCAACTGGTCTTTAACAGACCAGCCTCTTAAAAACTCTGATGTAGAACAAAGGTGAACCCTTTACTGGTTATTCTATGATGACACTTACTTCCGCTACTGTGGCCATATCCACCCAAGGGAACTTGAGCACAAAGGGCAGAATTTAGCCTTCCTGCTGGCTGCTGAGCATCAACATCTGGAGCAACAACATGCATACAGAATCTCTGCCTTCATCTCCATGTACACAGGGCCCTCTATAAAGAAAAGGGGCTGATTAGTTTTGGAAGAAAAAGACAGTATGGCAGGGGAATCCTGGAACATTTAGAGGCTGTAGCAGTCCCAAAAAGAGTGGTCAGTGTTCACTGTTGGGAATACCAGAAGAGAGGGTACTGCAGTTTCCCAGGGAGTCATACAGTAGTCCGGGAGCTGGTAGCTTCTGCACTGTTTCCCAGCCTGTTGGCCAGACAGGACCCTAACTACTTGAGACTGAAAATGGAAGCAATCTCACTGGTCATGGTGAGTTCAAGGATGAGTATAGCAATCCCTGAAGCTACTACTCCTGCTGTGAAACAATTCCATCATGGAACCCGTGTCACCTCTATGCCTATGTTGGGTTAACACTTAACACTCCTCCGCTCTTTGGTATAAAAGATCAGTGTGAACAATGTGAAACCTGTACCCAGAATAACCCAGACAGACCTAAAGGCCTCCTCTGGAATACAAAATGTTATGGTGGATTTCACTGCACTGTCTCCAGTCTGAGACAACCACAGATACCTACTAGTCTTTGTGTACATGTCTCAGGTTGGAATGGAAGGTTTTCTTAATTACATAGGAAAGGCTTATGAGGTGGCCTTACTTCTCTTAAAGGAGATTATTCCTCAACTTGGAATTTCTATCACTACGGGATCAGATGTATTTGTGACCAAGGTAGTATGACTGGAGGCTAAAGGGTTAAAGATCACCTGGATCTGAGAGCATAAGGCCCTCAGAGCTCTGGGCTGGGGAAGCATGTGAATCAGACATTGAAGCTACAGCTAAGCAAACTGTCAAGAGACACTGAAATCATTGTTGCCAATTGGTCTCTTAAATAGTAGACATGCCCCTGCCAAACAGAGTTCTTCCCTTATAAAACTGTGGGTGCCCTCCTCCCATTATTAGCACATGGGGAAATTAGGCTAATATCACTTTAAGATAACACATGAAGGTACTTGACTCAGACCTAGCCATTATACATCACAGATGCTGGAGAACTGGGCCTCCTTGAGCCCTATAGCAAACCAGGCTACTTCAGTCTGGCCACTGGAATTTGCCTCCTAAAGATTTCGGTAATAGGAAAGAATTGTCTTGCTTGGTAGGAACAGTGGTTTAACATTCCATTTGGAAGTTTAACATGCTTGGGTTAAAGTTTTTTGGTTTTGTTGTTGTTTTGTTTTTATTGAAAGACAGGGTTTCTCTGTGTAGCCTTAGCTGTCCTTGAACTCACTGTGTAGACCAGGCTGGCCTTGTCGAGCTCTGCCTGCTTCTGCCTTCCCAGTGATGGGATAAAAGGCACCCATGAATGGATATAGGGGATCTTGCAACTACTGTTTCCCCCATTTACATGTTAAATCATGTCATCAGGTTACGGGAAATTTTTGAGAGTATAGCCAATGAAATGGCAGGGGTTCTTGATATTCTGCCAGACGACAAACCGAAATGTAGTGCCATTTACCAAAATTCATTGGCTTTAGACTATACACTTCCTCTGAAGAAGTTGTTCATGGAAATTTCAATCTAAGCAACTATTGCTTAGAGATAGATGATGAAGGAGAAGTTACTGAAGAGCTGACAGATGAAATGAGGAAAGTTGCTCATATCCCACACAGGCTTGGAACTGCTGAAGCCCAGATAGCTTGTTTAGAGGATGGTCTTCAACTTTGGGGCAATTCAACTCCTTCCTAAGTGGCAGGCTTTCAACATTAGGGGTTTGTGCGCGCGTGTACTTGAAGTCCTTCCCTGCGGAAATGGAAACAGAAGTGCTGAGGTTTGCTGGCCAGCCGTTCTAGCCTAACTGGTGAGCCCCAGGCACATGTAAAACCCTCACCTATTGATTTAAAAACAAACAAACACAACACGCTGGTAAGTCATCTAAAAATGAAACCACTTGAATTAAGCCATATTAAGAACATTCAGGGAAGCCGGGCAGTGGTGGCGCATGCCTTTAATCCCAGCACTTGGGAGGCAGAGGCAGGCGGATTTCTGAGTTCAAGGCCAGCCTGGGTCTACAGAGTGAGTTCCAGGACAGCCAGGGCTACACAGAGAAACCCTGTCTCGAAAAACAAAACAAAAGAACATTTAGGGAGACTTCACACATTAGGAATTATTATTAGATTGTTTGTTTTTTAAAGATAGTATAACTATCAAAGGGAAGTCTGGATGATAAATCACATTTTGCAGATCTTTACTAGTGCCAGTAGTAAATGGTAAGAAAAACTTGGTGAAGACTGAAGGTTTTTTTGTTGTTGTTGTTGGGTTGTTGGGTTTTTTTGCCATCAATGGATATGTCTCAATATGTTACTGAGTTCAAAGTCTCACTCTGCTGGTTAGTTTTTAATGTCAACTTGATACAACCTAGAGTCACCTCAAAAGAAAAAAACCCCAACCAAAAAATTGATCTTTACACAGAGAAACCCAAACAAAATTGCTTCCATCAGGGTGGTCTGTAAGCATGTCTGGGGAATTTTCTTGACTGCTAATTGCTATACATGGGCCCGGTCCACTGTCGGCATTACCATCCCCTGGGCAGTATTTTGAAGAAGCTAGCTAAGTATAGACCAGAGTGAGCCAGCATTCCTCCATGGTTTCTGCTTCATTTCCTTTTTGAAGTCCTGCCCTGACTTTCTTTAGTGATGGACTGTGTCCTAGAAGTAAAAACTGAATTTAATTCCTTTATTTTCTCTCCAAGTTGCTTTTTCACGGTGCGTTGCAGTAACAGCAAGCTAGGATACTACCTGAGTCCTTTTGGTTTTAATCTCAATGCCTTAATGCTTCTGTGCATGACACTAGGCCTAGTAATAGGAACTGCATGGGATTTTATTTTATGAGGATATTTGCTTGATCTGGGGTTACTGTGAAATTAATTGGTCTGGGTTTGGCCTTGAGAATTAGAAGAATTGAGAATGCTGGGAATAGAGCAGTAAGTTAAAATACCAGGTTTGTAGTACAAATGCGTAGATCTAAAGACAAGTCTATAATTTTAGCTGAAAAATTCCCAGACTTGGGGCCAGTGGGATGGTTCAGCAGGGAAAGGCTGATCCCTAGTCTGGCCCATGTGGTAGAGAGGGAACAGGCTACTGTTGGTTGTTCTCTCACCTGACGTGAGCTCACACACACTCGTGCACACACCATACACACTTTAAGTATGCTCATATTTAACTCCCAGAATTTTCACAGTAATTCCACAAGATAGTGGTATTAAATATGCATCCTAATTCAGAAACCCTGGGTTTGAAAAAAACACATTCAGATCATAAGCTTGTACTCATTGGGGGACATCACAGAATTAAATTTTACTTCAAGAGCGTTTCATTGGAGCTGGGTATTTGTAGATATTAATATTTTAATATTCTAATCTAGCATCTTATTTCTTCAGATAGGAATTTATAAGCATATTTTTTATGTCCATCTGTCCCTAAAAAAATTAAGAACCCTTGAGAATCAGAAACACCAGACTTTCACAGAATAATTTTAGTATTTGCAAGAGTTGCTAGTATTCTTACCACATAGGAACGAATTCTCAGGTTTTAATGTCCCTCCTTCCTTAGTTTTGTCAAGAGTGAGGGGTTGGCAGCGCTAGTGGTTGAACCTTGAGTAGGAGAGTACTTTACCAGAGCCAGAGGTTCCGATTGCTCTTATTAGCTGGTATAAGAGATGACTCTAATGAAAATAAAACAAGATTGCACTGTGAGGCAGAAGTGAGCAGAGATCTCTGTGAGTATGAGGCTAGCCTGGTCTACATAGTGAGTTCCAGGCAGGATAGGGATCTGTAAGGCATACTATCTCAAAAACAACCCCAAAAACCACTGAAGTTTTATATTTCATAAAATTAGTCTCCTTCCTGGCTTTTTTTTTTTTCTTCTTGACAGTTTATTAGAGACTTTGATGTATTGGTATGCTGTTAAATGTTTTATAGTGGTTGTGATTTTAGGGGTTGTTTTGTTGGTTGGGGTTTTGGGGTTTTTTTTGCTTTGGGGGTGATGGTTTGCTTTTTGAGACACAGGGTTCTCAGTATAGCCTTGGCCTATTCTGGTACTCACTGAGATCCACCTGCCCCTGCCTCCCAAGTGTGGCCGTGAAGGTGTGTGGCACCACCACCTAGTTATGCCATTTTGTTAGAGCTTAAAATTTGAGATATAAATTGCCTACCTATGGACTTACATTTAATTATCTCAAATACTTCAATAATCAAGGAAAAGACTTCAATTTCTCTCAAACCAAGTGAGAATTCTGGTTTTCAAAAACATTTCTTTTTTTTAATGAAATTGTAAGGTAGTTCCAGTGTCTATATACTTTTGATGGCTCTGGTATAGTTTTGGTCACAGTGGGTAGGGAAGGGAATTTTATGTAAATGAAAACTCATCCCGGTTCTTACTTCATGTGTCATGATATTGAAACCAATTTGCTGGTTACCTCCCAGATTTGAAGTTCTGTGTTTTATCATATAGTCAGAAAGCACGAGGTTGTTCACAGTAAATCCTTTGACCACAAATGTTGCTTCTCTTTCTCGATGTGTACTTCCTGTTTTGTCAAATTTCCATTTAGGGAAAAGAATGGGTTTTAGAGTAAGCGAGTTTGAGCTTCACATTTAAAACTTCTGCTGAAGTGCACTTGGAAGCCATCCAGGTATCTGGGGGACGGAGGAGGGAAGCACTTTATTTCTCTAATATAGTCATTCTTTTTCAGTAAGCTTCGTTTGGCTGTGTCATGAGACTACCAGTAAGGAAGAGAGACTTTGTTGTCAGTGTCCTGTGTCCAACTTGCCAGCCCTTTTGGCTTTCCATGTCAAACATGGTTTGCGTTTGTGAATGAATTATGATGTTCTTGTGAAGGAAGGATCTGTGTTGCTTCTAGATCTGTGTAGACTTCCAGAAACTTGTAAGAAGTACACCCAGCCACATTTGTTCCACTTACAATAGGTACAAGTTAAAGTTCATAGGTTCATTAGAGTGCAAATGGGCTTCATTTCCAATCTGTGATTATCTTTTGAATGTGAATCACATAAAGTCATTGTGAAGTTCATTTACTGTCACTTTTTAACCCTGCGACCACCTAGTAACAGTCAGTCAGCAGAACCTATTTTTGCTGCAAACCAAATCCTACTCCCTTGCTCTTCTGGGAGTTGCAACACCACTCTTAGTGGTGGAACTAAGCTCCTCTGTAGAACTTTCTTTGACCAAATTAACCTGGTCTGCTTTACATCAAAACTTCTCTCTTTGTCCTATCAATAAAATAAGAAAAATACTTTTTAATCCCTGACCATTATTGAACAGTAATGTAATTTCCTCCACGTTGTTCCCTGGCCTCTTATCCACCTTTGTTGAAATGTTCCCCTAACATCCTTGTGGTGTCATCTTTGGAGCTCGTCAGCCCCCAGCCCCCCCCCCCCCAACACTGTTTTGAGACAGGGTCCTGTCCTGTCTGTAGACCAGGCTGGTCTCACATTCACAGAGGTCGGCTTGCCTCTGCCTCCCAAGTGTTGGAATTAAACGTGTGTACCACCACCTGGCTTGAGATACATTTCTCATGAAATTAAAATTGTTTTTCCAGATATCCACCATCCCCTACTGTTTTACCCTATGCTTAATTATAAAAAGCATTATCTGCTAACCTTTCTCTAATAATTTTTCTGTTGCTCCTTTTCTAATGTGATTCTTAGCTCCCCTGTAACACAGCTGTCATCCTACAACTGGAGGCTGAAGCAGGAAGATCCCTAGTTCCTGGAACACTAGGTTACAGACCCTGTCTCAAAACAGCAGCAGCATCAACAAAAAGGCAAATTAAATATTGTACAATAATTAATAACTTAATGAGGGCTTTCACAAGCCTGCATTGTGTATACTTAAGTATATAATCAGCTACAAATCTGTACTTTGAGAACTGGAAGGCATAAATTCCAACAAAACATGAAAGGGCATCCAGGAAGTTTCCTGGACACTTGTTGGATGAGAATTCCAGCGAGTGAATTCAGAATAAATATAAAAAATGCCAGTAATAAATGGCAAACAAACAAAACAAAAAGCAAACCACTTCTGAGATGGTATTGAAACAAAGTAGACTAAATTATTTTGTGGGGTGTGTGTAGGCAAGCTAGCCTCTAACTCAAGAGTGATCGTCTTTTAAGCTCTCAGGTATTCTATTTATAGGTCTTAACTTTATCATTGCCAATGCTTGGTACACTGACTTTTTAAAAAGTAAGTGCTACCACACACTAATTGAGTTCCCTAACAAGAAGCTTCTTGTTAAATAAGATTCTCCAGATTTGCCTGAAACTCATTCCCTATTCCAGGTCGACCTCTAAATTCTCCTACCTCGCCTTCTGGTGAAATGGAGCTGGAATTACATCGTATGTGGTACCACGCCTTGTCTGATTGAAAACAATTCATGTTCTGGGTGGTAGAACTCCACATGGTTAGTTACAAACAGATAAACTCATTTATGGTAAAAATATTAAGAAACCTGTGAAGGGCATTTAGTGGGGAGGAAGCTTGGTGGTTTTGAGATCTTTTTATGGTGGTTTTATGGGGACACTTAGGGCTGTCTTCCTCTTTAGAAACAGCCTAAGTACAAGGAATACAATATGGATACAGTGGAGATGTGCCAGAATGTAACATGAAAGTGAGCTCTAGATTACCCCTCAACAGAGGAATACAAACATTAGAAACTTAAACGTTTAAGACTTTTTCATTGGGAGTTTCTTCTGGTATCTGCATTGTACTGTGTGTTTAATGTTAAAATATATTTTAATTTTGCCAGTTGTCTTACAAAGAAAATTGTTTCAGATATTGATAGTTTAAATTCGACAGCCCCCCCTTTTAGGTCATTTTAACAACAGAAACAGGGCCAGGTGTGGTGAGGTAGAAACAAGAGGATCTGAGAGTTCCAAGCCAGCCTGTTCTACAAAAGGTCCAGGATAGGCAGGGCTTATGTAGGAAGACTGACCCTGCCTCAAATAAAATAAAAGTAACAGACACAAACCCAAAAAACTCTTTCTTATCAGATAAGTACTATAAACATTTTATTACATGAAATATTTAAGCCCAATTTGATGAAATTTTGTTTTAGGTGCCAATATCAAGATAATTTCCAGTCATAAGATATTTATGCAATCTGAAGATCAATGTTGTCTCTATTCATGTCAAATTAGAATATGTCACATTTTCCACAAAAGGCTGGCTGTTCCTCAGAAGTGGTTACAGAATGTCCCAACATTCAACAAAACATTATACAAGAACCACAGTAGAATATGATCATTCTAGTTAAAGAGGGCTGGAAAGATGGCTCAGTGGTAAGATAATGTGTTGCTCTTATACAGGACCTGGGTTCAGTTCCCAGCACCTATGATTCACAGTCATCCGTAACTTTTAGTTCTAGATTAAAGCAATCTTCTGACCTTAGTGGGCACCAGGCATGGGCATTGTAATATACATAAACATGCAAAAAAAAAAAAAACCCACACGCACACACAAATAAATCTAAAAATTATTCCTTTAATTCTAGTTAAAACCAAGTGGAATTGTAAATTAACCTGTGGGCTCAATCTTTTGGCCTTAGTCTGAGCACTACATTTTTTTGTTTTGGTTTTTAATACTGGCCTTGAACTCAAGAGATCCACCTGCCTCTGCCTCCAGAGTACTAGGATTAAAGGGATGTACTAACTACCACACCAGAATAGCACCAAGAATTTATATGTATATACACATATATGTGTCTGTATATATACACATTTGTATTTTTGTACTTATTATATGTATAAATATATATCATTTATTTTTACTTTATATTCATTGGTGTTTTGCCTGCATGTACCTTTGTTTGTAGGTGTCAGAGGCCTGGAACTGGAGTTACAGACAGGTGTGAGCTGCCATGTGGGTGCTGGGAATTGAACCTATACCCCCTAGAAGAGCAGCTCTTAACTGCTGAGCCATCTCTCCAGGACCAGTTCTAAGAATTTTTAATCAAACATTACGCAGATACCCTCAATTACCCAACAGTGTTTATAAGACAAAATTTAATGAAAATTGGTCAGTGGGTGTATATAATCCATGGTGCTAGCCATATGCAACTGTCACAGAAATGTAAACCAGCAGATGGTGAAGAAAATGTTACATATTATCATCATCTGATTCATCTTCTTCCTTCAAAGATTCCTGTTAAAAGAAAAAAGTGTTGTAAGTTTTTCATCTCGGTTCATCCTACGAAACCTGCCATTTTAAACATCTGTAGTTACAAATTATTTATACCTGAAAAATACCACATTTAAAGATAGCCCAATAAGTCTATCTTGTCCTATGGATAAAAATATTAAATGTCCTGGAGGGAAAAACCTGGAATATTCTTCTTATTTCTTTTTCTTTTTTTTTCTGTTTTCTCTTTTTGTTTTTCTAGAGTCAGGGTTTCTGTGTTGCCCTGTTTGACCTAGAACTTGCTTTGTAGACCAGGCTGGCCTTGAACTGAGAGATGCTCCTGCCTCTGCCTCCCCACTGCTGTAATACAGGTGTGCACCACCACGCCCAGCATCCCTGACATTTTCAAGCAGACAACTCCTTTTTTAAAAGAGACAAATCAACAACAAAAAATAAAAGCTTAGAGCTAGGGCAAATCTATCTCCACTAGAGATACCCTCAAAAAAAGTTTACCATTAGTTTAAACAAACATCAACCAAATTACTTTATAACTCAGACCATGATACTGTTTGGAACAATGTTTATGTTGTTGCTTACCTTGGCATATTTCTCTGCTTCCTCCCTTATGTCTTTGGGAACGATTTCATGTCTTCCTTTAGTTACTTTAAAATCAAATCATATATTAAAAATGAGGATTATAATGTGTAATACTGTGAACTCTCCCTAATCTACAAGTACATAGGGTTCATTTCTTCTTGTTTCCCCCCCCCCAAATAATCATTGTTCACAAGGTGAGCTTACTTAAAAATAACAGCAAGTCTGACTTATAAATCTTGACAAGGAGATAAGACATCATGTAGATGTTTCAATGAGAACTGTTCACAACAGTCAGTTATTGCATAGAATTCTTTCATGAACTTGTCTTACAGTGCAAATTCTAGAATAAATGTGCAACTGGAACTTACATTCACCAACCCAGCTGAGCTCAAGTTCAAAAGCTTTATCCTTAACTTCATCATGTACTATGTAAATTCTACAACAGAAAAGAAATTAACACAAAAGGGGTCAAGTCCAAATACAAGTTCTATAAACAGTGAGTACAAAGTAGACATTGTGTGCCTGGTGTTATTTATAAACTGATGTTTTCCAGTCTAGTTCAACATTAGAAAAGACAAATTAGGAGCTGGAGAGATAGCTCAGTTGTAAGATCACTTGGGTTTGGTTCTCAGCATACACAATGTTAGAACCATCTCTTACCTGTCTTCCCTCAATCCAAAACCCTCTCCAGTCTCTTCAGGTACCACATACAGACATGGTACATGCAAGCAAAATACTTATATACAGAAAATAAAAGGTTTTTTTTTTTTTCCTCTCTTAAAATGGTAAATTACACAGGAATTGAGAGACACTCCCTACAAATACTGATATAGTTCTATTTCTCAAGTTCTGTTTATTTTGATAATATTTTAGAGCTTCAAATAAAAGACATCTCAGAAAGAAAAGATTCAAATTAGAATCATGAACTGTGCCTTTTCAAGATAACCATTATTTTCTACTCGTAAACAAATATTTCAGAAATTAACCAATAGCTTAAACCATCTGTCCAGATAGTTCAAATGCCACTCAAACTGGTTCTTACGGTGTAATACATTACAAGCATGAAGGCACATAACCAGTTACAGTAACAGTAAACAATTGAGTTTCAGCTGGCAGCAATGGCTCATGCCTATAATCCCAGGAGGTTAAGGCAGGACGATCCTGAATCTGAGGCTGTCCTTAAAATGACAAAAACCTCCCTGTGATAGAAAGACAAAGCTTTCCATGTCCTTACTTTTCCAGGCTCTGTTAAAGCCTTGCTGTATAATACAAGAGAGTACCTTAGCTGCAGGGTGAAAGGATGGCTTTCTGAAGAGGAACCAGTACCACCAATCACAAACTAGGAAAGGTGCCAAAGGCTGACTTCCGACAGGAACTTCAAGGACTGCTTCAGCAACAGACCCTGGATTGTACCGTACTCAAACTAATTTTTTTTCTTTTGTTTGGTTTTTCGAAACATTGTTTCTCTGTGTAGCCCTGGCTGTTCTGGAACTCACTCTGTAGACCAGGCTGGCCTGGAACTCAGAAATTCGCCTGTCTCTGCCTCCCCAGTGCTGGGATTAAAGGCGTGTGCCACCACTGCCGGCTAGGAATTACTTTCACTTTCCAATGTAATATGGTTCTTAGCTGATTTTAAAAAGGAAGACTGCTTCATAACAGAAGGTAAATGAGGAGAGATGAGTCTTGGCAAGAATGGAAATAGTAAGAAACAAAATCCCTTTGTGAGAGATTATGAGCACTGTCTTTTATTATAATAGAATCCAGATTTTTTTCCTTGTTTGTATTATCAAATGCAAAACCTGAAAAATACTATTGCATAAAGAACCAACTCAGTAAGTTTGTTCATGTAGTTTATCTGAAAAGGCAGCTAGAAAGTGAATACTCTACACAATATTTTAACAGCAAGTGTCTGCATTCTTTGATCTAAAATTAATTTTTTGTTTTTTGTTGGTTTTGAGACAAGGGTTTTTCTGTGTAGTCCTAGCTGCCCTGGAAATTGCTCTGTAGACCAGACTGGCCTCCAACTCACAGAGATCCTCCTGCCTCTGCCTCCTGGGTGCTGCAACTGGCCTTCATTACTGTTCCTGACAAATTAATAATTCTTTCTGAATTATTACTCAGCAGGTCTTCTGACTTCACTGCTTACTATTTCACAATGTATTACACTGGATTCACCATCTACCTGTAATGGAAAGACTCAAGCTGTTTAAGAGGATTTGGTAAAGGAACTTCTATGATAAATGTGATGATAAACCAGGAAAGACTACAAGTACAGTCAGCTCCATCGATCACATACAGAAATACCTACCAACCTACAAGATAAAGTTAATGAAGCGAAGCGTATAGTTTGGCGTCACAGCACAGTATGTGAGGTTCTATTCCATGTTCAATTCTAACAACACAGATCCTCAGTGTTTAAGCACTTGTATAAGAAGCTTTCTGGATTTATTTACTTTTATGTGTATGAATGCTTTGCGTGTGTGTGTGTGTGTGTGTGTGTGTGTGTGTGTGTGTGTGTGTTTGTTGTGCTTGTTGCCCTTGGAGGTCAGAAGAGGAATAATCCCAGGTCTCCTCAAGAGCAGCTTCCCTTAACCACTTGAGCCATTTCTCCAGCCTTGTAAGCATTCAAAAGTAATCTGTAAATGCCTACTATGTTCTCTTCCTATCTTTGAGAAGTCATTAAATTTCCCATCATGGGAGCACATGTTTTTAATCCCAGCCGAGGTAGAAGCAGGTGGATGGATCCTCTTTTGGTTTCTAGGGCTATATTGTGAAACTTCTGTTTCTAAATAAAAATAAAGATGTAACTTGAATATATTCAGGCCAAAGGTATATTTCAGTGGTAGTGCCTGCACATGCTTAACATATTCAAAGCCCTGAGTTCCCAGTACACACACCCCATACACAAAAAGAAAATTTTCACACCTCTTAAGAGTTTGTACAGAGATTAGGTCATGTAAGGTTTTTTTTGTGGATAGCAGAGAAAATCTCAAGCAACTTACATTTTTGCAACTTCTTTAACTACATCACGGCAAGTCATTTCCTTCATCTATAAGAAAAACATGCTAATTAATTTTGTGCCATGTACAAAGACCGAGAGTGGTGATTCACATCTTTAATTACAGCACCTGGGAGAACACACATGTCTCGAGAATTTAAGGCCAGCCTGGTCAACATAGCAAGTTTCAGGACAGCCAAGGGTACAATAGACCCTGTCTCAAAAAAAAAAAAAAAAAAAAAAAAAAGCCAGGCAGTGGTGGCGCACGCCTTTAATCCCAGCACTCTAGAGGCAGAGGCAGGAGAGAAAAAGGAAGAGACATGTCAAGTTCCTATCTGCTTAACTATTTTCATAAGTTAGTATTAATTACCAGTGTTCTTCTTCTTAACAATTAACAATAACTAACTTCAATTAATTATATAGGTGGTAGGTAATGAACTGACAGGCTATGAACTAAAACCAGGTCCTCTGCAAGAATAGTGAGTGTTCCTAACCACTGAGCCATCTCTGCAGCTCCAGGTGTTGTTAACACCTCTTAAGTTAACAACAATTAAAGGCTTTCGAGATGGCTGAGCAGGTAATGGCAAATGCCACAAAGCCTGATAATCTGAGCCTGAGTCCCAGGAGCCATATGGTGAGCTATCTTCTGACCCCTACTCATGCCACTGTATGCATGTACCCACAAAGTTAGATAACACATACACAAAATAAGTAACAAACTTTGAGAGCCTCAAACTTAATAGAAAGCCACCTGCTTCTGCCTCCAACGTGCTAGGATTGAAGGCATGCCCAGATAAAACAATATTTTTTAATAGTAAAATTAAGCAAGTTATTAAAGGAATATTTTTTATATTATATTTAGTAAAGGAATTGTATTTCCTTTTATTTCAAGGAAAATAAAAGTAATACAAAGCAAAAGTAGGAAAAAGACAGAAAAAAAAAAAAGTAAGATGCCAAAGGCGGGTGAGATGGCTCAATGGATAGTGGCATATACCACCATCCCTGGTACTTCCATGAGCACACCACAACAAGTGTGCTCAGCATATGTACACACAAAGTTAAACAATGAGATTAAAAAAATATACAGAAAACAAAAGTTTATTTACCAGCCAGGGTTATATAGTGAGGCCTGTCTCAAAAACAAAAACAAAGTTGTTAAAATAGAAATCACTGATTATTCCATCGATGAACAATTAGAAATCAGGAGAAAACCCTACTGCCCAGCCGAGCTGTTTGAATACTACAGCCATTAGAAGAAACTGGCTAGTACGATGGCACAGCTAGGATCTCAGCACTGGGGTTGAGATTTAATGACAGGTGTAAAACAGTGTCTGAGTGTTTTTTATTTTTCAGATACTAAAGTGAGGAAAGATTATAATACTCATAATGGTTTTAGTTGTGAAATGAGATTTATTATTAATGGTTCATTTGTTTTCTGTTTAGGACAAGCATCCATGTCAGGCAGCGAACAGCCATTGCCAGTAATTTCAGCCCTGGGGGTGGGGTGGGGTGGAGTGGGGTGGGGAGGGGAGGTAACACCTTCCTCTGGCCTCTGTGGACAACTGCACTCACAAGTGTACATTCCCATATATATAATTACAAATAAAAAAAAAGTTCACATAACAAAAGCAGACAATAGCCAAAAGTATTTGGGAAAACCAAGTTTTAAATAAAATATTCTAACATCTGGCTCATGGATAGTAGAAAGTATACAGTTTTTTTTGTTGGTTTTTTTTTTCTTTTTCTTTTTCTTTTTCTTTTTCTTTTTTGGATTTTTGAGACAGGGTTTCTCTGTATAGCCCTGGCTGTCCTGGAACTCACTTTGTAGACCAGGCTGGTCTCGAACTCAGAAATCAGCCTGTCTCTGCCTCCCAAGTGCTGGGATTAAAAGCGTGTGCCACCACTGCCCGGCCGAAAGTATATAGTTTTAATCTGAAATAAGATCTCACTGTATAGTCTAGACTGGCTTCTAAATTTGCAGCAATCCCCCTGCCTCAGCCTTCTGAATCCCAGAATTACAGGGGTGCACCACCAAGTCGCATTTAAAGTTGGTAGTTTTAAACTTCACACTTTCTCTAGGCACAAAGTAAGGATAAACACTTGAGCAGACACTAGTATTTTTAAGATTAAAAGCTGGGGTAAAAGAAAAACAAGAAAACTAAAACCTTTTTTGCAGTTGGTCTAGAATGGACTTTAAAATTTTTTGTAGCAGAACATATAAAAAGTTGTTTGAGGGCTGGAGAGATGGCTCAGTAGTTAAGAGCACTGACTGCTCTTCCAGAGGTCCTGAGTTCAATTCCCAGCAACCACACAGTGGTTCACAACGATCCGTAATGAGAAACAAATAAGAAATCTTTGGCCTGGAGCGAGCGGGAGCTGGAGCAAAAGGGAGAAGGGAAGGGGGAAAAGTTGTTTGGGAGCTGGAAAGATGGCTCCAAGGCTAATTGTACTTAATGTTCTTACAGAGGGACCAGGTTCAGTTTGCAGCATTTACAAGATGGCTTACACCCATCACTAACAATTGCCAGGGAACGTGATACTTTGGGCCCCCTTGGATATTAGACACACATGCAGTACACAGACATGCACACATGCAAATCCCTCATACTCACAAAATAAATCTCTAAAAGAAGCATCAAAATCATACAGGGATACATGATACAAGTCATAGGCAATGTGTTGCCATGTTTCCTATCTAACCAATTAGCTCCACAAACTTCTCTAAACATCAGGCTGCATTATATCTCTAGCAAAACCCAGCATTCAATATACTTTACCTGAAGCTTTTCTATTTCTGTCTTTGCAGCTTGCCTGGCTTTGCCAATGGCACAGCCCCAGTAACCCTATTTAAAAAGGAAAGGAAGAAAAAAGTCAATTAGTATATATTTTCTGACATTAAAAGAGTTACTATTTAGTTTTTGATTTGCTAGTTGTAGTGTACTTGAGACACAGAAGCAGATAGGTCTGATTTGGAGGCCAGCCAAGACTACATAGTGAGAATCTTATCTCAAGAAAACTAACAAGCCCCCCACGAGTTTAAAACAAAACAAACAAAAAACCAATAGCCAGATACATTCACATGAACATAAGGAGCTTGAAATATCAAACCAAATTCTAGAAGAAGCTAGGTTTCGGCTGGAGAGGTGACTAATGGTTAGGAGCACTTGGTGCTCCTGCAGAAGACCCATATTTAAATCCTAGCACCTACAGGACTATTTATGTACTATATCTGTAATTCTAGTTCCAGGGGTCCAATGTCACCTTCTAACCTTTGCAGGCACCAAGCACACATAAGGTACATATACATGCACAGAACATATACACAAACAAAAAATTAATAAATCTAACTTTTAAAAATATAGGTTTTGTGCCCAACTCCCATGCTAGATTTCCAACTGAAGGCCTTGCAAATCTCAGGCAACTACTCTGCCACTGAGCATCATATCTTACCATATATTCATATTAAGATATAATACAATGATGAGACAATCACACACATAATCAAAATACTGTGTTTACTATATAGTTCTTATAAAGAGCATTCTAGAAGTTCTAAGTTTTCTCTGTTTCATAACATGTTTATTAATATAAAAAATTACTTCCCTTAAATAAGTTAGTGTTTTATTTATTCTTAAAATATTGTGGACATTTAATAAAAGCACTCACTGCTCTTCCAGAGGTCCTGAGTTCAAATCCCAGCAACCACATGGTGGCTCACAACCATCCGTAATGAGAAACAAATACGTTTGGGCTGGAGCAAGCGGGGACCAGAGTAAGAGGGAGAAGGGAAGCCAAGGCCTCACATATGGTAGGCAAGCGTCTGTCTAACCATTAGACCCTCCCTAGGTGTTTCTTTTACTCTGAGACCAAATCTTCAGTAAGTTGTCAGGATCTTTTTGTGACAGCCAAGGCTGGCCTTGGATTTGTAATCCTCTTGCCGACTCCTCCCCTCAGCCCAGAAGCTGAGACTACTGGTCTATCACTATGCCTAGCTTTAACAGAGTTTAAGTAAAAGTTTATATAATCCAAGTGAGATAAATGGCAATACCATTTAAGAATAAAAAAAAAAAATTAATTAACTTAAAAAAAAAAAAAGTACTCCCAGGCAGTGGTGGTGCACGTCTTTAATCCCAGCGCTCGGGCGGCAGAAGCAGACGGATTTCTGAGTTCTAGGACAGCATGGTCTACAGAGTGAGTTCCAGGACAGCCAAGGCTACACAGAGAAACCCTGTCTCAAAAAAACAAAAACAAAACAAATAAACAAAAAAGTACTCACATATGAAACACCTGATGGGTCAATCATATAGAGCTGTGCACCATCATTTGCACTGTAAGACCCCAACATGAAACTGCAATAAAAACAAATAGTTTAGAACACAGTCTCAATGCCATTTGAATAGAAGACCACTGTGATGAAACTGCGATTAGATTTTCTCAAATAAATTGCTAACATAACTTATAGTAAGTTCTTTTTTTAAGACAGCTACAATAAAAACTACTAAACTATTAAACTACAGTATTCAAAATCCATGTGACTTGTTTGCTTAGTCAACCTTTCTTATGAAACTTTATTCTGCAATGTCAGAAATGTAGCAAAAGAATTACAGACAGGTAATGAGAAAACAACTAAAAGGCCTGATGAGCCAAGTCACTGCAAAATAAACGACCAAGGGAACAATTTCTGCTGAAAAGCAACCTACATTTGATTTCCAAGTATTCCTCTTGCCATTTTCTGCAGTGATCAGAAATGGCTCAATATCTTTATGCTCAACAAATTAAAATTAGGTTGTTAAATGATCATGAGTTACCAATTTTCTGAAACTATTTTTTTTACTTTAGAAAAATTGAGCCTTGAGCCAGGCAGTGGTGGCATACGCCTTTAATCCCAGCACTTGGGAGGCAAAGGCAGGCGGATTTCTGAGTTTGAGGCCAACCTGGTCTACAGAGTGAGTTCCAGGACAGCCAGGGCTACACAAAGAAACCCTGTCTCGGAAAAGAAGAAAACAACAACAACAACAAACAAACAACTGAGCCTTATTTTAGTTTAGCCTATCATATCATGTGGATCATCTTGAGAGCCAACAATCCCGAACAGTACCCAGCTTTTCCCCTTCCAAACTGATGTAATTCCTCTTTCAGAAAATATATACATATGGCTGTCATTTAAAAACCTGTCCACATGTCCTTTTGGAGTTGTCACACTCTGACCTCTCTGCACGTCTGTAGTATAATCTCTACCTGCCTGTTTCACACTAGCATAGAACATGTCTTCACCATTTCCCCAATATTTCATGCATCTTTCCTTGTCACCTTTCCAGAAACAGACCACACCTTAATTGCTGTCCCACCATATTCAGTACCATGCCGGGATCCTATCATTTCATTTCTAAGGTTTGTTTCATCAGTGTGACATCTGTGTCCCACCATTAAGTACTGATAATCACGGTATATGCTCAAAAAACCCATTATTCATACAAAGGAGCTGATGAATGTGGACCTTAGTTACAGTGAAAGGCAGTCTATGAAGTCAAAAGAGAGGCTCCCAGAGAAATTAGAGTAAAACCTTTAACCCCACTGCCCTAACAGTGCTAATGACTGAAAACTCGGTCTTCAATAGATCTGTCATTTCTGTATTTAAATATGGCGGATAAGCAACTTATAAAGATACTTGGCTGTGAGCACAGCCAACTAAGTTTTGTTTTCTTTACTTAGTGTCAGTCTCTTGTATCCCAGGCTGGCCTTGAACTATGTAGCTAAGAATAACTTCTGATCTTCCACTGATACCGCCTCCTGAACACCCAGATTACAGACACAGCATGCCTAGCTTCTGAGCTGTCAGGAAGCACTCTACTGAGTTACAGCTCCAACCAATAATGTCTTCATCTCAAATACAGTCGTAACAGTTCTCCCAAGAACCCTTGGAACCATGTTGAAACACCCAGTGCACTTCATCCCCTTTCTCCAGCTAACACTTCATTTTAACAATAGCAATTTACTGAGGGGTTTAAACAGCTGTACCTCCTGTCAGAATCAGGGACTCAACTACAGAGAATTTATTATAATCAGATTAAAATTATAATTACAAGTTTCCTCCTGACTTCAAGACTACTGTAATTCCTTTCACTATTCCAACAGTTTTTATGTTTTTGTTTTGTTTTGAGACAGGGTCTCTAGATTGCCCAGCTTTGAACTCACTATGTAGCCCAAACTGGCCTTGAACTTGTGCCAATCCTCTTGCCTCAGCCTCCTGAGGACTGGGGTCACAAACATGTAACATCACATCCAGCTTTTATGTAGACTTTTTTGTTTGTTTGTTTTTTGTTTGTTGTGTTTTTTGTTTTTCGAGACAAAGAGCTTCTCTGTGTAGCCCTGGCTGTCCTGGAACTCACTCTGTAGGCCAGGCTGGCCTCGAACTCAGAAATCCGCCTGCCTCTGCCTCCTGAGTGCTGGGATTAAAGGCGTGTGCCACCACTGCCCAGATGTATACTTTTAATGGTTGCCTACTACTTCTTGGTGAGAATTTCTATTTCATTATGTCTAAGAGGCTAACCTGGGGATCTGGAGAGTTGTCTCAGTATGCTTGTGGTACAAGCATGATGACCTGAGTTTGGCTCACCAGCATCCATATAAAAGCTGAGAGTACCCCAGCACAGTAGTGGGACAGACATTTTAAATAAAAGGTTAATTCATGGAGAAAAGGAACTGCTGTATAAATATGACTTAAAGGTTTCACAAAATTTCATACCTGCAGCCAAAAGGTCTAACAGCACTGTAGAGTGTATAAGCGTGTACATACATGGCCACTCTGTCTGCAAGATGCTGGGAGGAAAAGACTTTATTAGTACATTCGCATTACTGTTCAAAAGGTTTATCAACATATTGTCAACTTACTTTTAGAGGAATGTTATAGCCAAAGTTAGACCTAAAGTTGGATGCTTCTTCTCTTGCTATGTCTGCTAATGAACGAGCATCTGCCAACAAACCTGCGACTGCCTGGAATAAAAAAAGTACCAATTTAACATACATTCCTATAACAAACCAAAGGCAAATAGTTTATTATTAGCTTATCCAATAGGTTTTAAAATAAGTATCAAATACTATCTTTGAAAGGCATTTTGATGACAAATATAGAAAGAAGAAATTAGGCCTTAACTTTCTCTACCCCTTTCAGTGTCTAACATTTTGCCAAATTCTGTGTAACTTAGGTGAGTCTCAACCTCCTAAGTAACTGGCATAACAGGCCTGAGCTACCAGGCCCAACTAATTTCTAAGTGTGAAGAATGCCAACAGCTTGATGGCTTTATATAAGAAAAAAGATAAATTTGAGCATCTAGAATAGGATTAAAAAAACCTTTTCTGCCTTCAAGTGCCTATTGTAAAGGACTACATAACTGCCTTCTACCAGTTTTCTTTTGACAAGTCTCATCAGAACATCACAAGCACAAGCAATAAATCTGTTTAGGACAGAAAATGGTTGGAAAAATCCTTATGAAGGAAAACAACAAAACTTAAGGCTTACTGGCTACTATCAATCTCTCTTAGAAACAAAGCTACCACTGAATGTTACTGTGTAACAGGCTCTGGAATAACACTGAAACAAAGTTGGAATCCAATTTTTCCTTTAGTAGCTAAGCATCTGTTAGCTCATCCGTAACAGTGGAATGGTCAGGATTCAATGATCTAAATTATGTGAGGAGCCCATACCATAATACCTAGCACAAAAGCTGTTTTCTTCCCATTCAGATAGCAGAGTGAAGACTAGTTCAGTATGTTTTAATTATGGCAATTCCTACAGAATAAAACATCATCTACACATGATGCCTTCAGTGCATACCAGGAGTATATATGGTCTGGCTTATACTTGAGCTTACATAGGAGCTTCAGGACTTAGCAGAGATGCCCAAGACGCTATTCATGTTCACTCATCCTTTTACTTTACAACATTTCTTCCCCCTATCCCTTACTATAAAGTGTTCTGATAACACTAGTGACAACCCCCATGATGGATGCAAAAAGCTTAACATACTTTGCCTCCCAAACACTTATCATCCCCTGGTGACCTATGCTGTGAAGATCTCACTTCTGCATCCTCCACACCCCTCACCCGCTCATCTTTAAAACAACTTGTGTTTTCTTGCCACCAGTAAGGTTATGAATTGTTTTAGACATTGAGTTGATCAAAACACAATAATAAATAAACTTATTACTGTGGCTGCTCAATCATATATTACTGCCTTAATACTAAAGAAATAGATGAACTCTTAAAACAGACTAGTGAATTTTGGTTATATCAAAAGAAATTGAAGAAAACAAAAATGAACATTTTAAAGTGTGATCTCACCATTCCGACGTGTCGGTCAACATTAAAAAGACGTTTATTGGAGCCTTCTTCATAAAGTTTAGAAAGGACTAGTTTTTCTACCCCAAACACAACACCATCTTTACATCTGATCCCGATAGCTGTACTGAAACAAGAAGAAAATTTTTTAGCTGAAATAGAAGAAACTTAGTAAAATTAAAAAAACAACAACAACAACAACAACAACAAAAACCCAAAGGGCTGACTAGTTCAGATGATAGAGTGATGGCCCAGTTTGAAAAAACGGTAGATTCAGTCCCCAGCACCATGTAACAAATACAAAAAGCTGTGAGCATACCGGTAATCCTAGCACCTGGGAGATGAGGCCAGAGCATCAAAAGTTCAAAGTAATAAGAGTCCAAGGTCATAAGGAGTACCTGGGAAGTTAGAGGCAACCTGGGCTATATGAGACTTTATCTCAAGGCTAACTTAGGACTGGGGATGACAACTTAATAGGTAGTGTTTGCCCAGCACCACACAGAAACTAGGCATAGTGTTACACACCTATAATCCCAGCACTAGAGGCAAGAAGATTAGAAGTTCAAAGTCATCATCTGCTACATAGTGAGTTGAAGGACAACCTAAGATACTGGGGACCTTAACAATAAACACGATATAATATTTAAAGTATGTAAAATATTTTTAAACGTGTATTTTTGCTGTTAAACTTGGGAGCACTTTATTGAATTTTATTTATTTTCTGTGTGTACCTGCATGTGTGTGCTCTCATAGTCATATGCAGAGGACAGAGGACATAGGAAGGGAGTTACTTCTCTCCTTTCACCATGTGAATCACAGAGATCAAATTCAGGTCACCAGGATGGAGGCAGATGCCCCAAAGAGGGAGTCATCTTACTGGCCCACTTAAAAAGGCCAGGTGTGATGGCACCCTGTCTCAAACAACAGCAACAAAGAGACAGTCTTACTATGTGGTGTAGCCCCTTGGCTGGCCTCACAACAACCAGCCTCTGCCTCTCTCAAGTGCTGGGATTAAAGGTGTCTGCCACACCAGGCCCAGACCCTGTCTTATAAAAACAAGAGCGGGCTGTGACGGTGCTCACCTTTATCCCTTTATTCCTAGCACTCTGGAGGCAGAGAAGCAATAGGATGTTTATGAATTTGAGCCCAACCTGGAGTTCCAGGACAGCCAGGGCTGTTACATAGAGAAACTTTGTCTCAGAAACCAAAAATGAAAGAGCGAACCAACAAAAGAGTACATAACACACACAAGAAAAGATACAGCTACATACAAACTAAAATTAATCTAAGTATTTTTATTTTGTTCATCTATTTCTTCTGCAATAAATATGTTCTACTAGTAAAGATATAAATCAATAAAATCTACGTATCTCAGCTCCTAATCTCAAGTAAAATGTGGATAAACCATATGATGTTATTTTCAGCTTAAAATATGTTTCTTCCTTTATTTCCGTTTTTTGCTGGTGTAGAGGGGCACTAGAAATCAAACCAGGCTGTTGTATGCTAGGCAGCTGCTCTAAAACTCAGCTACATCCCTGGTCCTCTGATTTCCATTTCATTAACTTGTTATTAATGTTAATATGCAACTATTATCAATTTTACAAAACTTACCATTTTTGAGTGCTAGGAACTGGACTGTGTCTCCTGCATAGTCAGCCTGTTCCACTAAGGTACATCTCTAGTCCTATAGGGACTTGTCCTGCTTGTCTTTGTTGTGTCTCTGTGTGTGGTGCTGAGATCAAACCCGGGGCTTTTTGCATGCTAGGCCAGCACATTACCAATAAGCTACACTCTAAGCCCTTTCTAAGTTCTTGTTTTTGTTTTGTTGGTTTTACGAGACATGGTTTCTCTGTTTAGCCCTGGCTGTGCTAAAACTGACTCTGGAAACTAGGCTGGCCTAGAATTCACAGAGATCCTCCTGCCTCTGCCTCCTGACTACTGGGATTAAAGGTGTGTGCTATCATGGCTGGCTCTTCTGAGTATTTTTAAACTTCAGCTGGCTGAACCTGAATATGCAAAACTTATGTATAAAGCAAGCTAACTATTTACAACTATAAGCCATTTTAATAAATATTAGTAATTTTTATTAGTAATACTATTAAAAGTAAATAGGTGAGCAGTTTATCATTAGATATTTGTTGTTAAGACCAATAAATTCTGTCAACTTTTTCTTTTTATTGAGGAAAACTTTCTTTTTTCTTTGTGTGGTGCTGAGGATGGAACATAAGCACATGCCAGGCAGTACTGCTAGTCAGTACTGTACAAGCGAAATATATTACACTGGCTAATTAACTTTGGAAAACAGTATTATTACATCTATCTTACAAATGAAGATCGTGAAGCAAAACAATTATATGCCCATCATTAGCAAGTAATGCAACAATAGTCAAACTCAGGTATCTGCCCTGGAGCTTCTGCCAGCTCCTGTCTATCTAATGTCTGGTTAGAAACGCCCCCTCATAAAATATACAGGGAACCGGGGCTGGGGAAGACAGAACTATTATCGTAACAGAAGCAATGTAAACCTCTCTTATTATAAACTAATATTTAATTTTTCAGCTTTCATTTCTATCATGTTAAGGAATAGTATAACCTATAGCCTGTACTAATAACCTTTTTTTTAGATTCTCCAATAATTTTTAAAAATATAAGATATACAATTCTGATGCTGGGCAACGGTGGTGCACGCCTTTAATCCCAGCCCTTGGGAAGCAGAGGCAGGTGGATTTCTGAGTTCGAGGCCAGCCTGGTCTACAGAGTGAGTTCCAGGACAGCCAGGGCTATACAGAGAAACCCTGTCTCCAAAAAAAAAAAAAAAAAAAAAAAAAAAATTCTGGGCATATTGGCACATCTGTAATACCAGATTTCAGAAGGTTGAAGCTGGAGGACTACAAATTTTAAGGCCTAGGCTACACAGGAAGTCCTATGTCAGTTTGAGCAATATACTGAGTATGCAAAATAAAATAAGTTTGTGGAGCTGGTAAGATGACTGAGTGGATAGCCATGAGAACTCATCTTTGAAATAACAACAATCCACAACTTGTCATCTGATCTCCACTCACACATGCGCACACACAGAAAATAAATAAATCTTAGGCCTAAAAACTTAGTCCTTAGAGAAGAACTTTCATAGTTGGGCTCTTCAATGAGACTAACAAGACACAACTAAAGTACCCCCGTTGTCTTTTCATATTACCATCTAAAAACGTATTTTCTTTTATGTATTTTTTTTTAGATTTATTTATTTTCTGTATATGAGTACACTGTAGCTGTCTTCAGACACTCCAGAAGAGGGCATCCGATCCCATTACAGATGGTTGTGATCCACCACGTGGTTGCTGGGAATTGAACTCAGGGCCTTTGGAAGAGCAGCTGATGCTCTTAACCGCTGAGCCATCTCTCCAGCCCCTTTTTATTTATTTATTTTAACTATGTAAATGCACTTGTGTGGGTATGTGCAAGACTGCAGGAGCCTGGAGGGGGGAGGGACGTCAGATTCCCCTGAGCTGCCACATAGGTCTGGGAACCAAACTCTGGTCCTCTGCAAGAACAATAGTCTTAACGGCTGCACCATCTCTCCACTTCTAAGAGAATACTTTCAGAAAATAGAATCACAGTATACGTATTTCTAGTACAGTGCTTTTAGGCACCTACTTGAATATTACTAATTACTTATTTTGGTATTCTTAAACTTAAGGAACTTAAGTACTTGTAGTGACAAAGCACTTTCCTGTCATGCACCCCAACACACGAAAAATAATTAATCACCTTTTGATATGAACACAATCTTAAAATTAGCTTGTTTCCTGTTTAAATCCAGTTCCTGGGGGGTAGAGGTCAAACCCAGAACTTTGTGCGTACTACACCAACCGACTGAGCTACATTCTCAACATTTCTTTCTTCTTCCCAAACACTTCTTTTTGCTTTTTTGAGACAGGATTTCTTTGTGTAGCCCTGGCTAACCTGGAACTCGATCTGTAGACCAGGCTGGACTTGAACTCAGAAAGATCTGCCTACCTCTGCCTCCAAGTGCTGGGACTAAAGGTGTGCAGCACCACCTGCCAAAAGATTTTTATTTAAGTGTGTGGACATCTGTTAAGCGTATGTGCATATGTGTGGGCGGGTAATGTGCAGAGAGCAGAAGAGGGCATCGGAACTCTCATATCTGGAATTACAGGCAACTGCTGGAAGCTCTGTTAGTGGTACTGGGATTTACACCACAGTCCTCCTGACTGTGCAGCAAGCACTCTTAACCACTGAGCCATCTTTCCAGTCCCAGTATTGATTTATATGGGGAAAAAATATGTATCTTTAATCCCAGCTCTAGAGGCAGATGAATCTCCTTAGACCACCCTGGCCTACATGTCAAGTTTCAGATCATCCATGGCTGTATTGTTGTTGTTTTGAGACAGGGTTTCTCTGTATAGTCCTATCAGTAGATCAAACTGACTCCAAAGTCAGAGATCGACCTGCCTGTGTCTCTCAATTGCTGGGCGTGAGCTACCACCACCAAAACTGTTTTTTTTAAAAATGAAATAATCTAACAGGATAGCTCACTGGGTAAAAGTGTATAATGCAAGTCTAATTACTTGTTAGAACCCTGAAACACAAATGTAGATGGAAGATCTACTCAAGAAAGAACTCTGAAGAGGACTATAAGAGGTTGAGATTACTTCAGGGTATGATACTTGTTTATGCTAAAGCAACATAACAAAGCCTAGTTACCAAAACATACAAAATAAAAAATAATGCCTGGTTAAAACACCCACTTCAAATAAAACAGTGCTTACCTACTGTTTTCCACAGCCTTCATGGCATATTCAACTTGGAAAACTCTTCCATCAGGAGAGAACGTAGAGGCTGACAGGTCATACTAACAACAAAGAGAACAACAGTTGAGTTTACATGAAAAGTCTCTGCCAACAACAGACAAATTTTCTTTCTAAATAGCTTAAACACTAGGAATATGTCCTAACAGAAACTTCTTTGAAAGGAGAAAAATGTTACAGCAGTTGCTCAGTGAAAACTACAGCCATAGATGGTTCAGTTATTAAGAACACTGTTGCTATCTATTGCAGAGATAGGGTGGGTTTCCCAGAACCCACAGGGTGGTTTAGAACCACCTGTAACTCCAGTTCCAGGGGATCCAAAGCCTTCTTCTGACCTCTATGGGTATGTATAATATGCATATATATGTACATGTATATGTATATACACACACATACATATACATGCAGACAAAACAGACAACATAAAATAAATCTAAAAGAAATTAAGTAATGGGCGCAAATCTTAAGAAAGGTTAGAACTTTTTTCACATAAAACTTAAAAAAAAAAAAGTATTGTCAGCTGAGTAGTGGTGGCAGCGCACGCCTTTAATCCCAGCACTTGGGAGGCAGAGGTGGGCGGATCTCTGAGTTTGAGGTCAGCCTGGTCTACAGAGTGAGTTCCAGGGCAGCCATGGCTGTTATAGAGAGAGTCAACCCTGTCTCTAAAAACCAGTATCTATATCTATATATCTATATAAGATGGGGATTGAAACAACATTAAAATCATATTATTTACATTTGCATCTGTGACAGGAACCAAGAAAAGACCCTGGTTAAACAAATCATTAGCATTCAGCAACATTTAGTGAGCATCTACTGTACTGAATGGGAAGACAAAAATCATCACCCATTTATAAAGTTCTTTTTGGGGGGGGGGGGGGAGAGGGGTTCGAGACAGGGTTTCTCTGTGTAGCCCTGGCTGTCCTGGAACTCACTCTGTAGACCAGGCTGGCCTCGAACTCAGAAATCCGCCTGCCTCTGCCTCCTGAGTGCTGGGATTAAAGGCATGCACCACCACTGCCCGGCTATAACTTTTCTTTTACTTTCAAATCAGGAATCACAAACCTAGGTAGACCATGCATTACAAATGTGATCAAAGCCAAAGCAAAACAAGATGAAATAAAAAGGAAAGAATACTAAGAATAACTACCAATGACTTCAAGGAAACTCTGCTAAGACAGTAGGACCTCAGTAATAGGGAAAAGTCATCTATGACATGAGGAAGAGTTTCCTGGAAATGACTACATGTCTTAAGGTAGAAATGCATCGCCGGGCAGTGGTGGTGCACACCTTTAATCCCAGGCAGAGGCCAGCCTGGTCTACAGAGTGAGTTCCAGGACAGCCAGGACTACACAGAGAAACCCAGTCTCGAAAAACCAAAAAAAAAAAGAAATGCATCTAGCCCAAGCCAAGGATCAGAGGTGTTTTCAACACTCAAAGTGGAGGAGAAAAGACAAGGGTGAGAAACTCCAAACATGTGCCAGAGTCAAACTAGGTTGGGGAAGTTGTTTACATGTTATTCTTGAGGGAATGAGGTGTTGAACTGGAGCAGTTGTATGATCTAACTCATGTGTTTTGTTTGTTTAACATTTATTTATTGTGTATGTGTACCATGGTACACATCAAGAGGTCAGGGGACAACTTTCCAGAGTCCATTTTCTCTTCCTACCTTGTGAGACCTAAGAATCGAACTCAGCATCTCAGAGATGCTTAAGTCTTAGTGGCATTTCACAGGCCCAAATTCAAGTATTTAAAAATATCACTCTGGCTGGAAAGACACTCAGCAGTTAAGAACACTTGCTGCTCTTCCAAAAGATTTGGGTTCAATCCTCAGCACCCACATAGTGGCTCACAACCACTTCAATAGCTTCAGTCCCAGGGGATCTGACACCCTCTTCTGGCTTTGGATAGACAACAGACACACATGTGGTGCAACATACACACACATAGAAATTAAAAAAAATTCACTCTGGCTTTGTGCTGAAACAAACATAGAGAAAAGTGTGGGTGTGAAGCTCAGATATTCCAAACAATGGTGGCTTTGACCACACAAAAGAAAAGGAAACAACCTTTTAGGAGTGTCATTAAATGTAAAACAAACCCAGAGCTAGGAATGGGGCTCATCTAGCAGCAGGAGGCCTAGCTTTAATCCCTAGGCATAAAAGATCACATAAGAAAACACAGAGTTGCTAATGGACAGCTCTTGGTGTAAAAAAGACAACTAACCCACTGAACAATCAGAACTGGACCATACATTAAGCTGAAGACAACAGGAAACTGTCCATACAGAATTCACAATTAAATGATCCTTCCTTGCTGCATATCTAAGTAATAAGGATGGGTTTCCCAAACTCATGGGGCTGACACAGAAGGATGCAGTTCTAGGCTAGCCTAGACTTCATAGTATGGCCCTATATCAAACTACACACACACACATACATATTTTTTTTTTTACTCGAATATAGGATTTGGACCTCAGTGGCTTGTTCTTGAGACCCTAGGTTGGCATTCCCAACTGCCCATCGGTACAGGTTAAAACAAACAAACAAAAAAAAAATCAAATGGCCCGAAGTGACTGACAAATACTGGTATTTACAATTCTTAGAAGACAGCCAAAAAACAAGCCTTCAACAGTGAAACTTCCTAAAGCTCAGGGTTATTTTCATACTAAAATATTCCACATGGTTTGACCACTGACAGATGATAACATTAATACAACTGCAAAGCCAATTTGCTGGGAGATATATTATTGAGCACTTATCCTGAAAGTATTACATTAATATTAATACCTCATAACCACTTAAATTATTCTAAGGAACTCAAAACACAGTATGTGGGTTTAATTCTGAGCTTTAAATCTTTTTTTGTTTTTCTTTGTGTGTGCTTTGTTTTGAAGATAGGGTCTCTTTACATAGTCCTGGTTGTCCTGAACTCATTAAGTAGACTAGGTTGGCCTCGAATTCAGAGATCCTCCTATCTCTGACTCCCAATTGCTGGGATTAAAGGCTCGGCAGGCATCAAAATATTGGGGGAAACAAAGATAACCAAAAAACGCATTATTCATTGCCTCTACTGCAGCTAAGATGTTAAGTAGTTCTATATGGAGACAAAGCAAAGGTGGGGTAAACCACTGCACACAAGGGGTGATTTAGCCCCAACAAATTAAAGTCCAACTCACAAATCCTCAATACTCCTTAAAAATCTGAGGCGCTTAGGTCCACAGATAACCCTTTAAACGCTCACAGATTCGCTTAAAATAGCTTGTTCTCGAAAAGCAGAACAAAGAGGAAAGGAAAAGAACTCATGAGATCGAGCCTTTCTTCTAGGCTCTGTCTCGACGTGTTTCCAGGGACTGTCCACTAACTAACTAGGTTCTGTCAGGGAAGCCAGAGCAGGCCTGTGAGTCAGCAGCACCGCAGCACCTGCACAGGCGGGCGGCTGCCGCACGACGCGCTCGGGAACAGCAGGGGCCTCGAAGGTCGAGCCGGGGTGCTCACATTAGGACAGGCCCGCGAGTTTCCACTTTCAGTTTCCTTAAGCATGAGATAAAAGTGACTCAGCACCCTGGGCTGTCGCTGCGCGGGGGCGGACACGACCGGCCCGAACCGCCGCAAGAGCCGCGGTCACCGAGAAGGAGACTGCAGGTCCCCATGACTCCCGCAGTTCCGGAGGTCCAACGGCCTTCCAAGCCGCAGCCGGGCTCCCTCACTGCCTTTAACGCCGAGCTGGAGAAGACGGCGCGGAGAGACTCACCCCAGTTCCAATGGAGCTCATGGTGCTGACCCGGCAGGCTACGGAACGCTTCCAGGCCTCAAGCGCCGCTCCTATGCTGCACACACCGCAGGCTAGTAACAGACTCGCCCATTGGCTGCGTTCTCCACCAATAGCCTTTCCCCTTGCGGCTTGTTCCGGGGGCTGGAAGAGCACTGTAGGAAAGGGAGAGGGCGCGCGTGCGCAGAAACTATAGAAGCCGGTCCTTGGAGAAGTTGATACTGTGTCAACTGAAATTGGTATTGGACTTGGTAAGGTCAGAGTCTGGTCTATCACAATCCTAACAAGCTGGGCGTGGGCAACTATCCTCCGTAGCCCACTCAGACAAAATTTCTTAAAAGTCGGGGAAGGAAAATCCCACCTTAGGAAAAGGAACAAAAAGGGCCAGTGACTCCCGTCCCCCAACCAAATACTTCATCAGAGTCCTATAACATGATGTTTGGTTTTAAGTAGAAGCAGCTGCTGGGCATAAATAAGCAGTCTTGGTCAAGATGTTTTCAACTTTAGCCTCTCCTGCAAGGTGGTGTGACAAGATGTATAAACTGTGAAATCTATGTGTGAGAGAAAGCTCAACCTTTCCTTGACCCAGCATGTAATTCCTGGAGAAGTTCTAGTTTCTTGGAGTCTTGTCAAAGAGAGGAGCACAAGTGTTTCTTTAGAATATCTTCATTCCTACCAGGAAGATAACAAAACTTGGCGTTAGGAAAGGCTACAGTGTCTTGGGGAACTCCAGCTGCCAGGCTCATTCTACCAACTATCAGGTCAATATCTTAATATCTTAAGAATTAAGTGGGGGAGGGCAACAGATAAATCAGACAAGTAGGGGTGGAACCTGGCCTTGTGGTGGTTGGATTTTAAATCCAATTGTAAATAAAATGGCAGAAGCATTTTTATTTAAAAATTTTATATAGCTAGAAAATAGTTTCCAGCATGGTGAAGCAGGTCAATAATCCCAATACTCAGAAGGCTGGGACAGGAGGATCTCCAGTGGAAGGCTAGCTTGGAATATAAGAGCCCTGTCTAAAAACAAAACAAAACAAACATCATAAAAAAAGACACATTAAAAGCCTCCACCATCAATCAGCTTTATTTTGTTTTTGTTTTTTTTTTTTAAAGAATTATTTATTTTATGTATATGAGTACACTGTAGCTGTCTTCAGACACACCAGAAGAGGGCATCTGATCCCATTACAGATGGTTGTGAGCTACCATGTGTTGCTGGAAATTGAACTCAGGACCTTTGGAAGAGCAGTCTGTGCTCTTAACCACTGAGCCATCTCCCCAGACCCCTTTGGTTTGGTTTGTTGAAGCAGTTTCAAGTACCTTAGGCTGGCCAAAGATAACATTGAACTCCTAATCCTTCAGTCTCCACCTACCAAAAGCTGGAATTACAGCCCTGGTCCATCACTCTAAGCCTAGGTAATTTCTTTCATAAGAAATGAAAAGTCAGCAGTACACATTGCATCAGTTGTGTTTCAGTCTCCGGGTGTGGGGAAAAGTTGCTCCGTAGTATTTTTATTACTTTTACATGTGTGAGGGGAGGTGTTATCCACATAAGAGCAGGTACCCACAGACCAGAGGATGGCTTTGGATCTCCTGGAGCTGGAGTTACAAGTGTTTGAGTTTCTTTGCTCTTGAGCCATCTCATCAACTTCAGCATTTACAATCTTTGTGTTCTTAGGATATGTTAATGCTGGGATTAGGCAGATGCCTCAGCCATTAAAAACATACACTGCTCCTCTGGACCTGAGTTTGATTCACAGCACCCAGATCAGGCAGCTCACAGCCACCTGTCCCTTCTGTTCCGAAAGGATTAGACACACACACACACACACACACACACACACACACAGGAGATATTAAAAGTAATAAAAGTAGCCAAGCAGTCGTGGTGCACGCCTTTAATCCCAGCACTCAGGAGGCAGAGGCAGGCGGATTTCTGAGTTCGAGGCCAGCCTGGTCTACAGAGTGAGTTCCAGGACAGCCAGGGCTACACAGAGAAACCCTGTCTAGAAAAACCAAAAAAAAAAAAAAGTACAGCTGGGCTGTGCTGGCACATGCCTTTAATTTCAGCACTCTGAGGCAGAGGCAGGTCCATCTCTTGAGTTCTGGGACAGCCTGGTCTACAGAACAAGTTCCAGGACAGCCAGTGCTACACAGAGAAACCCTGTCTCAAAAACAAACAAACAAACAAACTGGATATTCATTCATTAATTTAGGTTTTTCTGACTTCTTTTTATATCAAGTGCTCCACTTTCAGCAGGGTACTACCACCACCATTTGTTTGCATTCATTCATGTCAGAGTGTTATAGCAGGAGGTATATGATGCTAACAATCTGTTCTATTACTGGTGATGATCATTTAAATTTCTGTAAAGTTTCTCTAATGTTTCTGGGTTCTCATTTATAATTGTAACTAGCAAATATCTGATGAGAAGATAAGTCAGGAGTAAGTAAACATCTTGTTATTCTTTATCTTTTGTTTGTTTGTTTGTTTTGAGACAGGGTTTCTCTGTGTAGCCCTGGCTGTCCTGGAACTCACTCTGTAGACCAGGCTGGCCTCGAACTCAGAAATCCTCTTGCCTCTGCCCCCCAAGTGCTGGGATTAAAGGCGTGCGCCACCACAGCCCAGTTTCTATTCTTTACCTTTTTACTCATTAATTTTTGCTATTTGAATATGTTCTTATGCTCCTAGTTGCTAACCGTAGACTTTCTCATTCCATCACTTCATTCACCTTATGAGTTTTCTACTGTGGAGCCATCAGACCTTCCTTAAGCAGCTAATTGACATGGTTTGGTTTAACTTTTAAATCATCTCTTGTTTCTCAGGGATAGAGAATTGGAGGGATAAAGCAGGCCTGACTGGGAAGCCTTTGTAACTTTGTAGACCATTAGGGATGAAGAGCGATTTGTTCTAGAGTAGCAAGGACGTGAAAGTGTGTGAAAGGTCTCAGATCTGTGGGGTTACTGGGTAACTGGGTGCAGAAGGGGGGGTCGGCAGAAAGTCCATTCTTCCTCCTGCTAAGAAAACAGTGAGTGGTGATTAGACTTTATTCTTGAAGAAATGGTTAAGTAAAAAACTTGAATTTACTTGGAGACAACACTTACCTAATACTGATTAAAGCATTCCAATACCATGTTAGCGTTGTAGCATGTGCCTGCAATCTCAGATTTGGGAGGCTGAGGCAAGAAAATCTCTTGAATTTCAGGCCAACCTAGATAACACAATTTTGTCTTAAAAAACAAACGAAAACAAATGAGACTGACCAGTAGTGGCACACACCTTTAATCCCAGTACCCTGGAGGCAGAGGCAGGCTGATATCTGTGAGTTCAAGCCCATCCTTGACTACAAATCAAGTTCCAGGACAGCCAGGGCTGTTACATAGAAAAACCCTATCTAGAAAAACAAAAACAAATACAAAAACAAAACAAAACAAAAAAACAACCAAAACCGATAAAAACCAAATCAATAGTAATAAAGCATTCTAGTTGTAGTTCTTTCATGAGGGATTCTAATTTAGAACATGTTTGGCTAAAGGGCATCTTTACAGAAGGGCTCACCTTGAAGATGAACTATAAGTAAGTTCTACAAATTTTAAGTATCTGGCTAAACATCTGCTTGTGTGCAGTACATAGTACTTCCAAGTGCCTTGTGCATTCCCTGCATCAATCACTGACAATGTGGGGCCCCTAGCTGCTGACTAGCCTCCTTGGAAGCTGGATTATTATTTTACCTTGTATCTTAGAGGAAGGCTCTGAACTGAAAGCTTAGGTCCTTGAGCATTTTCCTGATTCCTTACAAGACTAAATGGCTTTGTTTATTTTTAAAACGTTACTTCAAATGACTTCTAGTTGCAGTACTTGTGAAATTGGTAAGGCTTTACACTTTATTGTAGGGAGATGAACTTTCAAGACCGAGCAACTAACAGTGCTTTGCAAATAGTAGATACTTAATATGATTTTAACAAATCACATAAATGATGGTTTTATAATACTCAATAACTAACATCAAAATAGGTCCTGTTGTGTTTTATATACATTCAATTATCATTAAAGTAGGTATTACTATAATTTGTGAAATAGGATCTCAATGTACAATGTGCTTGGCTGGCCTGAAATTTGCTATGTAGACCCAGCTGTATTTGAACTCTCAGAGATCTGCTTGTCTCTTCCTCAGCAGAACAGGGATAAAAGGCACAAGTCTGTGTTACCATGCCATGCTGCTTTAAATATTTTGCTCATTGTTTGTTTTGAGAAAAGATCTAGCAATTCTTCTGCCTCCGCCTCCTGAATGTTAGAGTTACAGGCCTAAGTTACCTCACCCCATCTATAAATAAATTAATTTGCCAAAGATAAAGTGCACCTCCAGGTTCTATCTATCTGCCAAGTTCTAAATAATCATTAATAATCATTAATAAATAATCATTAATGAATCATTAATTCATTAATTGAATTGTAGAGAGAGAAAGGGTTAGTATTTATGACATTCGAAGCTTAACATTTTTAAATACTTAGGTCCTAGGTTTACTTTGGGTTTTTCTGCGTAAGCTTAGCTGTGGTGGAACTGTAAACCAGCCTTGCCTGGAACTCAGAGATCCTCCCGAGTGCTGGTTTTTAATGGCATGCGCCACTACACCCGGATCCTAGAATTACTTTAAAGAACCTAAACTATTTGTTTGGACAGATGGCTCTGCAATTAAACCCAATTTCTCACAACCACATGGCATCTCAAAGCCATCAGTAACTGTATATTCATTCGTTCCGATGCCCTCTCCTGGAACGCAGACGTAAATGCAGACAAAATATCCATAAACATAAAATTTGTCTTTGGAAAAGAATCTAAACCTTTCGAGACACATCTTATTTTTAAAAATCATCTCAGGAAACTTATGTTTATATGTTTTATGGCTAGAGTAATAGGAATTGTTTGTCAATTCCAGGTTTGTGATATCTTAAAACAAAAACTATTTGGGTATTCCTTAATTTAGGTTTACCCGTTTTTGTTCTTGTTTTTTAATTAGGCTGTAACTTGCAGTTCCAAAAAATAGCCATCCCCAAACAAACACACGCATCACAGAAATGTGCAAAATCCTTTATTTAGATAAAGTCACCTGTAGCTTAAAATATATCTGGGTTTATAGGCTAATATTCCATTGTCTTGGTTTGTCATAATGAGAATTAGAAACGTATTCTCGTTTAATCTAAGAATTTAACAACTCTGTTTCCCTCCTTTTTTGTTTTGTTTGTTGTTTGGGGGCCTTTTTCCCCTTTATTTTATAATTTTTTTCTGTGAGAATTTGCATTTTTACCTTCAAATTCAGAGAATATAATACTTTCAGTTTATTGGTTATACTTTCTTTTCGGAAACAGAAATGAAAGACTCCGCAGCAACTGTAGATGAACACTAAAAAGGCATAAAATCGGAGCCAATCCCTAACTGCCCGGCTAGCTCAGTCGGTAGAGCATGGGACTCTTAATCCCAGGGTCGTGGGTTCGAGCCCCACGTTGGGCGGCACAGCTTTTCTATACGCTTGTACTTTTTTTATGCTTCGAAAAACTCAAATTTATTCTAAAATATCTGCCAGTTCTATCTCAACTCTATTAACTAAGATGGAATCGTAAGCTGATATAATTTAAATGTTTTTAATGTAATCATCTCTGCTGGGAACACGGTTCTCAAACTGAGCTTGTGCACTCCAAAGTCCAGGCCTATGTCCATGGCTTGGGTTTAAACCAGGAACAGCAATTTACTACTCTCTTAAGACTGCTTTTTGGGTGCGATCAGAGCGATCTAAGATGGCGACTGTGGAACCGGTGAGTATTGAAAAAAAAAAAAAAAAAAAGACTGCTTTTTGAGTGCTAGCTTCCATAGTTGCTGGTAGTAGGCAGTTATTTTGTTTTGTTTTTCTCCTCTTAATAAAACTGTGATCCCTGATTTTACATGTTTTACCAAACCACAAGAGATCGGATGTCAAAACAGACATAGGTGAGGGAAGATACAGAAAGGACTAATTTTCTTATTTGCTGAGGTTCCTCGGTTCATTTCCCCCTCCCTCCCGTCAATGCCGGGCTTCTTCCGGGGTGCTGGAGGAAAGCAACCGAGGGTGTCTTTCCCGAGGTCCGGTGTGCACCGCCAAAGCGCATCATTTCTCGAGATGTGGAGCCTTCAGCGCTGCCTCTGAGACTCATTCTCCAGGGACGAGACTGATGGACGTTTGAGGGAAGAAGCAGAAGTACCTCCTTCCCTTCCGCTTTGGCTTCTGAGAACCCGGCCGCCCACCGACGATCGCGAGAGGCTCCTGGGCGGCCATGTCCCCCAGGGCCGGGCTCTTTCCTTCAGACCGGCCTCCCTCACCTGAGAGCCAGCCTGCTCTCCCTCACTAAACCACCGGACTTCCTGACGGTCCTTCCCTTCAACGTGCCAAGATTCTGCTGTTCATCTCAAAGCGAACCAAAAACATCCCCCCCTCCCCCACCCCACCCTTCCTCTTTCTGAGACTTGTTTACGTAGTCCTGAACTCTACGTAGACCAGGCCCGCCTAGAATTTGGAGAGGTGCACGCCTGGTTCTCTGGTCTCTTAAGCTCTGGGTGTGGTGGCACACTCTGTAATCCTAGCACAAGAGAAGTTGAGTGAGACAGAAGGGTAGCCTGCTGAGAGTTGGAAGCCAGTTTGGGCTTAGACTCAAAAAGAAAAAAGAAGAGTTGTGGGGTCAGGAGGGAGTATAATCTGTGACGTTAGACAATTTTATTTCTATTATGGGCAGTTGAAAGGAAGAACAAAGCTACAACTGATAAATGGGCTTTTGGCAAGAAAGGAGTATTCGGTGTTTGGGGTTGGACAGCCACCAGCTTGCTCTTTGAGAAAGGGGCAAAAGCAATTTAGCTAAAAGCGCTCATCAGTCCGTTAATGCTCTGGGGCTTGGATCTCATTATCACCCTTAGCTTCAGCACCTCAGCTCATTCGCCTGGATTGGTGAGCTCTAATCACATAACCAGAAGTAACTTGTCCCCACTGTCCTACCTGCTCTTTAGGAAGCAGGTCAAAGTCCTCCTAAATGGTTTTTCTCCAGGGCCAAAAGTAGTATCAGTAGCAACAAGCAACTGATAGCTTTTGTGTGACCATTTGTGTGCAAATCTATTTCTATTAGCTTTTGACCTCTAAAGGGCAATGGTCCATATCTTACTGCTGTACTACTCAAAGTACCCACAAGTATACAGGGCATACAGATGTTCAGTAGGTATCAAGTAAATCTTAGTCTTTGGGTAGGAAAGGGCCATGTATGTAGCATAGTAGAGATACAAGTATTTTAAAGTCAAACATCAGACAAATGTAAAGAATTCATTTCCTTCTAAAACTTATTTTGTGGAGACCGAATTTCATAGAGACCAGACTGGGCTCCGACATGCTATGTAATTGAGATTGCCTTGAACTCCTGACCCTCCCTCCCTCTAACTCCCAAGAGCTACACTATAGAAATGTAGCCATTATATCTGACTTACTGTGTATCCCCTGGCTGGCTTGGAACTCACTATATAGACCAGGCTGACCTCCAGCTCATACAGAGACCCACCTGCCTCTGCCTCCCACTTGCTGGAGTTACAGGAGTACACCATACCAGGGGTTCTTCATGTTTTTGGTTTTTCCAAGACTGGGTTTCTCTGTATAGCCCTGGCTGTCCTGGAACTTGTTTTGTAGACCAGGCTTGCCTAGAACTCAGAAATGCACCTGCCCCTGCCTTTCGAGTGCTGGGATTAAAGGCGTGCGCCACCACTGCCTGGCTACCAGGTTCTTCTTTTCCTACTCTTATTGCGGGAAGCCATGTTCTTCAAGAGTGTGGCTCTTGAAGATATGTAAAGAATATAGCAAAACTTGGAAAGATTCAAAAAGCAAAGTGATTAGACCATGTGTGGGGTATACACACCAGAACTTGTGTGTTCCTACCCACACACGTGCGCGCGCGCGCGTGCACACACACACACACACACACACACACAACCTGTCTTCAAGAGGAAGTTCATTAAACAAACGAGGAAAAATAAAATTTAACAACGAATGAGTCCATTAGTTGAAAAACCCTTGTGCTAAATGTAAAGCACAAGAGTAAATGTTAGTGTCATTATGATGTTTATTAGAAATTATAAAGAATGAATTACATCTCATAGAAATGTAGAGGCTGCATGCTCTTGAGCATAAAGTTAAAAAGTATACGTTTCTACACTCTCCCTAGTGAATGCCTGGCCCTGCTATCAAATAGTCTGAAAGATCTGAAAAGTTTTCACGGGCATACGGTGAAACAAAGGATTTGTAAGAACAAATCATGTTAGAATCTGGAATAACGGACTGGAGAGATGGCTCAGCGGCTCAGAGCATGTGTCTTCCACAGGACTTGATTTTGGTTCCCAGCACCCACAGCACTTGACTCACTGTATGACTACAGCTCCAGGGGACCTGATGCCTCTGGCCTCCACAGGCACCTGCATCCATATGCATACACACCACTACAGATATAATTTCAAAAAAATTTAGAAATGACTGCAAAGGACAACATTCATTCACTGGATCTATCACTAAAAATAGTAAAATTGGTGGAGTTTCTAATGCTCACGACAGATTATGTAAAGTGTGGAGGAAACTGGACTATATAATAAACTAACAAAATTGAACAGCTTGACTATATTTTATTGATATAAATACAACGTATCTCCCAAGCATCCACTACGACATACAACACAAGAGACAAAGTCAGATGAATTAAATATTAATGCAAAGAGAAAATACAGAAATGCTTTGTTACATAAGGGTTACCTATATATATTAAATCATCCTACATACTTTGTACAATTTACTTCTAATTGATTAAATATTTGAAATAAGCAAGGCTGAATTTATTCAAGCTTTTATTTCTCCGTGGAAAATGCTCTTTTCATCAGTGGTGGTTGTGTTTTCCCAACATCAAACATCATTTCCAGAGGTGGGTTGTTGAGAGAACACCAGTCAGGTATGCGGCCCGTCTGATTATAGTATTCCT
This sequence comes from Rhynchomys soricoides, assembly GCA_019843965.1. NCBI lineage: Eukaryota > Metazoa > Chordata > Mammalia > Rodentia > Muridae > Rhynchomys > Rhynchomys soricoides. The sequence goes on from JADRCH010000040.1 coordinate 3,816,633, forward strand.
TTGAAATGGAGCGGCTCCCAAGTATATCTTGCAATGCTCCAAAAACAGCCCCTGTGTAGTGAGAATAATTCATAGCTAAGATGATATATCAGGAAAGTGTAAGCTGTGTGCATCCATGTTATGCAAAGAGGGGACTGGTAAATTCAGCAACGCAGATTCAATGGGATTCATTCTGAGCAACAGGGTAAACCATAACTCCTCTGTTGAAAATAACCTAAGGACCCTTTGCAGATTTCAGTGAATATGGTATTATAAAATCTAAAAAAGGTGAAATAGGATGAGATAGAAGGATTTTCAACTTTAGGAAAGACTCAAGTTTTGTCACAACTCTGTTACATGTCATTAAATAAAATACATTGCAAAACCCAACAGATACCATTTAAAAGTTTTAAGAATTTTTTATACAAGGAAAAATCTTACAAAGATGCACCAGGAACTGGAGAGATGGCTCAGTGGTTAAGAGCACCGACTGCTCTTCCAGAGGTCCTGAGTTCAATTCCTAGCAATCACATGGTGGCTCATGACCATCTAAAGGGATCTGATGCCCTCTTCTGGTGTGTCTGAAGACAGCTACAGTGTACTCATGTACATTAAATAAATAAATTTTTTAAAAACTTTATTTTAAATTTTAAAATTAAAAAAATATTTATAAAAAAATTCAGCTTCTAAATCTAATATAGGTGAAAAATCAAAATTAACCGAATTTTACTTTACAAGAAATAGTACTACATCCACTTAAAATTCCTAATGTGTTTTTTCTCTCTAAATGTATGATCCTGCCACCGGCTCTATCAGAAAATAAACTATATATGAATGTAAACATCTGTAGGTAGTGTTTTTCTCTAAGTAGTTATGTATTAGACTGTGTGCATATCCAGTGGTAATTTCTTAAGAGCACTCAATGAGCTCCACCAAGGTAAGTATAAATTGAAGTACCGATTTCCACCATTAATAGATGTTAAATCCCAGCAGCTATCACTACAACACTCATTATTTCCACTATTCTGAGGGATGACTTTATATAAATGAAATTATTATTTGAGACAGGGTTTTACTATATCGTCTTGACTGGCCTGGAGCTCAGCATGTAGACCAGGCTGTCTTCAAACTTCTAAGAGATCTGCTAGCCTCTGCCTCCAAAGCTTTGAGATTAAAACCACGTGCCACCACACAATCCCTAAGGACGAAATTTACTTTAAAAAAAAAAAATCACAGTGCAAAGGCCCGCAGAAACGGGAGTATAATTCTAAAAATTCCTTTAACTTACAAAAAAGTCACATTTTGATAAAAATTACTTGTTCATTTGAGGCAGGTCTCACTCTGTAGCTTAGGCTGGCTTGGAATTCATTATGCAGCCCAGGTGTGCTCAGACTCTGTCTGTCTGCCTTAGCCTCCTAAGCGACTGGATTATGGGTCTTTATCGTTCAGTGAAAAATAGTACTTTCACCATCATCAGTGCCTCAGCTTTCCCAACACCACACGTCATTTCCAAAGGTGGGTTGCTGAGAGATGTAGTCAGGTGTATGACCCAGCTAACAGGGTTATTTATGAGGTGGGTAGTTTTGAACAAAGTAAATGTATCATTTACTTTGATACATTTACTAGTAATACCACTGAGGACTAAGATCTTACCTCCCAGCCAGGCCACACAATTAGCTTTTGCAGGAGGAGTATGAATCCGGAAGTTCTTGGTGCCAAGTGTCTTTTTGTATTTTGGCTTTTCTACCAAATACCGTATCTCTGCAAGCAATCTGTGGAGAAATCCTGGCAACATAGAGGTGCCACCTATGATTACCAAATTCTCTGCCAGTTGCTTCCTGGTGTCTATTGGGCACTGTTGTTAAAGAAGAAGAAGAAAGGTTACTAGAACTGGATGACTACTGTTTAGCTAGACTTTCTACACAGAAGCAGACACTGTAGACAGCAGCAGCACCTGCACTACAGAAGACACAGCCACCATGAAAATACTACTACATATGTACATGTGCCTTTGAATACTTCAAGGAGTTTTTAGATTTATTTAGTTAGTGGTTTTTGTTTTAGACAGGGTCTCTCTAGATAGCACTGGCTGGCCTGGAATTCACTATGGAGGCCAGGATGGCCCTAAAATTAGAGATCCATCTGCCTCTGCCTCCAAGTGCTGGAATTAAAGACATGCACCATCACACCCAGACTATATCAGTCTTTTAAACTGTGTGTGTGAATACATGCAGATGCCAGTGCTTGTGCGAGACTAGAGGGCCACTTGCAGGAGTAGGGCTCTGTTCTTGTCATCGCGCCTTCATGCAAGTACCTTTACCCACATGCCTGGCCCATGGGGTCAGACCTGAAAACAGAGTAAATTCCAAGCAGCGCCAGCAGTAGTATGATCTCCTCCCTTTCCCCCTTAAGTAAAGAGAGCATGTAACATTTAACCACCACTGCCACCTTCCCATTTACTTTGTTTTGTTTTTTCCTTTTTTTTTTTTTTTTTTTTTCGAGACAGGGTTTCTCTGTGTAGCCCTGGCTGTCCTGGAACTCACTCTGTAGTCTAGGCTGGCCTCAAACTCAGAAATCCACCTGCCTCTGCCTCCCGAGTGCTGGGATTAAAGGCGTGTGCCACCACTGCCCAGCTTTTGTTTTGTTTTTTGAGACACACACACAAACATAGCTAGGAACTCACCATACAGCCCCAGTTAGCCTCGCAATCCTCCTGTCTCTGCTTTTAGAGTGTTCAGATAATAGGTGTGTGCCACTGTTCCTGGTTTAAAACTTAAATGTTTTCAAGTTCTTCTGTTTATGCTAGTACACCCAAGATCAGTTGCTGGGGGAAGATAATCCTCTCAGAGCTTGTCTGGAGGCTCTGATGGGAACACGGCTATCCACATGCCCTGATGGAGGACACTTTCCTCTACTGAAAATGTCATACTCTTGGCACCACTTCAAAGGAGACAACTGGACTCTGCCTCACCAGCCAATCACATTGGCCTGGCAACCCATGATCGTCCTCATCCAACCCTGTGGGAACTGTACTTCCTCATTCTAAGAATTAGGAATGAAATAGCATCCAAGGAGCAGTGCTCCACAGTGAAGCCATCAGGTTTGCTAGCAAGTATCCTTACCTGAGGAGCCATCTTGCTGGCACCATAAATATTTTTACAATATTTTAAAATACTAAGAAAAGGGGTTTTTGTTTGTTGTGTTTTGAGACAGGGTTTTACTAAGTGATCCAGGCCAGCGGGAGCTGTTATAAACCAGGTTGGCTTGGATCTCTTCATCCTGTTGCCTTGGCATCTCAATCTTTACTCTGCTCAGCAACGTTAACTAGAAAATCCCACAGAAAAGTTAAAGTATAAAAATATAAGTTAGGTGTGGTGGCCCATGCCTGTAATTCCCGGACTTGAGAGGAAAAGGCAGAAGAATTTGAAGAATTGTCACACGTTCAAGGATAGCCTGGTCTATACAGTGAGTACAGGCCAAAAACAAAGAAACACAAGTAATAATAATAATAATGATAATAATAATATTCTATAAACAGTATTCTATAAATTTGTAATAGGAAATCAGAATAAAAGGGTTTGAAAAATTACTTTATTCTTACAAATAATACACAACAAGGAAAAATGCATAAGATAACACTTAAAAATATTCTTTGAAGGACTCTTACAACAATGGGAAACTTTATAAATACCTGTAAAAGGGAATCCAATATTAACGTGGCAACCGACTTCTCCTCATTATCTTGTTCAAAAAGAATTTCCACAACTGAATCTCTAATGAGATTAAAAAGAGAACATTTTACAGTCATCATATGATGTAGAATAAACCATTAGTTACATTGACATAATGTTTTTAAGGGGCAGTACCACTTTCATGAATTACTTAATAAAATATAAAGCTTTTCTCATTGTAAATGAGGAAATGGTAGCATCTACCTCCAGGGGTTGAGAGGATCCAGTGAGCGTGTAAAACAAGGTCTGGCATACAGAAGGCATTCCTCAAGTGTCAGCTACTGCTCTAGTAAGACTTATGTTTGGCTTTCATTTCATCTCAAACATAACAGAAAAGAAGTTATACTCTGTAAAAGCTAACACGATTTCACACGCCGGTAAGTCAGGGACACATGGGATTTTAAAACAGGCTTTACGTTTTCAGTTTTTCTGAGGCAAGGTCCCATGTAGCTGAAGCTGGCTTCAAACTCCTTATCCTCTTGTCTCCCCCGCCCCCTGCTGAAATTTCAGGTGTGAGCCACCACACCAGGAACACCCCGCATGTGTCTGTGCACCATATGCATGCAATGCCCACAAAGGCCACAGCACTGCATTGGACACTCAGCAACTAGAGTTAGAGATATTTCTGAGTTACCATGTGGCACTGGGAACTGAACCACCTCTTTGTGTTATTAACTTGCTGAGCCATCTCTCCAGATCCAAAAGCAAAGTTTTAAAGCACAAATAAGCAAATGACTGATTACAAATAAAATCTAGCCACTTTACAAATGAATTTATTGGAACATAGGCATCATCTTCCCCTTTTTTTTTTCTGGTTTTTCGAGACAGGGTTTCTCTGTGTAGCCCTGGCTGTCCTGGAACTCACTCTGTAGACCAGGCTGGTCTCGAACTCAGAAATCCGCCTGCCTCTGCCTCCCAAGTGCTGGGATTAAAGGCGTGCACCACCACTGCCCAGCTCATCTTTCCTTATATATTGTACATTATGCCGCCAGTTTTTCACTCCAGCTAGACTTGAGTAGACACAAAGACTGCATGGACCTCAAAGTGTCAGACATTTACTACCTGCTTCTTACAGTTTACTACTGCGCTGAAACGATGGCTCAGAGATTAAGAGCACTGACTACCCTTCCAGAGGTCCTGAGTTCAATTCCCAGCAACTACATGGTGGCTCACAGCCATCTGTAATGGGCATCTGATGCCCTCTTCTAGTGTGTCTGACAGCTGCAGTGTACTCATATACATAAAATAAATAAATCTTATAAAAAAGTTTACTACCCTTTATTTGAAAACATATTTTCTGCTGCTTTTAAAACACTGTTAATTTCATTAAAATAATTCCAAATTACTCTGACAAACAAGAAGGAGAGAATATTTTTAAAGCTTTAAAAAGTTGAATAAAATTACTGACCAAAAATGAAGCATCATAAAAAATATTTTACTGTTAACCTGGAAATACTCACCTAGGCTTATACAAATATTTTAACTCATTATTTCCCTCATAAAAATAATGTCTAACCTGATTGATCCAAGCACATGTAAAATTTTCTCTCCGTCCAATGGATAGTCAACATTTGGAGGTGGAGTGGGGCGCTGAAAAAATAACAAGCAAGGTGTAATGACAAGCAAACATACAGTAACTTTTGCAGAAAGAATTAATTTTTAAGCTTACCTCATTATTCCCATCAATATTAAATTTTGCTGCTTGGATGTGCAGTCCACGCTTCAGATCACTTACAAAGCACGTACGCACTTGAGGAAATAAATGAGCCTTCATTACTGCCTGTTGTTCAATGAATGGTAAGCGTACACCTTAGCCAGAACAACTCCATTCAAATGAACATACAATTTAGATATTCATCTACTGTAAAGTCGTGTATTGTTTTATTGCTTTTATATGAAGCAGAGTTGAAGTTTTACTAAAGATATTTTAATACTGGCTTAAGCATGAAGCTTACAAGAAAAAAGGAGGGTCCAGAGAGATTAAGAGAGACAATGGGGAGGCAGGGAGAAGGAGAGGCACCCAGGAAGAAAGACAGACGCATTTAAGAGTGAAAATGCCGGCTTCTCTGTGGATTGTTGCCCACAAAACTATATTCCAAAAATCCGTCTCCAGAGTTGTTCTGCCATTTGATGGCCACTGTAGAAGTGTAATGATACAAATAAACTGCACCACCAAGAGACAGCTCTTCCAACTAAACAGCTTGTGTTTTCAGGGTTTCTAGGTCCCCTTTTCTCCTTTTGATCCTTTTAAAAAATCTGAGTGAAGACAGAAACTCCACTAGACTCTTAGCTTGATTACTTCTTGCATGGCGCATCCTACAATATCACCTGCTTGCTACTCTGTCCTTTTAATATTTGCATTCTGGACACTCAACACTGTGGGTTATTTCTGCAAATACCCTTAGTAAGGCCTTTAGACAGGGGATTAAGTAAAAATTTTAAATCTGAAAAATAGCCGAGGCTGAATGCAAGCTATCCAGTAACTTCAGCCGAATTACCTTTAAAACACTGCACACACGCTTAGAATTATGTATGTGTTTACTTTCGTTTTAAGATAAATTCTAAGCCGGGCAGTGGTGCACACTTTTAATCCTAGCACTGGGAGGCAGAGGCAGGCGGATCTCTGAGTTTATAGTCAGGTTGGTCCAGAACAGGCAGAATTATACAGAGAAACCCTGTCTCAAAACACACACAAAGGATAAATTCTGCTGGGGGCTGGTTTACACCACTCAATGGTTTACACCACTCAATGGTTTACACCACTTGTGCTTCTAGAGGACCTGGGTCCATTCCCAGCACTTACACAGTGGTCTACAACCATCTGAACTCCAGTTCCAGGGAATCTAGTGCCCTCTGACCTCCACAGGAACCAAGCACTCATGTGGTGTACATACATACATTAAGGTCAAACACTCACACAAATAAACTAAACTGAAAAAAGAAACAAGGAAAAAAGAGGACTTCTGGCTGCTCCAGCTGCTCTGAAACTTGCGGTGTGTGTATTTGCACCACATGCTGAGATTATTATAGGACATGCCACCACACCTGGTTCCATTTTGAATATAGTTTCTATCTGTACTTTTATAAACTTATGCCCTTCAAACTAGCACTAAAGAATGAACGGGACAAAAAACGAGAACGTCAGGGCTGGAGATGCACTTGCTGTCAAGCCTGACCACCTGAATTACACCAAAGACCCTCATGTGAGAGAGAAATCTCTCTTACCTTTAATATCCTCTAGGACAACTTCTGGAACTGAACCTGAAAAATAATTTTATTAAGAATTAAAGAACCTCAATAATTATTATTTTAAAATCCTATTTAATTCTCTCCATTTCCCATTTTTCATTTAAGTTAAAATTAAATAACATATTGATCTTTTTAAAGGTTTAACAGAAAAATCAATTTACTTTAAGGGAAGAAATCTTTCCGAAGTGAAACATTCCAAGTGAGGAGGTGGCAGAGACATGGAGCCCAGGAGTGTGACAGGAGACCGAGAGCTCACACATCTTACAGCAGAAGCCAGCACACAATGGGACAACAATGAACTACATCTCCACACATGTATGTGGCCTATGTCACATGTATGTGACCTATGTCACACGTATGTCACAGCACTCCACTAGCTCTTTCCCAATCCTTTGTAAGGATTTTTAAAAAGAAGAGTAAAAAGACTGGCTTGGTGGCTTGGGAAGCTGAGGCAGGAGGACTGCCCCAAGTTCAGGGACAGCCTGGGTTACACACTAAGACCATGTAACAAGATTATTTCTAAAAAACAATAAGCAAGCAACACGCACACAAACAAGAGTAAAAAAGTAACCTTCAGACATGCCACCGATGTGACATGATTATTTGCCAGCCTGCTTGTTTTCTGCAGTAGAAACAGGGATACAATTTTCTAACCTAAATTTAAAGTCTTCTAAACCAGCCATCTGCACTGTCCCACCCCTTTAATCCTAAACTTAGGAGGCATAGGCAGTAGGATCTCTTTAAGTTAGAGGGCAGCCTGGTCTACATATTGAGGTTCCGGGCCGGTCAAGGCTAGTAATAAGACCCTATCTCAAAATAATGTATCATAAAATACTGTCTTCTAAACCAAGTCTCAAAAAATATTTTATTTGTATGTAAAAACAAAGAAGCTTTTTAAAGAAATGGATCTCAATAAATGGGTTAGCATAACACTGTAATTCCCACCCAGATCTATACATCTTGTCTTAAACTATTTATAATGAACTTAATCTAAAGCCACCACCTCAAAGTATTAACCTGTAATTTGAAAAGTGGCATATTTAATCACACTGTGCTTGAAAAAGAGTAAAATATGTTTACCAGTATAAGTATGATGTCAGTGGGTTGGCAAGAGCGAGCTCAGCTGCTAATGGCTACCGCTCACAACTAAAACTCTCAGTATGGCTCTGGAGGCCAGGGCATAACTTGAGGACAGGTATAACTTGCTTAGCATGGACAAAGCTTTGGGTTTAATCCCTTTTCCCCTTCATCAGCCACTTTTTTAGTATGGCTGGTAAGAAACTTTAGAATTAGCATTACTTCTATCAATTTTATTCTTTTCAATTTCTCACTTTTGTGTTTCATAGCATGTTAATTATAGCACACAAGTTTATAAACATACTTATTAAAGAGTCATGGTTCAAAGTGCTTTTGTGTGTGATCAAACAGTTGACAATTCCTATCCTTAGACACTACTATTTACCCAGGTATGGCAGCATGTCTGCACCCCAGCCTTTGGGTGTTAGTCGCTGGAGGAGGGGAGTCAAGACAACTCTAGCAACTTCATGAGTTCAGAACTTGAACCACATGAGGTCTCATCCCAAAGAAAATGGCAAACCAAAAAGGTGTTAAAATTTACCTCTCAAGAAGGTAAAGAGGCCTCACAAGATTTAATCCCGCCTAAAGAGAGGAGAGAGACGGAACTGTACTCTTAGAATCAATAACCCGAGCCTAAAGCCACAGCACTCCACAGCTGCTATCTTTTTTTCTGGGACTATTCAGATGGCCATCAAGAAATGGCTGGTAAAGACCAGTTTCTGTTGCTAAGTAAGGAAGGGTTTAGCTCAGTTACAATCAGATGCTACTTTAAAAAGTGAAGGCAACCTTGGCAAATAATCACAACTGCTTATATTTGGCAAGAATGGAAATAGCAGCCATTCACTCCAGAAAGCTCCACCTCAGACACTTTAGTAGAATACGCACACTGTTTGGTTACAATCTACATTATATACTTCCAGATCACAGTACTTACTTTTACCTCAGGATCTTGTTATGAGACCCAGGCTAGTCCTAACTTACAATCTACCTGGGTTTCCAGAATGCTGAAATTATTCATTCTTTTTTTAAAAAAAGGTTCTAAATACTAAGTGAAAGAGGATAATTAAAATTTCATCTGAGGATCTAAAGTATACCTAAGATTTTCATCTAAGCTTTGCTAAGGACTTCAGAGACAGCCCTTTAAATTTGTCTATATCTCTGGTCATAGTCCTGTGTCAGCAAACAATGTAGTTGTGACTTCTCAATGTCAGAAATGTTAGGATTCTGAGACAGGAAAGATCGGAGTAAGTCAAAGGTTCACTATGGAGAGCAATCCCAACAGTACAGAGTTCCTAATATTATAGTTAAGGTCTCACCACCCCTCCCCCCTCCCCCCCAACCCAGCTGGGACCTTCATATGTTGCCTAGGATAGTTCAAATGCAATGTTCCCGCCTCAATCTCTTGAGCAGCTGAGATTACAAATGCATGCTACTGTTCATGGCTTATGGTCAGTTTTGTTTTTATTTTTGGACACAGGTTTCTCTTTGTAGCCCTGCCTGTCCTGGAACTCACTCTGTAGACCAGAGAGCATTCTGCAGCCCAGAGACCCACCTGCCTCTACCTCCAGGTGCTAGGATTAAAGGCATGCATCACCATGCCCAGCTGGTTTATGATCAGTTTAAAGTAATATCTTTCATCAGCTGGACAGTGGTGGCACATACTTTTAATCCAAGCACTCAGGAGACAAAGGCCAGCCTGATCTCAGAGTAAGTTCCAGGACAGCCAGGGTTACACAGCAAAAAAACAAAACAAAACAAAACAAACAAAAACAAAAACCAAAAAAAACCCCAAAAAACAAAAAACAAAAAAAAATAAGTAAATAAAAAATAGAAAAACTAATCAGTTTTCTGCAATCAAATAAGAATGGCTATTATCTTAACTATCAAGAAAGAACCATAAAAAAAAACTTGAAAAGAAAGGTTAACTGCCCCTAAAACTGTTTTTCTTTTTCCCTTTCCAACACACTTTTCAGCATAAAGGCACTTCACCAGTAAAACTAAAAAGTAAGTCAGGGACCCTCAAAGTCTGTGCTGGAAACAGCTAATCAAATGGGAACACAACACAGGACGGTTTACTAGAGGAACAACCTATTCTGTTTAGAGAAGGCTAGGAAAACCTTACACAAGTTGACATTCCATTTGGGTCATGTACAGGGAACAAAATCCCAAGTAGTGTGTGTGTGTGTGGGGGGGGGGTCAGGGGACAAAATCCCAAGTAGTGTTTGGGGAGGGGGGGTTCGGGGGTACTTCAGTAAAAAACTAAGATGGTGATAAGATGAAGACGGGGGTTGTGCAAATAAGTGCCCTTGGTGGTGGGAAGACAAGTTTCTACGTAAAACAAGGAGTAAAAACTGTAGGGTTAAGGTCAAGAAGGAGAACAGAGTGAGATTATGGGAAAATGTGCAACACATATGAAAGACGGGTTAATCTGTAGAAGCCAAAAAATTTTCTTGCCGATTTAGGGAAATGCATCCCTGGCAACAGTATGAAATAAACTAAATCAGCAAGGGCCAGGCTCACAAGAAGACAAGAAGAAATGAAGGGCAAGGCCGCAGGGGCTCCGCTCTCACAAGTGCAGCGGTGTGACGGGTGAAGAACATCAGGGGAAATTAGAAAGACTTTTCTGAGGAAGAACTGAAAAGGTTTGCTAACCCCCCCCCATTTTCTAAAAGGAGAAACAGAGATAATGCTATTACATTATGAAAAAAATTAAAGTATAATTATATCATTTTCCCCTCCTCCTTAAGATGTTATTGCCTATATCTAATAAGAATTGAAAAATTACCAGAGAAGCCAGGCAGTGGTGGCACACATTTTTAGTCCCAGTACTAGAGGCAAAGGCAGGCAGATCTCTGAGTTCGAGGCCAGCCTGGTCTACAGAGTGAATTCCAGGACAGCCAGGGCTACACAGAGAAACCCTGTCTCAAAAAACACAAAACAAAAGAAAACAAAAGAAACAAACAAACAACAACAACAAAAACAAACAAACAAAAATGACAAGAGAAGAAAATGATGTGTTCATTTCTGGGAGCGCTGACTTTGCGGGCTTAAGTGACTTGTGTTGTTTATATCTAACAATCTGGTGGAAACAGGAGTGTCAAGCTCAGAAAAACCAGGGCCAGGCTCCATCTGAGAATCAATAGCATTCAGATATGATTTCAGCCATAGAAATAGATAAAATCTGCTTAAAAGTCAGTAGGAAGAAAGAAGAAAAGAAGAGGAGGAGGAGGAAGAAGAGGGGAGGAAGAGGAGGAAGAAATAAAATAAATGAAGTCCCCCATGGAACCTAGCTGGGAAAATGAGAGAGGAAGAAACCAAGGAGGAGTACTTAGAAGTAACCGTCCATGAAGGAAAGAATCCCCAAAGCAAAGGGAGGACAAGAAGACTTAAACCACCAAGAGTTCTAGAGGAGACGACTAACACTCAGCACAACGACCTAGGCTTAGAACAAGGCCAAGAGCTGGGGCAGTGAAGTGAGGAAAGCAGCAGTGCAGGACTGAACAGAAGCTACAGTGTGAGGAGACGGTCCACCCTTGAGCGGCGTATTACCCATCACTGAGGGAAGCCTCTGTCCTTTAGCAGCACCAGTGTCAACAGTACAGTGTTCCAACAGCTGAGTTTCCAACTCCCTGAAATTTGAAAAAGTTATTGAAATTAAAATACTACAACTGATTATCTTATTTAAAACGTACAATACATAATAAATCATAATGTCTCATATAAAAAATCTGTTTAGGCCCAGGGAAGTAGTGGCATATGCCCTCAATCCCAGGACTTGGGAGGAAGAAGCAAGTGGATTTCTATGAGTTTGAGGCCAGCCTGGCCCCCAAGCAGGTTTCAGGACAGCCAAGGTTATATATAGAGGAAAAAAATGTTTTGAGGCAGGGTCTTTTGTAACCCAGGCTGGCCTTGAACTTCCCATTTAGCTGAGGGTGACCCTGAACTTGTGATTTTCTTGCCTCTACCTGAGGTGGTGATGTTGGAATTACAGGTGCACATCACGGCACCTGGTATTACGTGGTACTGGGGATAGAACACCAGGACTTTGTACACCTAAGTCAAGGACTCTACCAATGAAGCTAGACCAATTTAAAAAAAAAAAAAAAAAAAGCTTTATCTTTAAAGGAGGAATATATTTGATTATCCCACTCCATACCCAGGCTTCCATATCCTCCTCCTGGTTCTAGCCTGGCCTCTACTTCACTTCCTCCACCACCCAGCTCCACAATCAGACTTCCCATATCTTCTTTGAGGGCACAGACTGACCTAACAAAGGAAGGCCACATGCTCCAATTTCACTGAAAGAATACCAACAATATCAAGCTAGTATCTTCCCTCCAAAACCAACTAGTCTTGCTAATAATGATTACCTAGACGAACTCAGGATACAGACTATAAACTCTTTTAAAATATAATTTATTCATTTTATTATTTTTTATGTGCATCAGTGTTTTGCCTGCATGTCTGTCTGTGTGAGAGTGTCAGATCCCAGAGTCACACAGAGCTGAGCCATCTTTCCAGCTGCAGGATACAAAATTCATCAAAGAATTCAAAGAAACAGTACAATGCAATCAAGGAGAAAGAGCTTAAGGAGAATAAACACCCAAGTGATGCCCATAAAACTCAAACATAAGGCTGACAGAAACAATGAAGATAACGCAAGACTTAAGAACTGAGTTCAATCAGGAGGTAGAAACACTGAAGAGGACTCAAGCCGAAATGAAGATGGAATTGAAAATCCCAATAGCATAACCAGAAAACTCAAAGGAAAGTCTTACAATTGGAAGGAGTCTCGCAGAAGACAGAACATCAGATCTTGAAGATGGAGTAGAGAGGGTACAGACAAAAGATGCAAGCGACATGAATAATTAAAGAGAAAAGAGCACGGAGGAAAGAAAATGCACAGGAAATGTGGGGCAGCAATGGAGGGAACAGACAAATCTTTGAATTATAAGCAGAGATGAGGAAAAAGATTCCTCAGTCAGTGGCACAGACCAGACCTTCAACAAGGTCATAGAAGAAAACGTCCCCGAACTAAGGAAAGATACACCTGAACAAATACAAGAAGCACACACACCACCAGACAGACAAGACCAGACAGGAAAATCCCCATGGCGTACCATGGTTAAAACACTAAGTATTCATAACAAAGACAGTGCATCGGAAGCTGCAAGAGAAAAAAAATACAAGTCACAAATAACTTATAAGAATAACAGCTATTTCTCAATGGGAACTCTGGGAGCCAGAAGGACCTGGAGCAACGCATTCCAAGAGGTCAAAGACTATGTTGGTCAACTTATCTAGTTAAATTATCTGCATTATCGAAGAAGCAAAACAAAACTTGCCATGACATAAATAGCCTAAAACCAATTATATCTGACAAACAAAACATAAAGAAAACACAGGAAGTATTATTTAGGCTAAAGAGAGGAATGAGAGACTAGAGAGTCTCTAACAAAAGCGACTAGAAAAAATTATGAAATCATAATTATTAAAACACAAAATACCACTGAAATAAAACAACACTAACAATCCATAGCACAATGACCACAATTAACACCGATTTTAATAACAACTTTAAAATCAATGGGCTCAACTCAAAAGACACAGGATGACTGAACAGATCAAGAAACAAAATCCATCATCTGCTGCCTACAGGAAACACATCTTAATTTTAAAGAGAGGCACCACCTTGAAGTAAAAGAATGAATAAAATTTAAAATTTCTCATCAAATGGGACCAGGAAGCAAGCAAGCATCACTACTGTAACATATGACAAAACAGACTTCAAACTAAAACGAATCACAGAGCTGAAGGGCACTTTATTCTAATTAAGGGGACAGTTAACCAAGAAGACACTGCTATCCTGAAGAGCCCAATCTCTCTCTCTCTCTCTCTCTCTCTCTCTCTCTCTCTCTCTCTCATACACACACACACACACACACACACACACACACACGTATGGTTAGAGGGAAGCTACCACAACATAATAAAGCTATACACGAGAAACCCACAGCTTAGATGGAGAACAGTGTGAAGCGATCCAATTGAAGTCAGGAATGAGGCAGGGCTGTCCACCAGCCCCACACCTTCTCACCACTGAGCTCCAAGTACTAGCTGGAGCCATAAGGCAAGAGAAGGAAAGTAAAGAGATACAAGTAGGGAAAGACGGTATGACACATTAGAGATCCCAAAATCCTACCAGAAAACTAGAAAACATTAACTCAGCAAACGGCAGAATCAACTTGCACAAATCAGTAACTTTTCGATACAACAAACATACAGAGTGGAACTCATAAACACATTCTCATTCATAGCAGTCTCAAAGAAAATAAAACACCAAGAAAGAAACCTAACCAAAGTGGAAGAAATGAGAAAGGCATTAGAAAATGGAACAAAATCCATGGTCACAGATTGGTAGAATTAACATTGTGAAAATGGCTATCCTACCAAAAGCTTTTTACAGAGTCAATGCAATCCTAACCAAAATCCCCAAGCCATTATTTACAGAAATAGAAAAAAACTATCTGAAAACTCATATGACACCACAGCAGACCCTAGATAGCCAAAACAATCCTGAGAGAAGAATAATGCCAGAAGGGAGAAAGGAGAGATTGCAATTTCAGCTAAGAAATGGAAACAACTAAAACGTACTTTAATCATCAATGGATAATAAAGATGTGGCACATACACACTATGGAATACTATTTAGTTGTAAAGAAAAAGAAAACCATGAACTTTGCAGGTAATGGATGGACCTAGAAAAGATAACATTAAGTAACCCAGAACTGGAGGCAGTGTGGCATGTTCTCTTCCACTGGAGACTCCTGACTCCAAATCTTAAGACACAGCTGTAGTCTTAACCCATCATCAAGGAAACTTCTTTTTGCTAAAGAGAAAACTACAAAAAACTACAACCAATCAAACTGCAGAGTTGTGGAGTCCAGTCACAAAGGATACAACTACAGAACACTCCTGCACCTAAAGCTTAGGAACACTGTGGAAGAGGGAGGAGAAAGATTGTAAAGATCAAAAGGATCAGTGAGTCTGCTGTAAGGTTTTGTCTCCTAGTAATATCAGAAGCTACACCCATAAAGTCTGACCAAAATGACTGTCCATGTGCAAGCTGAATAAAGACAATTATCACTGCTATGCCAAACTGGACAGGGAAAAGCCCATAAGGCCTCAACCCTCCACAAAGAACTATAGGCATCTAAGGAAAGCTGGGAGTGGGAAAAGTGGTCTTCCCCAGGGAAGAGTGGACCAACTGATTGTCTAGTGCCAAATGGTCAGCCCTGAGAACATACAGACACGAACATTATGACTTAACATATTTATAAATACACACACACACACACACACACACACACCCAGTATTAGTGAAAAAAGAGGCCATGGTTTGAAGGAGGGGAGAGTAGACAGGAGGGCTTGGAGGGAAGAAAGGAAAGTGTGAAATTAATTATAATCTCAAAAAAATGATGAATGATTCAAATCAAGAAGAAAATGGAATAAATTAAAAACTCGATTGTAAGCATTGGCTGTTGTGGCACTGGTGAGAAAACATACAAGAAACTTACTTGTGAAGAGCTTTCCCTCCTAAGGGTAGTGCTCCCCAGCAACTCAGCACTGGGATGCCTTCATAAATCTATACTGTAGTCAAGGACGTTATCAGCTAAGGAGATACAATGTTTCCTCTACAATATTGTTCTAATTAACGCTGGTGATACATTTTTACTTCTTATTTTGGAACTTACAGAAAAGTCAGAAGCAAGTCCACCAAAGAAAACAGACTTAAATGTGCACATGCATAGACATACCACAACTCATTTATTAGGGTAGAGGCATCCAACAAAGTAGCCATTAGCTAGCAATATTGGCCTACTGAATGCTTAAAATTCAGCTATTCAGAACTTTGATATCTTTAAGAATCTAAGTTACAAGGCAAAGTTACAAAAGTTTAATAAAAAAATACTTCAACAACCTCATAATTTTTATGTTAAGAGAAATACATTTTTTTTAAGGTTTATTTATTTTATATACGTACATACACTGTTGCTGTCTTAAGACACACCAGAAGGCGGCATCAGATCCCATTACAGATGGTTATGAGCCACCATGTGGTTGCTGGGTCTTGAACTTAGAACCTCTGGAAGATCAGTCAATGCTCTTAACTGTTGAGCCTTCTCTCCAGCCCCAGAGAAATATTTTTAATATACTGGGCTAAATAAAGTATACTATTAACTTTACTGTTTTAATTTATATGAATTTCTAAGATATCTTAAAACTCTCTCTGGCCTAGCCTGGCTGAACTGAGAGGATGGTGCATAAGGCTATACTACACAAATATTACATTACTTGTAATACTGTTTTGGTTAATGCTTTGTAAGTACAATACTTAAAAAATGAAAAAGAATACTGGTGAGAGCGGCTGTTGACATTCTAGGTCTATATCCTAGCCACATGCTTATATTAACTTACCTTAACTTCCAATTTTCTTACTTATATGAAAAGAAGAGTACTTGCATGGCAGGTTTATTTTGAGAATTAAACAAAGTAATGTCTAACTTAGTTTTTTAGGAGTAAATGATTATTTCCTCCCTGAACATTTTTTTCTCACAGAAATCTAGATCTTAAAACTGCTTGTCATATGTTCATGTACTTTAACTACATTTTAACAAAGCAACATTCACTGTGACAATTCAATAAAGTGTCTACCTCTCTTGTAAGTGCTACATGGAAAAGAATATACCTAGTTGTCAAACCAGAAGAAATCCTGTGACTAAACCACTAGCTGTGCCTTATTAAATGACATAAACAACCTGTCGGGTCCTACACTAAAAGACTACTTTGCTCAGTACACACATTCCCACGGGAGGGAACATCATCACTATTTTGTAGCTATGGAAACTGGGGCCAAGAGTGTAAGCTACCTGAGTGGTCCCTGTAAGGAAGAGGCACAGCCTAGATTTGGCCTTTCCTGCCCTAGCTCATAAACCCAATGGCATATTATTCTGACAGCCTCTGGACACAGAAAAAAAAATGTACTTTTTCTATAATGAAGGCCAATTTCATTCTACCATTTAATTTTTCTCTTAGTTTAACTTTCCCATTTTAGTTTGACAATTATTCTTTGTATGACTTCTTTTCTTAGAAGTTAGCTCTCCTTATCAGCTGATAATGCATCTTGAGAACTGAACACAATATTTACCAGATCAGCTCCTGGAGCATAAACTAGGACTGAATCATAATGATGACTCCTGCAAAAAGCTTATATTTTTCAAGGCTATTAACCTTACCACATGATAACTCATATTGTACACACTAAGCCAAAATACTTCAAAATAAAAATTATTTTTATAAGCCAAATTACTTTAGTTAAAATAAGTAAAGAATAAAACCAAAACAAAACCCACAACATGGGCTAGTTGATAAAAAAAAGATACAGGCAACACCAGGCTTTCCCTATATCCACAATCCAGGACCATGGCAGAATTAATCCCGAGTGTCAGGAGCGCCATCAGATGACTTGGAGCAAGTAAGACAGATGGAACCTGGAAAACAGCAGAGCAGCAGCAAGACCGGTGTTGAGTGCAGTGTCTGAAGATGTCAGATTTGTCTGCAAATATACTGGAAAAATTCATAAGGACGCTGCATTGATTTGTATCTCTTCAATCAATGCTGGTGTTAAATGAAGAACTAGCTTTCCGATTTAGATGACTTTACTCAATAACCAAAGTATATTGTAGTAAACAAGTAATTTAACTAGGTTGTTTCATTCTCAAATGACAATCCTAAAGCATTTTTATCAACACTACCTCTTGTGAAGTAGAATTTTCAAGTAAAAGATAAGTCTAGAAAAATGTAAATTCAGAGGAAGATGGTACTAAAAAACCAGATGCCTTTGCCATACTGGAAATACTGGAAAGAATCCATTTATGACGGCAGGGTGAAAGCCTGTCCTTGAACTGCAGTGATCTTCCTGTTCGGACTGGAGCAAGGATTACAGGCATGTTCTCTTATGTCCAGCCTTAGGAAACAATTCCTTTTACTTATTTATCTAACACAAGATCTCATGTAGCTCAGGCTGTCTTTTTTTTTCTCCCTTTTAATGTTGTGTGTGTGTGTGTGTGTGTGTGTGTGTGTGTGTGTCACACATGTGGAAGTCAGAGGACAACATGTGGGAGTTACTTCTTTTCCTCTACCATATAGGTCCTGGGGACTGAGTAAACTCAGGTTGTCAGATTTAATGGCAAGCACCTTTACCCATTGAACTGTATCAACAGCCCTTCCAGGGTCTTGAACTTGCTATATAGTTGAGGACAACTCTAAACTGTTGATCTGCCTGCACATCAACCTCCCCAGTGTTGAGATTATAGGAATATGCCACCACACACTGCTAGGCAAAAACTCTTATCATTATTTGCAAATTTTGTAGAAAAAACTCTATTTTTAAACCACCAGGGGCTGGCAAGATGGCTTGGCAGGTCCAAGTACTTGGTACACGTGTCTGGACACATAAGTTTGATCCCTGGAACCCGTGTAAAAGTAGAACTGATCCCAAAGTTGTTTTCTGGCCTCTACACAGACACTGTAACACACCATCCACCATCATGTACACACACAATAATAAAACCTTTAAAAAAACTCAAACCCCATCATAATATAGCAGCTTAAAGAGCAAAACCCACAAACTACAATCTTCTTGGTGACTTTCTTTTTAAGTGAGAATTTGCTAGATTTGGTGATAGCACAAATGTAGATAATCAAAATATGAGAGTCTATTATATTCAAATGGCAGATAAAATAATAGCTGTATTATTATTTTTAATCTCTTTTCACTTAGAGAAGGCAATTCAGTCATATACGAGATAAGGATACCAATGAAAACCCAACTGCAATTCTCCAGTATGCACAGAAGGGACTTTCTCGCTCAGAAGAGCTGACCTGCCTTACTAGTCTGCTGTCTTCCTATTCAGTGGGATTCTTGAGTCAATGGCGTCAGAAGGGCAGGTGCTACAGGATGTACTTCTTCAGATTTGTCTTACCAAAATGACTGACAACCAGTTGTACTTCCCAGGGTGTTTTTTAGTATTAAGTATATTTTGACTTTAGCAAAACATATAAAAAATGTTTGCATGTAATTAATTTTGAGATAGTGTCTCAATGTAGGCTAAGCTGGTCTCAAATTCACTATGTATCAGAGGGTGACCTTGACCCTTCTGCCTCTACCTCTGAAATACTGGGATTTCAAGCAAGCACCACTGTACAGCTTACATCTAATTTCTAATGCATTGTACTCATTTTAAATAATCTCCCATTTCCCTCTTTTTTTTTTTTTTTAAAAAAAAAACAACTCTAATTTCAAGGCAGAGACTTTTAAGAATTAAAAAAAAATCTGTCTTACTATGAAATAATATTACAATATATTCCTATTTTATAAAATGAAGATTACAAGTAATGTTACTAAAGTTAAGAGGTAACCCCCACTTCTGGGACCTCCCACTTCCTCTAGAGGTGGCAATGACTACATACTGCACCTAAAATAAAGAGAAGGGGTAAAGGAAGAGATGATTATTTGACAACAGCCAATGTATCTGAAGAACAGAAACTAGAAAAGCATACGAAATACATGGTAAACGTCATAGCATTGAATATGTCTTTTTCTCCTGAAAGTTTCCAAAGAGACTTTTTTTTTTTTTTTTTTTGGTTTTTCGAGACAGGGTTTCTCTGTATAGCCCCGGCTGTCCTAGCACTCACTCGGTAGACCAGGCTGGCCTTGAATTCAGAAATCCACCTGTCTCTGCCTCCAGAGTGCTGGGATTAAAGGCGTGCGCCACCACTGCCTGGCTCCAAAGAGACTTTTAATACTTACTTTAAATTGAATAAGTAACTGAAATACCATTAAGAAAAAAATTCTCAATTACCCAAGCATCAGCTTTAGTGCTAATTAGGAATGAAATAAGCATTTAAATAGCATAAATGGTCAATTTGAAGAGGCTTCTATTATCTGATTCTTCAAATATACTGTATAGAACATATAATGAAAAAATATAGTGCGGACTTGGTTTAAACTTTGAGTACCTATGCAAAAAAAGTTACATGGGGCATTTCCCTAAAATGTAATATGTAAGCTTTATTTATTTTCTGAATAGTTTATATGCCAGGCAAATGCTCTACCACTGAGCTATCCCTCAGCCTTCTTTCTACTTAAAAAAAATTTATTAATTTCATTTAAAAATAGGTATCTCAAGGGGCTGAGGAGATGTCTCCCCAGTAAAGTGCTTCCCGAGCAAGCATGAGGAACTGAGTTCAGTTCCTTGACCCATAAAGACAAAGCTGGTGCAGTGGCACATTCCTGTAATCCCAGGGTTGAGGAGACAGGAACAGGAGGATCACAGCAACTGAATCATGAGAGACCCTGTCTTGAACAGTAAGGTGTGAGGCCAGGGCTGCAACTCAGTTGGGAGGACTGCTTACTTAGCATGTGTGAAGCCACAGGCTCAGTTTCCAGCATTGCATAAAAACACATGTGCAGTGCATGTGTAATTCCAGACCTTGGAGCTAAAGGCATGAGTTGACACAAGCTGGGAAAAGGGAACCTCAACTGAGAAAAGGCCTCGGTAAGGTCAGGTTATAGGCAGGCCTGTAGAGTGTTTCTTAATTAATGATTGATGGGGTTGGAAGAGACCCAGCCCACTGTGGGCTGGTGGTCCTGGGTTCTATAAGAAAGTAGGATGAGCACACCAGGAGAACAAGCCAGTAAGTAGCACCTCTCCACAACCTCTGAATTGGTTCCTTGACTTCCCTCAGTGGACTGTTGCCTGGAAGTGTAAGCATAATAACCTTTTCCTCCCCAGTTGCTTTTGGTAATGGTGTTTCATCACAGCAACAGAAACCTGACTAAGACAGAAGATGGTCCTGGGTTGTGGGGAGTAGCTGTGATGGCTGAAGGACTTTGGAACTTTGAGCTAGAAGGCCACTGAGTGTTAAGAGCTCAAATGGGCTGCTCCACTTAGAAGCCTGCTGAAAGCAATGCAGGTGACGGAGGCTTGGTCAGGGCAGGGTCAGAAGTTTAGAGTTAGCCTCAGCTATATCAGGGCAGGGTCAGAAGTTTGGGGTTAGCTTCAGCTATACAGCAAGTTTGAGGCTAACTTGGGCTTCACAAGACCTCAAAAATGTCAAAAATAAATGAAAAAAAAGGATGGATAAATGATTAAGAAAGAGACTGGACTGCTGGCCCTATAGATACCCACACCATATGCACACAAACATGTATACATACAAACACATATAAAAATAGGCACCTCAAAATACTTGAAAAGAACACGAGTAAGTGTCTCTCTGAAGTGGGAAGGACATAACACCGACTCAATTACCACAACCCGGCGGTCTCTGGGATTCACCAACAGATGCCTGAAAAAGGATAGTTTTGTTTATAAAAGAAAATAAAGATCTGTACTTTTTTTGGGTAAGTAATGCAATTTAAGAATAAACTGTTTTTCATATGTTAAGATGTGTTATGACAAAAAAAGTCTTGATTTTATTATTCCAAGAAGAGGATGATTCTGAGTTCTTAGACCGTGCCAAGTGCTACAGCAGGAACTAGAGCCATTATCGTTACCCTGTTAACCACTACACAGACTTGTCTGCTGTGAATTTGTAAAAGTAGTAAGTATAAGCCCACAAACTCCAGTCACAATAGACATTAATTTGGGAACCACATGAGTTTAATACACTTATTGCCCAGAACGTCTTAAAATGATCTTTATTATTTCCTCATTCTCATGGGTGCAGATGCACACATATTTAAGCAGTAATATGCATCCTATAGTCGTTCTTTGGGGTGCTCTTTCTTTTTCATATGTCTTATTTTTTCTGATTCACTACATACAGATATAAAACAACCCCCACCCCTCTTTGCTGCTTAGGACAGAACTCAGAGTTAATCAGCAAATGCTCTACCACTGAGCAAAAGGCCTCAGACCCCAATATTAACTGCAAAATGTTTCACCATGTGGATAGCCAGTAATTTACTTATAAATCCTATCTATCTATCTATCTATCTATCTTTATCAATAGATCGAACTTGACTGAGGTTGTTTTGTTGTTGATATTGTTTTTCTCGAGACAGGGTTTCTCTGTATAGCCCTGGCTGTCCTGGAACTCCCTCTGTAGACCAGGCTGGCCTCGAACTCAGAAATCCACCTGCCTCTGGCTCCCAAGTGCTGGGATTAAAGGCGTGCACCACCACTGCCGGCTTGACTGAGTTTTTTATTTGCATACTGTCAATCTCTTTTTATTAATGGACACTTGATTTGCCTTCAATGTTTTCTTACAGTTTTCAATGTTCTAGTCTTCAAGTATGTTTTTCCAAAGGCTAAAGATAGAGACGACAAGACGGCTCAGGGGTGAAGGCACCCATGGCCAAGCCTGAGTTTGACCCATGGGACCCAATGTGGAAAAAGGAGAGAACTGATGCTCACCATGTATCTTCTGACCTCTATACACCTCAGGTACCCAAGGGCATGCACATCCACATACAAATTCTTAAAATAGTTTTAAAATGCCCAAAGGTTGAAGATAACAAAACTGACGATGGAATCCAATTTTCTTTTTTGCAGATGCAATAACCAAGCATTCCTATAACTGGCATTAGAGGAAAAAAAACCTAACTGCTAAAGTTAGGAAAAAAAATCCAACAATCCTGAAATAAAGTTTCATCTTACCTGAAATACAGTATGTGGATGAATTCCTTTAGGTAGGAGTATAATTCTTCTGTATTGATATTATACTGAACAACTTTGATTGGCTGTAAAAAGTTAAAATTTCTAATATTAACAAAACAATATTTTGTGCTTTTTATTTACTAATATATTTCCTCATAATAAATGAAATTCATATTAAGAATATAAAAACTAAAAACCCATTAACCATTGCTGTAGCTCAACTGGTAGACTTGTATAGCACGTACAAAGCCCTGGGTTCAACCCAACATGCATAAATCCATAAAACTCGACGTGCTGGTGCATGCCTAAAAACAGGCAGAAGACCCAAGTCCAAGGTCATCAAGCTAACCTGAGTTATATAAAACTTTATCTCAAGAATAACATCAGAAAAAAAAACCACAAACAAAACAAATACCCCCACAAAGGGTAACCTCTTCAATTAGGAATTCCAAAGAACTGGCAATGGATAAAACAGAAGGGTAATTTTTGAATTGTATAAATAGAAGCGTGTGTCTACAAGGACACAGAACAGTGTTTATAAGCTTTTTTAAAGATTTATTTATTTTATGTATATGAGTACAGATGGTTGTGTGCCATCATGTGGTTGCTGGGATTTGAACTCAGGACCTTTGGAAGAGCAGTCAGTGCTCTTAACCACTGAGCCAACTCTCCAGCCCCTGTTTATAAGCTTTTTGTCTTAATTCATTTGACTTATCATTGAGTATGACTGATGATAACAACTCAGAATTGCCTAAGAAGCATTAAAGAGGGCTGGAGAGATGGCTGAAGAGGTACAAGCACTGGCTGTTTTTACTGGCTGTTGTTGGTTCCCAGCAAGCACACATTAGCTCACAACTGTAACAGCAGTTCCTGAGTATCTGACGCCCTCTTCTGCCTTCCAAGAACACTGCATGTTTGGAGGGAACTTGAGTATGTGCAGGTAAAACTCACACACGTAAGTAAAAATAAATCTTAAAAACAAAGAAAAACAATCTTTAAAAACAAAAGGTAGCAAAGGCTTCCTCAAATATTCTAGACTTAGTTCATCCTCTGGATTATATGATTGTTGCACATCGTGATTAAATTCATGCAATATAAAATTAGATCTCGCAGGGCAGTGGCGGCGCACGCCTTTAAATCCCAGCACTTGGAAGGCAGAGGCAGGCGGATTTCTGAGTTCGAGGCCAGCCTGGTCTACAGAGTGAGTTCCAGGACAGCCAGGGCTACACAGAGAAACCCTGTCTCAAAAAACAACAACAACAAAATAGATCTCAATAAAGTTGACTTAAAAAAAACTCTTGAAATTATATCTTACTTTATTTTTCTAATTTTCACATCTTATTACTTATTAATATTAGTGTGTGTGCATGTGTCTGTGTGTACGCGTGCATGCATGCATGATATATAAATGTGTCACAGCCCTGTGTGGAGGGAGGATGACGACTCTGTGGAACTGGTCCTCTCTTTCTACTTTTATGTGGGTTCTGGGTGTAGACCTCAGCTGCCAGGCTTGCTCAGCAAGCACCTTTACCTACTGAGCCATCTTGCTAGTCCATAGTTTTCTGATTTTGTTTTTGTTATTTTTTTAAAGTTACCTTAGACATGCCTGATCTTTTTATCACACTAGGAATTATACATCGTGGACCAGTTTCTCCTGCAAATCCACACCTGCAAAGAAATGGAAAATTACACACTCAACTTATAATCTTCTTTCTAAATATCTGTCAAAGAAACAATGGCCATAAAAACATCTGGAAATACCTCAGATGCACTTAAAAGGTCAAAGAAAAAATATAAAAGTAACATCTATTAAACAATTTTACATCACACCTTAAAAGAAGAAACAAAGTATATAAAAATTTTTATACTGAAATAAGCCAGTGTCTCATTTTAAGGCAGATTTCATTTTCTTCCACTTTTTAAATCCTGACTTTTACAAGACCTTTATTTTTACAGCCCTGAATCTCCACTATGTGACTTCCTTCAAACAGTCACGCATCACTCAATGAGAGGATATGAGAAACGCATTGTTAGGTGACTTAGTTATTTTGCAGCATAAGAGTGTACTTACATAGGCCTAGAAATACAGTGGGCTGCACATAAAGCTGTGTGTGATTATTGCTAGATTGGACACTTCTATAACATGTTCTATACTAAATACTGCAGGCAACTATAACTCAACAGTTTGTATACCTATGCATATAAAATCATAAAGGAAAGTATCTGTGCACCTAAGTGCATCTAAACATGGAATAATAGGGACTACAATCATTCAGAACAAAGAAACTCTGGTCACCGACAACCCACATGAGATACTGAAAAGCCATGACCTCTCTCACTGACTGAAATGTCATTCACTACATGGCACATGACTAAGATTCAGTTCATATTATTAATAATCTCATCATTCTATTGTAAGTTTTAATATTAATAAAGGACTATTACTAATAAAGCAACTGCTAGCATGTTACTTAAGACTGGTTTTTTTTCCTTTAATCGTTTTTTGTTTGCTTGTTTGTTTGTTTTGTTTTGTTTTTTTCGAGACAGGGTTTCTCTGTATAGCCCTGGCTGTCCTAGAACTTACTCTGTAGACCAGGCTGGCCTCAAACTCAGAAATCTGCCTGCCTCTGCCTCCAAGTGCTGGGATTAAAGGCGTGCGCCACCACTGCCCGGCTCCTTTAATCGTTTTATGTGTATAAACGTTGTGCCTGTGTGTCTGTATGTGTACTATATACATGCCTGGTGATCAGAGGTCATTAGATTCCCTGGAACTAGAATTGTGAGGTAACTGAGCCATCTGACACGGTGCTGGGAACTGAACCCAGGGGCTCTTAACCACTGAGCTGGCTCTCCAGCCCCAAGACTATCTTCTTAAACTATGAGAATCTGACAATTATAAACATTTCATATACGGTGAACTCAAACAAGCTTACGTTCACACTAGAATGTGCACTGACACTGTTTTTTAACCAGTATTTTTTGCGTGTCTATGTGCGTGGGCATGTGAATGACAGAGTGCACAGACGGAGGTGAGAAGCCGACTCCTGGGAGTCAGTTCTTTCCTTCGCTTTAAGCCAAGCATGGAAGGCATACAGACAATGTCAGCACTCAAGAGGGCAGAGGCAGTAGGACCAGAAGTTTGGGGCCAGCTTGGGCTACATTGGACAATGTTTCAAAAAAAGAAAAAGAGAAAAATTAGTAGTCAGTGCCACATCTCTTTGTGCTGGAAAAACAACTTTTGGCAAAAAAAAAAAAAAAAAAGTATGCAAAAATGACCATAATGTATATTTAACTCTTAATCACACTGGTTTCCCCTCCTGGGCACTGTTCCCTGTGCCCAGGCATCTATCTCCATTCTCACTTCAATGTTACTTATATTCAGTGCTCCTCAAAGTCCTTAAATTCTGCTCTTTGAAAACTTTTATGTACCTGTCTTCAATCATATTCCGATATAATAATTTACATTTTCAATATATAGCCAAAATAATTATTTTCAGGTAGTAATTTCTACTTATCACATTAATGTTTTTAAAAAGTAAGATATAAATATGGAAGAGTCAGAGAACGAGAGAACTATGTTTAATCCAATTCTGTAGCTTCTAAGGACAATTTTATGTATGTTCTTGTGACCATTTATTTAATAGTTACTTAACATCTATTACAGGTTATGAAGTGTTTAAAAATATGCAATAAAATAATTCAAACATCTGTTTCATATATAACTTCACCTCATATACATATGTATATATGATGTAATTGTCAGCTTTCTCATACACAACATCACCTCATATATGCATATATATGATGTAAGTCTGTGTTGTCTCTTGAATCCAATACAAGGACTCTTAAATGGATGGCCCAAAGAACTCAAAAGTATCTATCAACCTCCACACTGTCCAGATGTTCCAAGATTTGTGAATTTGTGTTTTCCGTCTTTACCTTTGACTCCTTGAGGACTACTTCTCCAGTGTTTACAAATTACGTTTTTAAAGTGCAAAATGTGGGTCTAAGAGTATAAAGTAACCAACAGAATTTCCAGTCTTATCTCTATACAGCTTCACGGCTTCATGTGCCTGGGCTCACTAGCTGGATTTCCTACACTCTTGGAGAAAAGAATTTCCAGAACCAATGGGGCTCCATCCCATAAATATTTTACGATGGAAAGAGTCGATGGTTGATTTCCTATCTGACCCAGCCAGAGGTAAGCACAATCTGGGTCATCGCTGTCAAACCCTGAAGTGATGGCCCCTGATCACCTTAGGCAGGGGTCGGGTGGGGTGGGTGACACCGTTCCAGGAGCTTTCTGGGCGTCTCAGGTAGTCCAGATCCTACTCAGCCCACCGGATCCTCAAGGTTCGCATCGCCCAAGAGAGTCCTCCTTGACAACAAACTCCTCACTGACAAGGACTGAGCTTTGCCTTAAGGCAATGATGCGAACGAACATTTGCGGAATCTTCGGGGAAAGGTCCCGGGAGCCCAGAGGGCCTAAAGACAGTTACTGGTCCGAGACCACCGCACTTCCCTCGGGCCCTAGTCACCCACGGCCCACTCACTTGGTGAAGGCTTCTCCTAAGTCAATCACGACCGCTGTCTTCTCACCGCCACTCCCGAGGCCCTCGTAGAGGGGCATCGTTGAGAAACCAAGGAAGCGGTCCGCGGGCCAGGGGCTGTCTCAGTGCGGGGGCGGGGCAGGGTCCTCGCACTGCTGAGGACCCGGGCTGGCCAAGGAGAGTCCTGACATCGCAGAGGCCGAGGCGGTCAGGCGCGCCGGACACCTTAGGGGGCGGCGCCTTCCGGGTCCTCTTGCCCAGCAGCCCGGGGCGCCTGCGCAGCGCCGTACGGCTCGTCAGCCGCGTGAAAGGAGAGTCTGGAGCTCAAAATCTCTTTCTTGTTCCCCAGTTCTGTGTTGGACGTTTATCATGACATTTAGTCACCGCAATGAACACACAAGATAGAGTCTGCTAAGAAGAGATTGGCTTTCACTCTCCCCGAAGCAGTTCGAAAATTTAAAATTTAGATCCTACGATCTAAATTCAAAATTTGCACAGGGGAGGTGGAAATGCTCCTTTCTTTCCTTGTAATTACAGCAGTGAGTATTTGTGGTGGTTTAAATGAGAAGCCCCCGTAGGGTCAGCTGTTTGAATGTTTAGTCACAGAAGAGTGGAACTGTTTTGGAAGGATTTGGAGATTTGACCTTGGTGTATCAATGGGAGTGGGCTTTGAGGTTTAAAAAGCCCACACTAAGCCCAGCCCCACTCCCCCCCCCCCCATTCTTGTTGCCTGGCAATTAGGATGTAAGGCTCTCAGCTACTCCTCCATTGCCATGCCTACCTTCCCCCCCTCCAACGTCCCCCCCCCCATGATCATTAACTATAATTGTAAGCAGGCCCTCAACGCTTCCTTTTTAAGAGTTGCCTTGGTCATGTTGTCCCTTCCCAGTAATAGACAGCAGTTCTTGTCTGTTACTTGGGAGATAGATTGGATTTCCAGAAAAGGAGAGACTAGGTTTCAGGGTGGCAAGGTAGATAGATATGATCAAAGCACATTGTATATTCATGAAATTGAGAACAAATAAATAAAAATTTAATAAGGAGACTATTGTGGTGTGTTATGGTTTGTATATGCTTGGCCTTTAATCCCAGGAGGCAGAGATAAGCATATCTTTGAGTTCAAGGCCAGCCTAGAACAGAGTAAGTTCTAGGTGAAGAAAAATTTAAATCCAGGCTTGGTGGACCACACCTTTAATCACAGTGCATAGGAGACAGCCATGCAGATCTCTGAGTTCAAAGCCAGTCTACGAAGCTTAGGCAAGGAAGAAGTTGGAAAACAGAAAGCTGGTGATAATGTAATAGTCCCAGCAAGCAGCAGAACTCCGCAGCTTTGGCCATGTGGCTCTGTCTTTAGAGACCAGAATAGAAGGGACTACTGGGACAATTGATGCTGGTCATCTGGGACTAAGAAATCAGTGGTGATTAAAAAGCGATCAGCATCACTGAGGTGAAATCTTCTAGGAAACGTTTACTGAGAGCACAAAGAAGCTGTGTTCCAAAGGTAGCCAAGGTTGTACCTCATGCTGCAGCTGGTCTTGGTAATGTGTAAGAATCACTCAGGTGGTACTCATTTTGAAGGCATGAAGGGGTCATGAAGAGCAGATAAGGCTTGGCACTGTGAGAGGCCATGGAAGGCTATTGGTGAAGACACAGCTTCAGTTATAGTTGATAGCCCAGGACTGAAGGGGTCATGCAAAGGATTTGGGGCTTGGCACCATGAAGAGAGCCTGAAAGGCTATTTGTGAAGCCTAGTTTCAGCAGAAGACCCCAGCGTTTTGGAAATGCCAATACCATGGGATGATCACCAAGAACAGCAGCAACAGTGGAGTGGATCAACCTGAGCTTAGAATGCTACAGAAGGCAGAGCTGGAGAAGTGATGCCAGCCCTTTGGAGGAGCCCAGAGCATGTGTGGATCCCAGACATTGAAAGAAGAAGGTATAACACTGAAGTTGCATTGGAGACCCAAAGATGTTAAAGATGCCAAAGCCATGGGATACCTGCCAAGGAAAGCTGCTAACAGGGAGTGGAACCAGCCCAGGAGAAAGAAGTTTGTTGCAGTCAACAAAGATGAAAAGGGAGCGGAGATCTAAAGACCACTTTGACATCAGACATGGAGATGTTTAGAGTTTGTCCATCTGGTTCTTTGTCTTGCCATGAGGATTATAGTTAAGTGATTGGATGATTCTCAGAAGAGACTTTGGACTTCTAACATTGTTGAGACTGTTATAGACTTTGGGGACTTTGGAAGTTGGACTAAATATACTTTTTTATTATGTTATGTCTAGGTATGACCCCCATAGACTCATGTGTTTGAACAAGCCAATGGGGGCCAGGGAGTGGAATGTGATGGTTTGTATATGCTTGGCTCAGGGAGTGGCACTATTTGGAAGTGTGGTCTTGTTGGAGTAGATGTGACCTGGTTGGAGTAGGTGTGTCCCTGTGGGCGTGGGCTTTACGACCCTATTCCTAGCATCCTGGAAGTTAGCCTTCCACTAGCTGCCTTCAGATAAAGATGTAGAACTCTCAGCTTCTCCTGCACCATGCCTGCCTGGATGTTGCCATGTTCCTGTCTTGATGATACTGGACTGAACCTCTAACCCTGTAAGCCAGTCCTAATTAAATGTTGTCCTAATAAGAATTGCCTTGGTCATGGTGTCTGTTCATAGCAGTAAAACCCTAACTAAGACAGACATTAACTTTTTCCCAAACCAGATCCCAACTATAACCCCAACCTTATCCCCAAACCCAGTTCCAACTCCAACACTGACCCAAACACAACCACAACCCTGACACCATCCCAGAACCTAACCCAGGTCCCAACACCAACCACAACCCTAAATCCAGAACTCAATATCAAACCCGAACCTGAACTTCAGTCCCAACTACAGCACAACCCTAATCTCAAAACAACCTCTTCGCACTCCTGCCAGCAGTGTGTCCTCTTGTCGCACATCCTTGACAGCATGATTTGTCAGTTGTTATGTTGATCTTGGCTATTCTGACAGCTGTAAGATGAAATCTCAAAATAGTTTTGATTTGCATTCTCCTGATAAGTAAGGATGTTACACATTTAAGTGTTTCTCAGCCATTTGTGTTTCATCTTTTGACAACTCTGTTTAGTTATGTAACCTATTTTTAAATTTTTTTTAAATAAAAATTTATTTATTTTTACTTATATGAGTACACTGTAGCTGTCTTCAGACACCCACCAGAAGAATGAATTAGATCCCATTATAGATGGTTGTGAGCCACCATGTGGTTTCTGAAAATTGAACTCAGGACCTCTGGAAGAGCAGTCAGTGCTCTTAACTGCTGAGCCATCTCTCTAGCTCCCTGGGTTGTTTTCTTAATGTCCAGTTTTCATTAGTTCTTTATATATTTTAGATATTAACCCTCTATCAGATGTGTGATTGGTTGAGATCTTTTGCCCCTCTGTAGCCTGCCATTTAGTCTGAATTGACGGTGTTCTTTGCCATACAGAAACTTTCTGGCCAGTTTCATGAAGTCCCACTTACCAGTTATTGTTCTCAGTGCCTGGACTTGGTGTCCTGTTCAGAAAGTCTTTGTCCATTCCAGTGAGTTCTAGACTATTGTCCTGCTTTCTCTTCTACCAGATTCAGGATATCTGTCTGTGCTGGCTAATCTTATGTCAACTTAACACAAGCTAAAGTCATCTGAAAGGAGGGAACTTCAATTGAGAAAATACCTCTATAAGATCCAGCTGTAAGGCATTTTATGAATTAGTTATTGATGGGATAGGGTCTGGCCCACTATGTGTGATTCCATCCTTGGGCTGGTGGATCTGGGTTCTATAAGAAAGCAGGCTGAGTGAGCCATGGAGGCAAGCCAGTAAATAGTACCCTTCCATGGTCTCTGCATCAGTTCCTGCCTCCAGGTTCCAGTCCTGCTTGGGTTCCTATCCTGACTTCCTTCAATGATGGATTTTAATCTGGAAGTGTAATCCAAATAAACCCTTTCCTCAACTTTTTTTTTTTGGACCACAGTGTTTCATCACAGCAATAGAAACCTGGACTAAGAAACTTGCTTAGGTTGAGGTCTTAGATCCATCTGGACTGAGTTTTGTACAGGGTGATAAATATGGATCCATTTGTATTCTTCTACACACCCAGCCATCCAATTTAACTAGCATCATTTGTCAAATATACTTTTTTCCAGTGTGTTTTTGGCATCTCTGTCACAAATCAGGTGTCTATATTTGAGGATCTCTGCAGCTAGCAAAGTAATGATCCGCATGAAGCAAGAAGGTAGTTCTGTTCAACATGATGAAGTAGTCAATGCTGACTCAAATTTCAGTCTGATCCTGAGTGTGTATTTTAAGAATATTTAAGCATAGCACAATCTTTACTGGTTATAATTAATTCAATCCCACATGCACAATGAAGCACAAAGTAAGCTAAATAAAGGTTGGATGTGGTTACATCAAAACTCATTATAAAGTACTTGTGACACCTTCCATAAAGATAGATTCTATAGGTTGACTGAGGAAAAACAAGTTCACAATAAGGGTCTGGGGAAGATCCATGTGATCTTGGTCACACAGATAGTGCAAAGGTCACCAGGCTATTAACCATGTCTGCTCCCAGCCATCTGGGCAGATAACAGGTTATGCATCCATTCCTTTGAAGAAACAACCATGTGTGTTTAACATTTCAGATATCTCTAGTGTTTATCTGAGAGCTCAAAGACCTCTATGTCTCCTACATCCATTAGTGGGTGGACTTACACCTGGATTTTTTATTTAGTTTCATTTTTCAACATGTCTGTTTTATGGCAGTACAAAGCATTTTTATACTATAGCTCTGTGGTACAACTTGAAACGTGGATGGTAATATCTCTAGAAGTATTATTTATTATTATTATTCAGAATCGTTTTTAGCTGTTGTGTGTGTGTGTGTTTCCACATGAAGCTGAAATTTTTCCTGTAGGCATACATTTTTTGCAACCTACTCTTTTTTTTTTGAAACAGGGTTTCTCTGTGTAGCCCTGGCTGTCCTGGAACTCACTCTGTAGACCAGGCTGGCCTCGAACTCAGAAATCCACCTGCCTCTGCCTCCCAAGTGCTGGGATTAAAGGCATGTGCCACCACTGCCTGGCACAACCTACTTTTAATAAGGGTTCAACCTTTCCTCTAGCCCAGCACCCAGCAGAGGTAGTGGAAGAGAAAAGTTACTAGAATATGGGGGAAGTGGACCTGTTTAGCAATAGTTCTTTGGCCACAAGCTTGATCTTTTTCGGCAGCAGTTCAGTCCTGTAGCAAACACCAAATACAATTCAGCAGCTGCAGACCAGTCCTCTAGGCAGGCAGACACCAGGCAGCTGTAGTTCAAACCTGAAGAAACCACCAAGCTCACCAACCAGCCTGATGGGAGGCTGCAGAAGCAGAAAGCTGCTGCAGGAACCTCACAGTTCTTGGGTGAGTTTCTTCTCTCAGTGGAAGCATTACTACAAGTTGAGCTCAACAATGCTATGTCAGGCATTCCTAATACATGCATGTCTTTAGCAAAGGGTAGTGACGCAGAGCAAACCTAACCAAAGCTCAGTGCTCGTCTCCCACTGTCTGTGGGGTCATAGTTACACTCCTTCATTAAGCGTCCTTTCACCTGTATGCCCCAGCAAAACACCATTTTACAGAATTTTCTAAAGAAACTAGAAGTTTCTGCTTCATCTTCCTTTCAATTTCTGTGAAGAACTGTACTGGAATTTTGATGGGGATTGCATTGAATCTGTAGATTGCTTTTGGTGGGATGTCCATTTTCACTATATTAATCCTACTGATCCACGAGCAAGGGAGATCTCTCCATCTCTGAGTTCTTCAATTTCTTTCTCCAAAGTCTTAAAGTTTTTATTATATAAATTTTTCACTTGCTTGGTTAGAGTTTTTTTTTAAGCTACTGTAAAAGTTATTGCTTCCCTGATTTCTTTTTTAGTCTGTCTCTTGTAAGTAGGAGAGCTATTATTTTTTATGTTAATTTTGTATCCTGCTACTTTGCTGAAAGAATTTATTGGCTGTAGAAATTTCCTGGTGGAGTTTTTAGGATCTTTTATGTGTAAAATCATATCATCTGCAAATAAAGACACTTTCTTCCCATTTCTTCTTCTTCTTCTTCTTCTTCTTCTTCTTCTTCTTCTTCTTCTTTTAATGTAGAGTGTTCTGTCTGCATGTACACCTACCTGCCAGAAGATGGCATCAGATCCCTTTATAGATGGCCATAAGCAACCATGAGGTTGCTGGGAATTGAACTCAGGACCTCAGGAAGATCTTAACCAATGAGCCATCTCTCCATCCCCTTTTCCCCTATTTGTATTTACTTGAGGTCCTTCAATAGTCTTATTGATCTACTTATGACTTCAAGTACTATATTGAATAGGTTTGCAGAGAGTGAACATCTTTGTCTTGTTCCTGACTTTATTGGAAGGGCTTTGAGTTTCTCTCCAATTAGGTTGATGTTAAGTGGGCTTGCTATAAACTGCTTTTATTATGTTGAGGTATGTCCCTTGTATCCCTAGTCTCTCCAAGACTTTTTATAATGAAGGGATTTTGTCAAAGGCCTTTTCTGCATTTAATTAAGTGAGCATATGGTTTTTGTCTTTCAGCCTGTTTATATGGTAGATTGTGTTTATCTATTTATAGATGATGTACCATCCCAGTATCTCTGGGATAAAACCTGCTTGATCATGGTGGATAATGTTTTTGATGTATTCTTGGGTTTAGTTTGTAAGTTAAAATTAAGAATTTTAATATCTATATTCATAAGAGAGATTTGTCATTTTCTTTCCTTGTTAATTTTTGTGTGGTTTAGTTATCAGGATAATTGTAGTTTCTTAAAAAGAATTAGGCAATGTTCAATCAGTTTCTATTTTGCAGAACAATTTGAGGCATTTTTTTGTGTCAGTTCTTTGAAAGGCTGGGAGACTTCTGTGCTAAGTCCATCTGGCCCTGGAATCTGCTTGGTTAGGGGACTTAATTACTATTTCTATTTTACTAGAGGCTATGGGTCTGTTTAAATTGCCTTTCTGATCTTAATTTAACATATTAAGAAATTTATCTATTTATTTTATGTTTTACAGCACCCTCTCTCTCCCCCCTTCCTTTCTTTCTAAAGATAGATCTCTATATATAGACCTGGTGGCTCTAACTCACTATGTGGACCTGGCTGACTTCGAACTCACAGAGATCTTCTTGCCTCTGTCTCTCAAGTGCTGGGATTAAAGGTATGTACCACCAGACCTGGAAGAGTTCATGCTTTTCAAGTATGTCCTTAAGATTCCCTGGATTTCCTCAATGTCTTTTGAGACATACCCCTTTAAGTCTTTAATTTTATTAATTTGGATCTATCTTTCAGTTAATTTGATTAGAGGTTTATTAATCTTACTGATTTTTCTCAAAGAACCAACTCTCTGTTTCACTGATTTTTTGTAGTATTCTATTGTCCTTGTTTCTATTTTGTTGGTGTCAGCCCTGAGTTTGATGATTTCTTGATGTCTATTCCCTTTGAGGGTTTTATTATTATTTGTTGTAGAGCTTTCAGGTATGCTGCTAATTTGCTAATATGATCTCCAAGTTCTGTGTTTTTTTATATTTAGGCAGTTAGTGCTATGAACTTGCCTCTTAGAGCAGCCTTTGCTGTGTCCTATAGGTTTGTGCATGTTGTCTTTTCCTTTTTGTTTCATTCTAAAATGTTTTAATCATCTCCTTCCTAGTTTCTGATGATCCCATTTTCATTCAGAAGTGAGTTATTCAATCCCCATGCCTTTGTATGCCTTTGTTGTTTCTGTTGTTGCTGTTTTTTGAGACAGGGTTTCTCTGTGTAGCCCTGGCTGTCCTGGACTCACTTCATAGACCAGGCTGGCCTCAAGTTCACAGAGATCCACCTTCCTCTGCTCTTGCTTAGCTCTCCAGCTCTGTTATTGTTGAGATCCAGATTTTTTGGTTTGTTTGTTTTGTTGTTTTTGGTTTTTTACTGTTGTTTTTGTCTGTTTTGTTGTTTATTTTGCTGTTTTTGCTTTGCTGTTGTTTTTGTTTGTTTTGTTGTTTTTGAGACAGGGCTTTTCTGTGTAGCCCTAGTAGCTGTCCTGGAACTCCCTATGTGGACCAGGCTGGTTTGGCATTCATTGAAATTCTTCTGCCTCTGCCTCCCAAGTGCTGGGATTAAAGGCATGGGTCACTACTGCCCAACTTCTTTTTTTTTTTTAATATTCAACTTTAATCCATGGTAGTTAAATAGAATACAGGGTGTTATTTCAATTTTCTTATATCAGTTGAGACTTGTTTTGTATCCAAGTATATGGTCAGCTTTGGACAAAGTTCATGAGGTACTGAGAAGAAGGTATATTCTTTTTGTGTTTGGGTGAAGTGTTCTGTAAATGTCTGCTAGGTCCATTTGATTTGTGATGTTGTTTAACTCCAGCATTTCTCTGTTTAGTTTTTAGTTTAGTTGTCAGAGTGAATTATCTATTGGTGAGAGTGGGGTATTAAAGTCACACATTATGATTGTGTAAGGGTCCACATGTGATTTTAGCTGTAGTTGTGTTTCTTTTATGAACTTGGATATTCTTGTGCTTGGTGCATAGATATTTAGAATTGCAATATCATCTTTGTGGATTTTCTTTTGATGAGTATGTAGTGTCTTCTTTCTATCTCTTCTGATTAATTTAGTTGTAAGCTATCTTGTTAGATATTAAAATGCTTGCTTCTTGTGTCCATTTGCTTAGAATATCTTTTCTATTCTTTTACTGTAAGGTGATGATTATCTTTGATGGTAAGGTGTGTATCTTGCAACAGAATGATGGATTCTGTTCTCTAATACAAACTGTTACATTGTTAGTATACTTTTTTAAAGTGGGGAATTGAGACCATTAATATTGAGCATACCTGAAAGCTCTACAACAAATAATAATAAAACCCTCAAACGGAATAGAATTAATTAATATTGCTCATTAATAATGAGCATTGTCTATTGATTCCTGATATTCTTTTTTTATGATGTGGGTTTTCCCACCTCTTTTGACTTACTGATCTGGGATTATTTGTTTCTTGAGTTTTTGTGAGTGTGATTAACCTCTTTATATTGAAGTTTTCTTTCTAGCACCTTCTTTATTGGTAGATAGATATTATAGAGTGTATTAATAGATATTTCTTGAGTTCGGTTTTATCATAGAATTTTTTCTCTCAATCTTATTGTTATTGATAGTTTAGCTGGGTATAGTAGTCTGGCCTGGTATCTTTGGCCTCTGTGGCTAGGGGTGGGAGTGAAAGACCTGGGAGGAAGGTAAAAGGGATGAGGTAGGAAGAGGAGTAGACAGAGAAGGATTGGGAAGTGAATGTGACAGGGATGTGTGATGTGAAATCCCCAAAGAATAATAAAAACATGTTTGGAAAAAAAAGAATATTGAAGCCACAATGAACAGGGCATACCCACTAGCACTGTGAAGTGGAGAAGGCTCACAGCAAGCACTGGGCAGGATGTGAAGAAGCCAGAAGTCTGACATACTGCTATGGATCATGGTTTAGGTTTAGGCATTTTGAAAAAAGGCTACCTGGTTTTTAAAAACTTAAGCCTATACTCACGGCAGAACCTCCACATTCCATTTCTCAGCTTTTACCACAAAGAAACAAGACTTAGATCAATCACAGAGACTTGCACATTGATACTCATTCAGAATAGCCCCAGCATAAACATACATCACCCTTTGGTATCCTCTGGGGATTGGCTCCTAGGTCTCCTGCGGATACCCAATGTGTGGATGCTCAAATCTTCTATTCAAAGCAGGCTGGTATGACCACACAATCACACAATCAATGTACATCCTGCTGTTTGAAAGCATCTCTGGATCGCTTGCTCCATCTAACACCATGCTAATGCTGTGTAGATAGTTGTTAAGCTCTATTGCTGGTGGAGGAGCAAAAGGGAAATGTCTGTACATGTTTAAGTGTACACAAAGGGATTGACTGCATTGCCTGTCTATTGAATTCTAGACACAGAACCTGTAGGGATGGAGGGCTCACTGAAACCTGAATGTCCACAGCCAAGGAATGGTGGTGTATCCATAGCCTGTAGGGATGGAGGGCTCACCAAACCCCAAATGTCCACAGCCAAGGAATGGTGGTGTATCCATAGAAAGAAATGCTCCTTGATAACGAAGAGGAATGGTCTTCCTACTCATACACACTGCAGTGCGAAAATCAAAATAATTAGGCAGAAAACCAAGCGACTCAGAACTCAGACTATGCAGTATGCTTTCATTCACATAATGGCATATAAAGCGAAACTGGTGCCAATGGCAGACCAAAGGGTAGGTGGGAAGAACAGTATGGAGGTCTTAACGAGTTTAGGGAACAGACAGGAGGATGGCCTGTGCATCATCTTGATAGTGGTGACGGCTTTTGAGGTTCATTCATGAAATATGTGCAGTCTGTAGCATTGCTTAAGGAAAAGATAGGCCTGTGTTAAAGGCGTATCTGTGTGACCCTAGGCAAAATTCTTGAGGTCTCTATGCCTGAGCTCCTTTTCGGGTCAAAAGAGGGCAAGAAAACATGAATCTCACAAGGTGATTTGTCAGATGAGACAGGTGCAGTTTTGAGCACAGCCCCATGTCTGTCCTGTAACACAATTTTCTTTTAATTCCTCAGTAAAACATCACCTCTCTCTCTCTCTCTCTCTCTCTCTCTCTCTCTCTCTCCCTCCCTCCCTCCCTCTCCCTCTCCCCCCTCTCTCTGTGTATGTCATTTATCTCTGTGTGTGTCTTTTATTTTCAAAAATTAAAGGGTACTTTATTTATTTTGCCAAAAAGTCACATGAAAACAAGGGAGAATTCACAGAATGAGCAGCGACAGCGTGAGCACCTGGCACTCCGTTGAGAACCCTGGTACCTGCACTTGTACTCATCCACTGCCAGGAGAGGGCAGATATTTAAACCACGTGGCTGACCTGTGGATCCCTAACCCCTAAAAAGAAAAGGAAAATACATTTTGAAAAATAAAGGCCATCTACTTTAAAGTTATCAACTTGACCACATCTGTGTTCAACTAAGACCCAAGATGCTGTGTACTTCAGTGAGGGATGTTTTTAATCAGATTGTTTGAATCAGGAAGACCTACACTAAATGTAGATCACACCTTCTGGTGGCAGCCCAGATGGATGCAGAAGAAGGAGATTTTGCTTTTTGCCTGCTTGCCTTCACTCTTGCTGGCAAGTGTCTATCCCGCTGCAGTGGCTGGTATTACACCCAACTTTGTCAGGATTCCAATGTAGACTGAAGATGGATTGGCATCTCTCCAGGAATCTCTAGTGCTTGATTGGGGATAGCTGAGACATCCAACCTCATGGACTGAACAACTACTGGGATCTAGGCCTTTCTGACTTGAGACAGCCATTGTTGGACTATCTGGACCATACCCTATAAGCCAATCTAATAAATACCATTTTTATATGTGTTATAAACACACAGGGAAGATGCAGGGAAGACACTCAGCAAACGGTTTCTTAATCTATGGACATACGTGCACTGCACCTCAACTCAGATGGAGGTTCCTGTCTGTCACCTTCTGATGTTAACCAAGTTGTGTATGCTGTGGCAGAGGGACAATTAGATACTTAAGTGTCTTGGCTTCCAGCCTGGAATCCCTACCACTGTACAGGGATGTTAGTTTTAGACTGCTTAGGATCAGAACCCACACCTCCAGATGAAACCGTACTAGTTAAGAGACCAAGAAAAACTCCCTTGGATCCCACCACGATTCTGTTAATGAGCATCTTATCCCCAGTGAGGCACAGGTCTCTCCACTGCTGCATTTTCTGCTCCATCAGACCTCTTGTAGTGGGTAGCCATTGAAATGGAGGCTATCAACCACGAGATGGCGCTCAATTCTCTTCTTTCAGAAGTGCAAAGTTGGTCGACTAGGGAGCTAAAACAGAATAAGTTTAAAAAAAAAGCATTTATTTTTCAAAAGTTGCCTCTCTCATTTCTGAAGAGGTAAGGACAATGCCAGAGAGCACCAAGGGAGTTCTCCTTGGGACGAGCCCTGAAGGGTGGAGGAAGACAGCGCACGCAGGCCTGGCAGAGTCTCTCAAGAGGTAGAGCCTGCCTGCTTGGTGTCTACCTTGCTGTCTTGTCTTTGTTCCCACACAATCATGTCTCCCAACTCCAACATGAGCCATAGGGAGGTTCTCTCCTTGATCAGGGAACATCTGAGCCCTGGTGAGGTTTAAATATTCATGATTTCCTTGCCAGATGTGATGGCTCACATCTGTAATTCCAGCAGTCAGGAGGGTCACCATAGATTTGAGGTTACTATGGGCTACAGAGTAAGACTCTATCTCAACAAAACAAAAATCACCCCCCCCCATCATAAAGATTTGGATATCTTCCTTCCTCCTTTCCAGGCATCGAAGGCATACATTACATTTCTTTCCCTGTTCTCTGCTTTGACATGTCTAGACACACACATCCACACACCATCTATCACCTGTGGCAGTGCCAGCACTGATAAGATAGGAGTGGACTTTCATCTGCATCCTTTCTCAGACACACGAAGGCCTGACTCTGCCAGTCCTCAGCGCCCGGGCTCCTAGCTGCCCTCTGCTGGCCGGGTGTTCTCTTTCCAAGTCCTCCTCACTTGCATAAGGCAGATTAGGAAACCTAGAGCATCTGCAATGGGTGGTTGGTAAATCTCATTTTGCAAACAAGAGAATATTAGGATTGCATGAAGGAATCACAGGCCCAGTGCTTAAGTTAGATGATGTCATCTTTCCCAAGAAACTGCAAGGTGTGGTACAGATGCAGGCATAAATGGTTGGAAATATACCTGGAAATGGGCTAGCTGGAACCCATACCTCCAGACAAAACAGTAGCAGTTAAGAGACCAAGGAAAAATCCTTTGGGCCCTACCTCACTGCCTTTAATGACCATGTTAGCCCCCAGTAAGACACGGGTCTCTCCACTGTGGCATTTTCTGTTCACCAGGATGCTTGGAGGTCTGTGTGGATCCTAATAAATGAATGGGTTGGGGAGTGGGGCTAGTGTGAGAAAAAAATTGTCCTTAGAGAGGCCTGCTGATTAGAATGGAGGAACTGCAAGGTACCTGCAGGGACCACAGTACTCATGTGCTGCTAGAGAGTGGGCCACAGAGGGTGAAGGAGACGCTCATACCAGAAACAGTTTCAAGATCTTAGGGTACCTTGCATAACCCACCAAAGGCCTGGAGCTCCTGCTGGAAGTAGTGGAGGGCCCCTGAAGATTTCAGGGGAGGCAGGTCAAAAATGTAGAGATCCATCTAGGGTGGGGAGGCAGATTTACACGGGTATCCCTGTGCATGTGGAAACAGGTTAGGGTGACATTACAGTAGTTTAAGAACAAGACAGTGGTGGCCAGAACCACGATGCCGGTAAACTATGTACCTAGACGCATCTGGGAGACCCACATAAGAGGGTCTACTAAGTGGCCGAATGTCAAGTATCAAGGAAGACTTCTGGGCAGGGGACAAAGCTCAGAAGGAGAGCAGTTGCTCAGTAGCCATGTGGCTCTGTCTTCAGTTCTCAACACTGAAAAAAAAAAGGTATTTCCAAATTTCTGGCTTAAGGGGAATGGTGGGGGGCAGACAACAGCCTCATCAGCTGATAGGGGGACTCCCAGGAGGAGTTAGTTTAGAAGTGAATGCTGTGATAATGATCTGAGATGCTCTAAATACACTGGGGTGGAGGGGACTAGCAGGTATCCAAGGCTGGAGACTGGAGTGGGTGTCTCCCTTTGTTCTGGGAGACAGCACTGGATAGGTGCATTTCAAACCAGGATGTGGATGAGATGGTTCTGGATGGAAGTCAAGATAAAACCAGAGGGTCACAGAGGGCAGTCTGGGAACAAAACCAGGAAGGGACCGGAGAAGCCAGAAAGGAGACAGAGGGGGGTGACTTCTAAGTAGAAAGAGCACAGAAGGGCATGTTGTCATAGCAATGAGTGACAAGGGCCCCCAAAGAGGAAGCATTCACCGATAGGCAGAG
Source organism: Rhynchomys soricoides (assembly GCA_019843965.1). Taxonomy (NCBI): domain Eukaryota; kingdom Metazoa; phylum Chordata; class Mammalia; order Rodentia; family Muridae; genus Rhynchomys; species Rhynchomys soricoides. Next base: position 3,857,964 of record JADRCH010000040.1, read on the forward strand.
AGTTCCACCACAGAGTAGACTGGAAACTTCCTCAAGAGTTTGGTGATGAGGCTGCAGAGGCAGGGGGATGGCAGCTGAACAAGAGATGCAGCTGAGAAAGCAGACAGTTGGGATGGATACCTTCTGGAACTGTATGCTAAAGGGAGGATGGACAGGTGGACAGAGGACAAAGAGTCTCTTCTGTTTCTGTGTTTTAATTGTGTGTTGGTTTAAAAAGGAAAGCTTTTGTCATGGACGGAGAGGAGGGAGTAGGTTCGGGACATGGACTGAGCGGCTAAGACGAGGGTGAAGGAGTGTGGTCCTAAGTGGTAGGAGGAGACAGGTTGGTAACCATGACTACATCATCCCAGGGCAGAGGAAAGAGCATCAAGATGGGCACATGAGTAGAGATGACTTTTAAAGTGAGATGGGGAGGGACTGGAGAGATGATGGAATGGTTTAGAACTCTGGGTACCCTTGCCGGGTTTGATTCCCACATGGTGGCTCACAGTTGTCTCTAACTTCAGCTCCGGGGGATCTGACGTGCTTTTCTGGCCTCCATGGTCACTGAAGATATGTGTTACATTTGCACACATACAAGCAAAACATACCCATAAAAATAAAAACAAAAACAAATAAGCCTTAAAGTGAGAGAGAAGTGGACTCAAAGCAACAAAACAGAGGCAAAAGGTTGGAGGTGAAGTACTCAGAGGGTTCTAGTGACCACCAGAGGGCAGTGTGGACTGCAATGTGAACACTAAGGCTGACTGGGACGCCTGGGCTAGGTAGCCTTGGGCAAACGGTCTGATCTTCTGTGAGACTTTCTCTTTTGGAAAAGGAGGATAATAAGAGAACCTCCCTCAGCTGGGAAGTGCCCTTAATCCCAGCACTCAGGAGGCAGACGCAGGTGGGTCTCTGTGAGTTTGAGGCCAGTCTGGTCTACAGAGCGAGTTCCAGGGCTACACGGAGAAACCCAGTCTGGAGAAACCCGGTCTCGAAAAACCAAAACCAACCAACCAAACAAAAGGACTTCCCTCACAGAAGAGCTTCACGTGGTCAAGTAATTTCTTCTGTATGACTGCGATTGGTAGTGGAGAGAATCCAGCAGGAAATCGAGCATTAAGCCTACCAGAGATGTCCAAGGACAGCTTTTGAGTTTAGTGTCTTTTCCCAGGACCGAAGTTGACTTCAGGGTAGGGAGGCCATCCATCCACATATCTTTCTTTACTTTGTCCTTTGAGCATCCAGCCTAGTGCTGGCCTTACAGAAGGCCTTCGTCAGCTGTGTGTTAGGTGACTGGCTATATGAACCACACACAGTCACCATCTACCTCTCCAGACTCCTGACTGGAAACAGCTCACCGCAAGGGCACCACACTGACCTTCTCTGTCTTCACAACCTAGGACCAGACCAAAGGATGGCCACCCCTTGAGATGGATTCCAAGGTCAGGCTCTGGGAATATACAGGCTCTGTGTGCTTTGGCACGAGGCACAGCTGATCCACAAGTGTCACTTAGGATATCCTTACAAGCCTCTTTCAATGACATGATCCTTTTCCTCACACGAGTGACTGCAGGTTAGGAAACGGAGTCTAGATGGGAAGTGAGCTACACGGGGACCCAGTGGAACAGAGAAGGAGCCAGCCAGCACTAAAGGAGAGTCAGTTCTGTCCCTCCTTGGAAGTGGTTTGGGGTGTTCCAGCCAGGTGAGTGCCTGTGAGGAAAACTGAAAAGAAGCCACAGTGTGAATAGCAAGCCACCAGTGCCAGCATACACTTCATCAGTTGCAGCTTTGTCAACCATGGCTGCCCTCCCCTCTCAGAGGAGAAAAACAAAGACAAAATTGATGTACCGTGGGAAGACCCAACCTCTAGTTTTTCTCCCTCTCTCTTCTGCTCTCTTGGAGGAAACACAGGAAGGTAGTTCAGTGGTCAGCTAGAGGTGACCAGGGAATTCATAAGCTGATACAACCTCCTCAGCTAGTCCCAGGCTTGGCAAACGCCTCTGTCCCCTGGAGCTGCTCTTGTGCATTACTCGCTTTGACCACCAGAGGTCAGGCTGCAGTTAGAACAGGCAGGGCCCAGAAAAGCCAAGCTTCAACTGATGTCCTCTCTGCCCCCCAGGGCAGTTCATCTAGTCTTGCCTAACACCCAGTAGTGACAGCAAGATTCCTTCCTTGTTTGTAGCCGACATAAGCAGATACAAGAGAAGCTGCCTGCAATCTGATTACAGCTCCAGAAAACCATTCCCCTTTCTCACATACCATGCTTGGAAGTCACTCATCTGCCAACCAAGGAAGTGAGGAAGATGCTCTAAAAGCTAATTCCTTGCTTTGCTCATTGTTTGGAAACACAGGATGGGACCAGGAATCTGTATGCCATACCTCTGGTTTTGTTAATCACTCCTGAACAGTTAGTGCTGTGAGCGACATCTACCTAGGACTGTCTCCAAGCTGAGCCTTTGATTGAGACCATGCCAAAGAAGGAATCATGGTCCCCTCAGGCCTGTAAACCACAGAATGTGGGGTTCCTGGAGCATTTGAAGACACATAATTGCATTTGGTCACATAAACACCTAGCTGGGATGAAAGAGAATTCTCACTGTTCTGGGCAGAACGAAGACCTCTGGGAGCCAGTCCACCCTCCCCAGATACCCTTAGAGCTTTGCTCCTTCTGATCACTCTGAGAGCTGCTTTCCTTATTTCATCCAGTCTGATGCGATTCTGTCTTCCCCTGAGCAAAAGCATCCTGTACTGTGATTAAGCTAAGCTCTCTGCTCGAGATAATCCTTGCTTGTTGTCCATTGGTGCTAAAAAACCGCAATCCACAGCATGAGCACCCTGGTACACCAGCAGCTTCTGAGGATAGAGTTGGAGAAAAGTTAACACCAAGTAGGCAAAATCCATCCTAAGATCAGCCCCACTCAGAAAAAAAATGTGTAATTTAGGATGACTACAAGTCGCCTCCTCCTCCTCCTCCTCCTCCTCCTCCTCCTCCTCCTCCTTCTCCTCCTTCTCCTCCTCTCCCTCCTTCATCTGAGTTTCCTTCCATCAACAAACGTTTCTAACCTAAACATCACCTACCTAAATCCATCATACGCCTGCTGTTCAACATATCTGATCTAGAAGCTGGATGGGGGTGTGTGTGCACCTGGTCTGGCAGGGTTTCCATGAGGGATCAGATGGGTGTGTGTACCACTGCTCTGGCCTGCACCTCTGGAAGGCTGTGATTAATACTTCTATTAGCAAGCTTTCTCAGTGCCTACACTGTGATGAAGAGGAGACCAACCATCAAAAAATAATAAATAAATGGGTTAGTGAGTCAGAATTGGAGGTTAGGACAGGTGCTATTGGCAAGCCTCTACAGGGTAGAGACACAATAGAAGCCGACTTTAGAACTGGAACACAGGTGAGAGCTGTCAGAGTAGAGGCACGAGCTAAGGCCAGCATGGAGAAATGGGTCATAGGAGGAGTGGAGAGGGGAGACTTATTTGTGATCTACCCTACACACCTGGCTCCCTGACGTGTGGCTACAGAGCTTCCACTTGTTGCTAATCTCAGCATTAGTTGGGCACCCTTCCTATGCCAGGCCCTGCACTAATTAGGTCCTTGGGATGTCATTGCAAATGGGGAGGGGAATGGTTTCTGAACCTATTCGAACAACTTACTGCAATTTCTACAGAACAAAGAAAGCTCTGTTAATCTTTAGCATCTAACACACTCACCACTTCGCCTTCCTTGATGATCTCTACCCCTCCCTTTTCACACCACCATTCTTTGGAGATGACTAGAATGAAAAATGGCAATGGCCTATAGGAGAGTCCCGCCCCTACCAGATAGCCCCGCCCCTACTAGGGAGCCCTGCTCCTACTGGAGAGCCCCGCCCCTACCCGAGAGCCGCGCTCCTACCCTCCCTGGGCACCTGTGGCTCCTGTAGCAACAATTCATCACAGACCGAGTTGGTCAGGCCCTCAGCTTAACAGGCAGATTTTCAACATTCATCCCAGACCCCTGGGTGCAGAAAGTTCCCTTTGCACCCGAACTTAGGGACAGAAGAAGAAGAAGAAGAGAAAGAACTCAGGTAGAGACGGCTGCCTGGGGCTGTGGCTGGGGTGTGTATATATCTGGTACCAGCAGGAGTCTGAGAGAAGTTGAAGGATGGATGGGTTTCGTGGTCCTTGGCAGCACTCCTCGAGGTTCTGATTGGCTCTTACTAAAGCTCCCATGTAGAGCTTCAGAGCCTCCTTTAGGTATCCTAGCCCTTGATTTAGGGTGGACTGGTTCACAAACTTCTGGTGAGATCCTTTCCCTCAACTCCCGGAACCACACCCTCTGTGTCGGCAGCCCCCCCCCCCCCCCCGAATACAGAGTCTCAGGTTCCACTTTTTGTCCTTAGCCCCTCAAGAGGCTTGAAGCTGAAACTGGAGGCAGAGCCAGCCCAGTGCCAGGTGGAGCGATTGACCTGGGTCCTTTCAACAGGGGCGTTGGGTTACCACACCCCCATCTGTTGGCTGTTCTCAGCGAGGAAACTCAAGCCAGATCGCTCTCAGGGGCATCAGCGCCACGCTTCCCTGCCTGCCCAGAGAAGGGGAGCCGCCTTACCTTCTGGCACCTTCTCACTAACAACTCCCATGTGGCCCCTCAAGGCTTTTCATTACTATCCCAACAGCAGGCAGAATAGTCCCAGTTCACTGCCAGGAAGTGTCTGTGGGCCTCAGGAGGAGCTGCAGCAGGCTGAGCTACGCACCTATCCTATCTTTTCTACCCAAACACAGCAACACTTGCCGGACAGAAGCCATGTCACCACCCCATCAATGTCACCGCCTTTCCAGGAAAGCAAGGTCACTAAGAGCAGTTCAATAGTTAGGTCTCTTTAGAAAACAAAAAATTAAACATTGTATCCAAGTGGTACATTTGCATAAGTTAAAAGTCAAAGACACTACTGGGCACCATTTCCACACAGCAATGATTTCAACCCACAGGGTGGTTTCAGAGAAGGATTTATGTCCATAATTCTCAAAGGCATTCTGCTTTCTAAACACTTCTTCATTCACTTTAGGCCATTCGCAGCTTTCTAAAAGCGAAGGTGAGACTTTCCCACGGGACCTTAACACACATCCTCCCCTCAGGCACGGGTTTCCTGCTCCAGGAGGGAGCAGGCAGTGCTACCTGACCACGTGTCCTCAGTTGCTGCACTTTGGTTTGCTCATCGTGAATTTGTATCACCAGCTTTTTCTATAGTCTTCACAGAACTATAAACCTCCCGTATCGTTCTTTAAAAACCAAACACATTTATGAGACGTTTCCGGGTTTTGAGAACTCCCTGATGATCTGACTTGAACTGGTTTTTACTATTCATTTTTTGGGCGTTCCCTGCATTTTTTTTTTTCTTTTCTTCTAGTTTGGACATGCCTGTCTTCACTCTGACTCATTTCTTGCAGGCCTTCTCTTTCCGTCTGGTCCATGAGCACCAGCTGGCTTTCCGCGTCTGCAGGTCCTGGATGTCAGCACCCTCTCCTTTTCTTTCTTTTCCTGTTGACCTCTTGACCTTTTGCTACTGCCTTCTGGGGGGATTCCCTGTCTCCCCCAACTCTTCACTTGGAACATTCATTTAACTCATTGCTGTAGAACTCTCTCTTTTCTGTGTGGCAACCTTCTCTAGTCTTCTGTGTGCAATACATTCTACCTCTGACAGTATTAATGATAGGTTTTCTCTAAAAGGCATTGACTCCCTGGCTCATCTATTTTTACTTTTTAAAATTCACATTTCTTTAATGAAGGTGTATATGTGGTCTGTGTGTATATGTGAAGGGGTCAGAAGATAGTGTGTGGGAGAATATCATGCAGATTCTGGGGTTCAAACTTGGGTATCAGGCTTGGCAGTAAACACCTGTGCCTACTAAATCACCCCTCCAGCCTATGATCTGTTTTTCTAGAATACTAATTTCCCAAGAAGAAGAATGTGCAGTTTAGAAAAAAACAGCAAAGGTCTTCTTTTTCTTCTTCTTCGTCTTCGTCTTCGTCTCCGTCTCCGTCTCCGTCTCCGTCTCCTTCTCCTTCTCCTTCTCCTTCTCCTTCCTCTTCCTCTTCCTCTTCCTCTTCTTCTTCTTCGTTTTTCGAAAAGGTCTTCTTCTTTTCCGGTCTTTAGCAGGTCTCTTTAAATTTACTCAGACCTTTGTTCAATGTCCTTCATGATCATTTGCAATGCACCTAACACTTAAGCTCACACTGATAACCATATCACATTTCTCTGCATGAAGCTGGTGTAGAGGATTTGTGTTAGCTCACTGTCTCAGAGGTGTCAGGGGCAGCAGAGCAGATCACCTTACAGCAGCCAGGATGCACACAGAGAGGGCCCGTCTTCACTTTTTTCTTTTTAAAGATTTATTTCTTTCTTTCTATGAGTACACTGCAGCTGTCTTCAGACACACCAGAAGAGGGCATCAGATCCCATTACAGATGGTTGTGAGCCACCATGTGGTTGCTGGGAACTGAACTCAGGACCTCTGGAAGAGTAGTTGGTGATCTTAACCACTGAGCCATCTCTCCAGCCCTTCTTTTGATAGTATATTTTCATCTCTTTTAGTCTTTATGCCTTATGGCCAGACACCTCTTTTCCATATATGTTTATAAACTTCATATTACATTACTTTTGTTTTTGCACAAGGCAAATCATAGCTGCTGTGGACAATCTGAAGCAGCCCCATATTTCACACCTGGGATTTAAACAAACCAAATTATTATAATATTTCTGTGTTTGTTTTTTTTTTTTTTTGATAAAACAACAACAAAAAACTCCATAATTCTCACTACACACTAATGCCCAGGGTTTTAATTCATCCAATCAAGTTGAAAAGTTAATCATCACACCCATACATACTAATAATGCATTTGAAAGCTTTCACATAATCTCCTTAATGTTTCTGGAAAGCATCATTTCCCCTGGGACAATTCAGGGATGGAATCTTAGGGAGCAACTCCCAACTCTACTTCCTTCCTTTTACCTCTGTTTATCAGAAGATTACATTTTTCTAGACCATTCTTCCATGACCGCAGATCTTCACTTGCTGCTCTGAACTGGGGCGGGCTGTTGGGGTCGAATGAGGAAGCAGTGGCCATTGTTCAACCTCAGGACCGACAGGGTTTGAAGGCTTCGTCCAGCCTGCCTCCCCTGATGCTGTTTTCTGTGTGATCTGGCTGAGTATGGCAGAGCTATGAGAAGTAAACCTGAGATTGCACTCTTGCCCTGTGGGGTCTGCTGTCGTTGTCTTTCTATCTGCTTGTGGGTTCACTCCACTGACCTTCCTTGACAGATAGTTTTACTATGGCAAAAAGGAAAAACAAAACAAAATCAACCCACCAACAAACCAACCAAAAAAAAAAAAAAAAAAAAAGACAAAACCAACCAATTTAAAAAAAAACCTTTAATAATATACTGGGATAAAACAGGCATTTTCAGGCTAGTAAAGGAAGTTTGGGATGTGTGTCTTAAATGTCAGCCAATCAATTTAGAAGCAAACTTGGAACACAATTCCTTTTCCAATTGAAAGCTGTCTGTTCTAACAAAATCAACCTCTGGCAGTAATGAGAGCAATCTGTGGAGACGACCTCAGCTGATTACAGCTGATACAGGTGGGTAAACACTCACCCTATGTAATGAGTTGCTTAATTACAATTCTGCCAAGTTTATAGGCTTCCATTAATCTCTAAGTATTTAACTTTGTCACCAACAATGGCTCAGAGCATTTAAGCAGAACTTTTCAAAAGTCATATTCCTCTGCTGACTCTACATACATGACTTAAGAATCAAAGGGCTAGGCGGAGTCGCTTACTTTCATTATCCGCTGCTTGGGGATCAGCCTACATAAAGCATCTGAGAAACGATGAAGCAAATAAAACAGTAACAGGGGATTTAAAAATAGTTGACAGCTTTCCCTAGTCCCCACCCTCGTCCTCAGCTAAACAATAGCTAACACTCTCACCTAGGGAAGGTGGATGTATTCACATGTCCTGGAACAACGAGTCCATTACCTCGTCTGAACTTCAGTCCCCTCCAGCAGCTATATTGACAAAAGAATGCCATTCTCACAAAACACAATATATTTGGATGTTCCAGAGACCTAGCTCATCCCAAGCAAGGCTCATGGTGGTTTAGGGGCAATTGTCTGGCTGGTCCATATTGCTCAGGTTCAGCTATCAGCATATTAGTTTTCCCTGCAGAACCACCCTGGATGAAGACTGATCAGATGGTCTGGGTTAGCCCCAGGCCATGGCTAGCTTCTGCTCTGCAGGTCTTTGTAACAAGCAGAGGAGGCAGAAGAGAGCGGAGAAATGATAGCCACTGTACCTGTGGTGGTTTGAATATGCTTGGCCCAGGGAGTGGCACTGTTAGGAGGTGTGGCCTTGTCGGAGTGGGTGTGGCCTTGTTGGAGGAAGTGTGTCACTATGGGAGTGGGCTTGGAGACCCTCCTCCTAGCTGCCTGGAAGCCAGTCTTCTGTTTGCCTTCAGAACAAGATGTAGAACTCTCAATTCCTTTGGAAGCACCATGTTTACCTGGATGCTGCCATGATTCCTGCCATGATGGACTGACCCTCTGAAACTGTGAGCCAGCCCCAATGCAAAGTTTGCCTTTATAAGACTTGCTCCGTGTCTGTTCACAGCAGTAAAGCCCTAAGATGTGCCTAATTTCAACATGCAAAGTACTCACGTATCATACATGTCACTAAAAATATAGTAGCAGATAATTGTCATCTATCCAGGGCCCTTCCCAGGTGCACAATTTCCGGCCCTCTAGTGTTTGGGGTGGAGGGGTGGGGTTGGGAAAAAGACAAGTATGTGTCCAATAGCCCTTTGATTCTGCCTCCTCACTGCCACACCCTGTTCAGAGCCCCACATCCTCTCTAGTCTTGCGTCCCTTCCCTTCCCTGCAGGCATCACTCTTCTGCTGACCTCAAACCAACACACATTTCCTTCCTTCTATACCTTCCTTCAATGACTCCTTCCCATCCAACAAACCTAACCCAAACCAACCCAACCCAACCCAACCCAACCCCATGTGTCCTCTATGCACTCAAGACCTTTCACGGCCAGGCCCAAGAGGTTCCTGGAGGTCCTCACAGGGCCCCAGCAGATGACTGCTGTGTGGCTTCTAAGCCTTTGCTTAGCTGGCCCCACGCAGCCAGAAGCCCCTTATTCAAGCAGTCTTTCCTAGTAATACCTCTGCCTTTTCTGCTTCCACTCCTCATCCCTGGCCTTCCCTGCCTCTGTGCCAAGGAAATACCCATGTAAGCCACATAATATGCCTGGAATATTGGGTGCTTAAAAAAATAAAGCACTTAATTAGCAATTTCACTTTCACTCTAAAAACGTGTTGTTCTCCAAGGGCATTGGATGGTTTGCTATACATAATTGGAAAGGTTTTGTACAGATTTGGGTTTAAAACTCCAATACATGGGGCTGGAGAGGTGGCTAAGCAGTTCAGAGCACCTACAGGGCAGCACCTACTCATATCTAAGAGCAGCTCCAGGGGACCTGGTATCTTCCTCTGGCCTTTGCTGGCTTCAGGCATGCACATGTCTTATGCATACATACAGATGAAACTCTCAAACATTTAAATTAAGAAAAGAATTAAATGCTACTGTACCATTCACTAGTTATAGGATCTTGGGGCAAGGTTAACTGTCTTCTCAGTGTGAAATTCCAGTAACTGCTCCTCCAATGGTTAGAGGACAAGATGAATACAGCATTGTTTAAATACCAAGGGACCTGGGGTGATTTTTCCCATTGACTCAACTTTATTTCAATTTACCAGGTACTCTGCAATGCTCATGAGTAATACCCCACTAGAAAGTTCTGGTTTTAGCTAGCCCTGATGATTCAGGCCTATAGTTCCAGCTATTCAATAGGCTGAGATAGGAGGATCATGATTTAAGGCCAGCTTGAGCAACATCGTGAGATCCTGCCTTAAATAAATAAGGGCGTCGAGATGGCTCAGGGGATAAAGCACTTACCTTACAAACATGACAACTAGAGTCTGGATCCCCAGAACCCACAAAAAAGCTGGGTAGCTGTGGTGGACACCTATTATCCTACCACCTGGGAGGCAGAGACGGGATTGGGCAGTTTGGCTAGCGAGGCCAGTGAATTCCACGTTCAGCATGAGGCCCTGCCTCAATGAAGTGGAGATTAAGGAAGACAGTCTAGGTTAACTTTGGGCTTTCACACATTTGTGTACACGTAAGTAAAAAGAACTTGGGTCATAGCTCACTGTACAGTGCTTGCTAGCATGCTTGGGGCTCTAAATTCAAACCTCAGTGTTGTACACAAATATACAGTCTCACCTACCTCTCATTTGGGATTCTAGGCTTCTAAATGGCTCTATTCCCTAAGAGTTAAATGTTTATTTGAAATTCTGAAACCCCTTGTCTCTCACCCTACTTACTAGGGGCATCTAATTTAATTTCTCAAACAATCCTTGGAATTATTACTGCCACTTTGTAGTCAAGGAAACAGGAGTTTGGTCTTGACTTTGGAGGTGAGCTGGGCTTTGGAGACATCCATCCAGACTCAGCTTGACTCCTTCCCTTAGGCCTCCAGCTTTGTGAATACAACCACACAAAAACAATCGACAACCCAGAGACAACTTTAAATGTCTATGTTTAAGTTATTGCTTTATTATTTTTTTTAAAGTAGCCCCTTTAGAGTCAGAGAGATGGCTTAGTGAGCCAAAGTACTTGCCGCCAAGCCCAAGTTCAATCTCTGGAACCCACATGATGGAAGGAAGAATCAGTTTCTGCAGTTATCCTCTGACCTGTACATAGGTGCTATGGCATATGTGTGCCCACACATACACACGATAAATAAAAAAGTAAATGTGCAAACACACATATTAAACTAGTACTTTTAGCCTCTGATAAAACAGCAGAATGTCTGACTTTGCCCCAGTGTCTAGAAAAGCCCTTGAAACCTTGCTGGCCCTTCATCCTAGCTGGCAGTCATCACTACCCCATAGACTAAATTAGAATTAACATATGCTGTTCTATTATGGGTAATGCAGGCCTGGGGTGCGCAGAACTCAGTAGCATCATCATCATCACCATCACCACCACCATCATAATCACGATCACCACTAAGGAATTCTTCCTGGTTCCTGCTTAATTGAGAAGTAGAATAATAAGAGACACCTTAAAGGCAAAAAGTTAACTTTATTGACTGTCGATCTTACCATGAAACACCTATAAGAAATAATTACAAAATAACGACGCAGCTTTCTTTTCTTTAAACTTACTTTTAGTTATCATCCTGACATGATGATCCTTTCACAGAAAGGACTGTTTACAGCTTACTTAGGTATAAAGCTCACTGTTGCGAACACAGACGCAGATGACTCGGGGAGGCGATGTACTAAGCTGGTGCATTTGCCAGCAACGGACGCGCTCACAAGTGCAGCACGAGGGACGCGCTCACAAGTGCAGCACGAGGGACAGCTCTATACTTCCCTCCTTGTATTTTTGAAAACGATTTCCCAATACAAAAATGTCAATTCTTCCAAGTGGATTTCCACATACACATCTGGTTATGATTCTACCGTGGGTCAGAAACTAAAAACTGTTCCCTGGCTGATTTTGTCTTTGAAGATCTGTAAGACTATTCCCAAGCCCGCCTGGAGGAGGGCAAATGATGAGCAACAGCCTGGGCAGAACGCTGAAGACGATCCTGGAGCAGAGAGAAGAAAGGTATAAAGCACAACCTGTTCAATTAAGCAACTTTTACATCTTTATCTGCAAGAGACGCTGAGGGCTGTGGGGACGCACAGCACAGCAATCTGGGACTGGAGAACACGCACTTCACCAGGGTCTGGCCCCCAAGCGTCTGTGAGCAATGATGAGATTGTGTAATGACTCGGAAGCAAAGAAGCCATCAGGTGACTGACCCCTTCGTCCTTCTCTGAGGACACTGAGACACTTACACATTCTGGCATCTGAAACTTTGGTTCTTCTAAAAGCATTCGACAAAAGCAAAATAAAGTCATGACCACAAAACTTTTTTTTTTTTTTTTTCCTTCTTTAAAGTGTCAGGTGAGAGTTACTGGATGAGACCTGGCTAAGGCCGGGCCAGCACAGGAGGGCAGCATGGTGGGGCATGCCTGTGGTCACCATGGGCTCTGGAACACTGACCCAGCCACAGGGGAAACACTGCTTGCATTCTGCCTGACCCTAAATCTATTTCTCCCTTACTTGGAAACATACTTTTGTACAAAAATATGAGTTTCTTTAGAAAATAATACAGTCTTCTTTTTAATAAAACCTGGAAGATAGCAAAAATGGAGTATCAAAATATGGTAAACAAATGCTGTAAAATACTAAATCATTAAAAACATCTCCTAGAAAGACATTGTGCTATGAAGTTCTCTCCTGAAGGGCGAGCAATGTCTTCAATGTATATCAACCTGAAAAACTCACTCTCCTGGCTTGGTTTCATTATACAGTGTAACAGCAGCAGGCCAGTAACTGTCTTAAAAATGGCCCATTCTCCATCACTAATATCCTCTGTATACTTTTACTTCAAAATGAATAGAAGACACTCTTGGATTAGTGGTCTCCAATCCTACTGTGCATTACTGTCTCTACCTGGTACACTTTAAATCAATTTCCCAGCCACAGGAGACTGGTTTAAACTGGCCTGGGTGGGACCCAGGCATGTTTTTAAAAGCTCTCCGGCTAAGTCTATTATGCAATCAGGGTTGAGAATCTTGGCCAAAGGCACACAAGGAAAAGTCACTCCTAACTCTACATTTATCAACTGATTGTCTGTGGCTAAGTATCCTCGACATTAAACAAGGAATTCTATGTGTGCAAGACAAACACTTAAGCCCAGATGAAGAGTCACTAGGCTTCAAACACATATACACACAGACTCCCATGGATCTAGATATGTATAACATATAATACACTTAGGGTATCTTGTTAAAGCAGAAATGAGCATTGCCATCTGTTTGCCACCATTAAAAACCAACAAAGGAAATACGACCAAACAAACGTCTTCTGAGACATTTCCATTGGTTCTTAACATACACCAGCTTTGTAAACTGCAGAATGCACCATGTCATGAGCACAGGTGAATCCCAGAGCTTCCTGAGAAGCTCCTGGAAGAACACAACGGCAGCTGTAGCACTGTCCATGCGTGAAGCAGTCCCAGGTGTCCCAGCACACGCCTTCTGGACTCTGAGTGGGGCTTGCATCTTTGGCTAGAACCATACAACTCCCACCAACTTCAGTGTTCATTTTGGGCCAACCTCCGTGAGGCAGCAATGGCTATGTATTAAGAATGGCTCTCCGTAAAAGAAGGGAGAACTTCCCTCTGTCCGCCCTTCAAACCGTCAGCGCTTCATGAGGGAGTGGCTAAAAACCTCATAAGCAAACAGCTAAGCCTAACGTCTTTCACATGATAAACAATATTATTTGAACGGGAAAATAAGAGATGAACAAACACACTGCAGTCTAACAGTCTGAAAGCTGGGTAAAGCTGGGAAGCACACTTCTGTCCAGAGGGGCACTAAACATCTGGGCAGTTAACATCTGGGCACTTGTTTTCCTTTTACATTCTGTGATTCCTTTACCTCTGCAGAAAATACTTAAAGTGCAATTGTCCCAAGGCTTTTGTTTCCATTTCGAATATTATAAAGAAAGAGTTAAGTTTGGGGTGAAAAAATTATGGCACAAATAATGTATAAAGAACCCCAGACTCCACAGCCACTAGCAGACAGCAGCTGCCCGCAGGGGGGACTTAGACAACGAACTCTGGGACTTCGTCGTGAGTGAGGTCCAGAGAAAAGTACTTGCTGGTTCTTTTCACTGGAAAAGCGTCTTGTATGTTGACGCACTGCTGAGCCAAGCAGCTGTTGCAGTAGAGACCGCTCTCATCCAGTTCATGGCCACACCCGAACGTGTAGCTCTGAGCAGTGTCCTGACACAGGCCTGCAATGCGCAGGAAGTCTTTCTGGTACAGTCTGATGTCATCAAGGCTCAGGCTGTGCCGATCAGTGGAAGTCTTTGGTTTTCGACATATCGTCTGCAAGATAAGGGAAGGGTGAGAAAAATGTAAATATGAGCATGTGTGAAGTCTGTCCAGCAGAGAGCTGCTGCAAACCATAAAATGTCAAGTAGTCCTTTCTTGTTAGAAATGGCTTTCCAACCCGAGCCCTTCTTGGGGAGAAACTGTCTGAGGCCTGCCAAAACACTCAGCGGGTGCAGTGTATACAGCCAGCACAAAGTCAGGTGGACAGCTACTCCTAGCGTTTGAGAAATCGAGTGATTACTGCAAAGGAAGGCTATAGGATGAAAAATACTGGTTTTCTTTTTTCTTGAACCAGGATAGGGCAGTTCAACTTGCTAATACCTCTCCTGCTTGGGTCTGTTAATATTTTGATAAGAAATGGAAAAGCAATTATCACTCAAGAAACACAGCTTGAAGAAGTAAGTTTTAAAGAGTCCAGGATAGAAAGTGTTCTGGCTGCCAAAGGCTGAGAGGGAACTGGGGCTTCAGAGATGGTTTGGCTGTTAAGAGCACAGGCTGCTCTTGCAGAAGAGCCGGAGACTACCAAGCACCCATGGCACTGGCTCTCAAACGCTTGTAACTCCAGCCTCCAGGGAATGACACTCTCTTCTGGCCTCCACAGGTACCTGCATGCATGTGCACATACGTGCACACACACACACCCAAATAATTTTTGAAATACAGAATAAAAAAAGCAGCAGTTCTTGGTCACTCAAAGAGGTCCTGTCCTTCCAAATGCCACCAGTGGGTGGCCCGCTTTTTAAACACATGATCCCAAGCGGTCTTGGTGGAAAACAGAGAAAAGCTGACTCAGGTAATACCACAAATGGGAGACGGATACCGAGTAGTCAAGAAACCAGACGTCTCAGTTTGCTGGTTAGCACCACAAAGGACATCTTGTTGGGAAAAGACACCAATTTGCTAGACACCAAAGTTCCAGGAACACATTCGAGTGACATCAGCTGTACAGAATGGCCCCTTAAACTTGCTAATAGGTCTCAAAAGGATCTCAGACATGGAATTATTTGGTCATTGCCACAAACCCTCCAGGCACACAAACATCCCAGAGTTGTAGGTTTGGCATTTGCTGCTCAGCTGCAACACCTGTGATGTCCAGGGACGTCTGTGTGCAGTGCAGCATACGTGGGCTGGTAGAGCTAGCCCTGAAACCTCTATGCCACACATACGGTTTAATACTGGGAAGTTTAGAAAAACAGTAAATATCATTTTCACAGTCTGGCTTCTTTTATGGAAGTACAAAAAAAAATGGGTGAAAAAAAAAAGTAGGGGTAAAAGGTAGAGGAGGAAGTAAGACGATGCCAGAGAGAGAGAGGGAGGGCTGGAGAATGGCTCAGTGGTCAAGAGCAACGGCTGCTCTTCCAGAGGTCCTGAGTTCAATTCCCAGCAACCACACGGTGGCTCACAAGCATCTGTAATGGGATCCGATGCCCTCTTCTGGTGTGTTTGAAGATAGCTAACATGCCCTCATATAAATAAAGTAAATCTTAACAAACAAAAGGGGGGGGGCACAGCTGGCAGATAGTTTAGCAAAGCATACTTTGGAAATTCAATCTGAAAGGCAAAGTGGAGTAGAAACTACTCTTCAAAAAAAAAATACACTCAACAGCAACATTTCCACCTGCTGAGGTGACCAGTCAGCCTGGAGACACACCACACAGACACACACAGACAGACACACACACACACACACATACACACAACACACGCGCGCACAGACACAGGGGTCTGGGGGAGGGAGATAGGGGTACATACTCAGTTATTTAACCAGAATCCTGAAGACCAGAGGCTTCCACCCAGAGGGAGCTAGAGAGAACATGCAATAAAGTATACAATTTATTCAAATAAAACCCAAATGTAAGTGAACTAGCTGGCGAGATGAAAGAATTCAGCATACAGTGAGGATGTATGTCACGAATCATTTCCTTCTGGCTATTTTTTGCTCATTTGTATGAATCACAGTACAACAGAAGTATGCCTGTTACTCTACTTGCTAATATGACGGTTTCAATCCCCAGTACCTGTGGAAGAGAGTCAGTGCTCTGTCCGCGCAGCTTGACAACCGTTTCCGAGGAGCTGGAGGTGGAGGAACTGATTTCTTTCACAATCAACCCTGAGGTAAAGAGGAAACACAGTGACCTCCTCACACCACTCTCTAACAAGCACCACTACCAACGAACTGTGAGCACTGCTGAGGCTCTCAGGTGACTCCACCCTGGTGATGGCCCTCGGTCACAGCTGGTGGCACCCACTCTCTGGCAGGAAGTAAGGAGCATCCAGGAAGGGGCCGCTGGGGTAACAGGTTCAGGAGTGAGCCGTTTGTAACGATAGATGGAGACCTTAGGTGTAAAGGAGCCTCTTTACTCCACCTGCATGTCTCCTTTCTCGCCATGCATCACCAAACAGAATACCAATATCATCCAGTTTTGTCTCCACGTGGGATGCTGACCTCCGTAGTCAGACGGGCAGGGCTGGAATCTGCCCAGATAATTAACTGGCTGTGTATCCAGGCCAGTTCTTAGTCCTCCCCATGTCTCATTAGCTTCCTTTTATACACAGGCTGCTCTCAACTAGCATTTCAGTGATGACTGAAGAGTTGTGGACAAGAGTCAGGTGCTCCTGCTCGTCAACAGATCACTATGACCACAGCCCCCACAGCAGACATCATTGAGAAAAGACCTAAGATGTAGATGGCAGTGAGAACTCAGAGCTGGGTCTCAGAGGTCAGCATAGCCCTTAACTACCTCTGTGCTCTGAGGAAACTTCCATTTTCAGAACTAGAAATCTAAGGCTGACATTCTCCCTTCTGACTTTAACATGTAAGTGAGGTTCCTTCGGAGGCTAAAATTACCAGCTCCAGTTGGGTATCAGACTGAACACCACTGGATTTTCCTTTGCCACTTGATAAAAAACGTGAGGACCAGCAGGAGAAGCATAAGGACAATTGCTTCAGAGGGGCGGGGTCCTCCACCTTACAGGAGGCTTTTACTCAGCCACTGCTAGGAGCCCAAAGCCTAGCATGCACCTTGTTAAGTACACAGGACTCAGTAATTTGTGAAGCCGTTTCTGGCTCACATACAGGTGGTTTAGAATGCTTGGGTGATGCTCATGTTTGGGTGCATTGCCAGAGGCCTTCTCCACAGACTCATGAGGAGCGTGGACCCCAGATTCCACAGGACTGAGGGGCGCATACGCTAGCAGGGATGTGGTAGGACTGTGTGTGGGCTCTCTGGTGTCCTTGGTTCCTCTGCCTGCGAGCAGTCTCCTCCAAGCTCATATCAGCATTAAAGAAGTCAAGACTCAAGCATGGCTCCCTCCATCTGTATTCAATCCGAGGCCAGGGTCCAAAAGCAAGGCTTCTGTGGCAGAGGAGCTGGAAACTGGGGTGAAAGCAAGGAAGATCCTGGAAGCCCCCACAGCCCCAAAGTCACATTTTATGTGTTCTGTGTCTTAGTTACATCACTTTTACATAATTTGTGCTTTCCTGGCCTAGCTTTGAATTCTGCATAGTATCCTTTGTCAAATCTCATGTAAAGACTAGTATTCTAGTGTCCAGCGATCAGGCAGATTCAACTATCATTGCTTGTCTTTCTCTTTCATTATTAAAAAAGACATACAAATGTTTATTAAGTATTATTAATGGCCATCCCATTTAAATTTTATTTCTATTTAAAACTACAAAATTATAATCTCATAAAATTGAATGCAGAAACATAACATGAGGCACTTTCCAGGGGCCCGTGGACTCCAGTTTCCTAGGCATTTTGGTATATACCACTTTAAGTTATTTTCTTTTTACAAACATAAATGTGTAGCATTTCCTATGCACTTATCATATGCACATTGCTGTCGGTTTACATTTAATATATAAAGAGATAACTCAATATGATAAGGAGAATGGGTCAGAAAATCAAGGTCTGTCTAGCATCATGAACCCGTGGTGAGGGTGAGGATTCTCTACCTACAGGTCTGGCCTGTCTACCATGGTTCAGGCTGAGTATCTACAGGTTATGGATGAGTGAGCAAATGGAATCCCACAGAGAACTGTTTCCTGTACTCTTGTACAGGAAGAGCCAGGATAGCAGCAGTCGTCTGTCTGTCTAGTTCCCCTCTGACAGCTGGTGATCAAAGTGGCCAGTGGCTGGAGAATAACCGGCCAGTGCAGGCTCCCTAAGTCTTTAGCCCAAGGAATAGAGGAGAGACTGATTCGTGACATGTGATAAAAGGTTTAAAACAAACCCACACTGCTGGCTTCAGAGAAACACGCACGACAGAGTATTGTACAACCCTCAAGCTGATGTTACAGCGAAGGCATACTTCCTAGAAGAATTCATGAAAATACAAAATTTAAAAACATCTATCTAAAAGGCAAACTGGCTTGACACTTTTTCTTGCAGGTTCTTCTATTTGTATAATACAGTATAGGACATAGACCAAGCCTGGAGGCTGACTTCTGTTGCTAGCCATGGGCACTTGTCTCATTAATCTCAATTATTTTTCTCATGTATAAAATGGGAAGAGGCCAGACTGAAGGGTCTCCAAGGTTCCTTCCAGGGCCATTATGTGGTTCTCTAGTTCTCAGGTTTGTAACAGCAAGGGAGCAAGGGGGGTAGAAAGAAAGAAAACAAAATCCAGCTATCCTGCAACATAGTGACTTGTGGTCTAGTCTGGGTAGAAGATGCTAAGGTTCCTTCCTGGTCTCTCCCCCCTCCCCCCCCATCTCTTCCACAGAAGGCCCAGCCTTGTGATCAGGCACCCTGCAGTGGTTTTTCTCCCTGGTTGATTTAGAGTCCAAACCACCTCCTCTTTTCAGAGGCACCTGCTTGCCCTAAGAGCTCACCTGAATGCCCATTCAGCTTCCTCGACAGGAGCATATCTTCTGTTATATAGATGCACATCTCCGGGCTGACTTCCAGTGACGCATCAGTCATCGGCTCCAGGTCCCTGGGGTCATCCACCAGCATCTCTATTTCTGAGACATCGGCAGGGAAGAAGACATTTAATGACTCAAAGGAAAATGGAGACCACAACCCACAGCCATACCACATGTGAGGGCAGCCAGGTAAGTACTCACATTTGCAAACTCTAGGGACAAATTCTCAGTATGACACACTCCCGTTTGAAGGACTGTTGTTATTGGGAGAGTCTCTCATGCCATGTTTGATATCAATGACTCTACTCTTTAAGGAAGCTGTATGGTCTCACTGCCATGACCCAGGGCTCACAGATGCTGATGGGTCACTAGCACCAGGGCAAGGAACTGCTGACCCATGCCCACCTGACCTCCCCACTTCCCACAGGCTGCCTCAGAGCTGCATAAAGTATACAGGAGCTTGACAAGCTGTGCAGTTTTTCTTAACAGAGGGCTTAAAAGCAGCACATGAAGGCTAAATCTGCCTGACACAGGCTGGGATCTGTTGCTTTATCTTAGCACAGAATAATTTCCTAGCAGCCAGGTTCTTTATTTCTTTTATACTCCCTGTAGTTTTGGTTAAAAGGTAGAGCACTCAAAAAACACTTTTGGAGTTAATACTATATACTGGATGCAATTCTTTTTTTTAAAGAAAGAGAAAGACATTCAGCTCTGTGGACCTAACCACTGCCTCACTTCTTACGGAGATGAGAAACAAGGCAGAAGGGCTACAGGGTTTCTGCCCCCACTTCACACAATCTGCCAACCCTATAGTTGCAAAGGTCCCTAACAGACACAGGCAACGCAATCCGGTCACTGGGGAGGCAACAAGACTTCTTCTCTCTCATCATTACTTAGTCACTTCCCAGATGCCAGTTCCACAGGACCAACACGTGAACACAGCAACGGAAGTTACCATCATCTTGTGAGTCCTCTTCCAGGCGGTCTTTGCCTCCACTCTCAACTCCTGAGGTGTGGGAGCTGCCGTGGCTGGTCATGGAGCTGCAGGTCTTCAGCTTTCGGTGCATGGCGCTGCCTGAACAGCTGTCTTCTGGCCCTGGGTCCCGGGGCTTAGTGTCTGCCTCAATGCCCGAGGTATGGGAGCTGCTGTGGCTGGCCGTGGAGTGGCGGGACAAGCGCTTATGCTTTAGGCTGCCAGCGCTGCTCCCACTAGCACGGGATCGCTTTTCCAGAGGGTCCATGTCGAGGTCCAGGTTGTCGCTGATGTAGGATTCCCGGTACTGCTTTTTCTCTGTGTGGGAGAACACAGCTCAGTGGCATACTCAACCATGCCAGATCACGAAGAGTGTCAGGCTGAGATCAAGGGCTGCTTCTCTGAATCTAGGGATTGAGGAATTCTGGGAACTGGAGCTTGACACAGAACACTATACAAGGAATAAACACCAGAGCAGCAGACCAGGAGATTGGGGTGGAGGTAGACTTTAAAATGAAGAGAAGTGGGTTCCTCAGAATTTCATGGCATGCCCCATCCTGTCTGTTCACTGCTACCATCCACAGGGATACAAGCTCAAAACTGAGAGCAACTAACTAACACCTTGTGGAGCAATGTGCCAT
The DNA here is from genome assembly GCA_019843965.1 of Rhynchomys soricoides. Classification (NCBI taxonomy): domain Eukaryota; kingdom Metazoa; phylum Chordata; class Mammalia; order Rodentia; family Muridae; genus Rhynchomys; species Rhynchomys soricoides. Next base: position 3,878,501 of record JADRCH010000040.1, read on the forward strand.
TGCGTGACAGTCACTGCAAAGCTGTCAGAAAACAGCATGTTAAAGATCACAATCTGGTCCTCCACAGGTGATTCTAGAAACAGTCAATGAACACTTTGACAGTGTGCTGACTGCTGTCCATTTTACATGTCTATTTGTTCAGTTTGGCTCCTGCTGCCCTTAGGTGCTAAACCTAACACGACAATGTTTTCAGGAAATTTCTTTGGAAGATTCTCAAACTTAGCTTTTCAAAAGTAATCCAAGACTGGTCTTCTCCAGTTTGGCCAAACAATGAGGCACGAGGCATGCTCTACCATAGTCATTATTACCATAGTCAACATTACTGGTTTGGTGACACACCAGGTGCCTCATCCTCAGATTTAACAGATCAGTGTTGTTGGTTGATACGGTCAAAGTCAGACCCTGGAGAGCCAGACATTAGGAAGCCCTCTTAGCAAACATAGCTAAACACACTCGAAGTTAGAATCTCCGCTGAAGGGGTGTATGTGTGCTGTGCTCAGAGAGGAATGCCTATGTCTCAGGTGAGGACAATTTCAGAATCCATCCTCCTTGTCTTACTACTGATGAGAAAGAAACACAGTAGACCAATGCTAAGGACAGAGTACATTTGAGGAACATTAAATGGTGTAATTTTAGACTAGCAGCCTAGCTGGAATCTCGGGGGCCTGTTAATGGACATACTTGCTCTGTTTCTTGGCTAAGTGGAATCATTTGCAGCCCTGATGTCTGCACACAGCTCTGAACCTGCACCTCCACTGGCTCTCCAGAGGAAAATGGATGGAGAAGAGAAAACAGAGGTCTGGGAGATGCAGCCCCTGGCCTCCTCCTGATCACAAAAGCCCACTGCAGATCATTAGAATACCCACACCTTCTAAGTATGGCTTCTTGGATCTGGGACCCAAGGATGTTGTAGTAACTGCAGCCGATGTTTTTAATGACTCAAGGCATGCTCTCCTTGCCCTCTCAACCCCATGGCAGCATTCTTGTGAACATTTTCTATAAAAATGGTGAGATAGTAGTATCTTACAAAGGTATGTAGAAGTGAAATGTAAGAACACTCATTATTTTTATGCTCAACTAACACCATAAAAGGGCCTTTCTGGTTAAAGTAATCCACAGATAACATGTGGATTAGTGGCTCTGCATCAAAGCTAGCTCACAGAAACTTGGTGTGACAATTTCTTCAGATCTGAAGATACCTCTAAGTAAAACAAACAAACAAACAAACTTATTTTCTTTGTAAGAATCCTGCCCCTATCATTTATTTAAACTCAACCAAATAAAAGATTCGATAAACACCTTTATCACTCCTCCACCCCTACTGTGCTCTGAATGTCCCCTCAAACTCAGATGGAAACTACCTTAGTGCTGTGACAGTGTGAGACGTAGGGCTGTGACTAGGCTGAGAGAGTCTGTCCTTACTCATGGACAAATGTCGCTGTGGGAGTGGCCTCCTATACTCTCCTGTGCCTGCTCTTTGCCCTTCAGATGATGCACCAGGAAGTCCCTACCAGGTGCCTGGCTCTGTTTTGGACTTTGCAGACATTCTCTATGCATCAGCAGCCTGGGGTGTGCTGTTATGTCGGCAGCAGAGTGAACAGTCGCTTGCTCACTTAAGCTCCCAACACACGAAGGGGATGATGCCCTGGCCTCCAAGAGCTCAGCATCTTTCACAACTTTACCTTATCTCTGCAGGGAAGATCAGATTCTCAAGGGTTCCCCTCAAGGTCATCTGCGTTACTAAATGCTTTGGGTAGAGAGCTGATGGGACAGATGAACCTTTTAAGGTGCCATGGTGGTCATTTAGCAATGAGGCACATTTGGAAAACCTTGGGCTCTGTACCCAGTTGGCTCATCTGTTCTCATAGGTTCTCTCTTGGTACATTTGTCCCCAGTGGATTCCTCTTAGTTCACATCAGCCCAGAGGTGAGTCAACCTGGGAAAAATGGGCAGTCTTCAGCAGAAGCCAGCACACCTCTCTACCGGCTCTTGCCACAGAAGAATCACCGTGGCAGACGGCAGGCAGGGAGTGAGTGATTCACCTTCTTGTCATTGCACAGTCAGGGAATCTCCACACACATCTGGCCACATCTGGCTTTAGAGAAGTTGATCAGATGCACGTCTTCTTTAGGGTTGCTTTGTTAGATGGGGGAGGACAGCCCTAGGTCTCCACGGGAGCACTGGTCAGCATTTGTTCCATATACAAACCTAAAGCAAGGCCCAGGCAGACATTCCAGCTCTAATCTGATTACTTCAACAATGACCACAATAGGATTTTGTGAAACAAACTGAAAGCAATTCTAAGCAAATATCCAACACAGCCTTTGGGGATGAGAAGCCGGTGTTTACTAAGTGGAGGAGGCCCAGGGCACCATAACTGATGACCAAGAGAGAAACTGCTAAACTCAAGTCTGTAGCCAGAGGCCCCAACATGAATTCCTTCCTTGTACAGCTTGCCTCTTCTCAGAAACAGTGCTAGGACCTCAAACACAATGTTCAGGTCCAGAGCATCTCCTCAAAGCCCTGAAAGGGCCTCGAGCAAAGTCCTTGAATGGAAAAGGCTTTCTCCATTGTTATTATGGGGTCAGCTTGAGGGTCTCCCTGCTGTCAATCAGAGAAGCTGTGCTCTATCTTCACTCTCACTTGGGGCTAAGGAAAGCATCACATTGGAAAGGACTGCAGCTTCCTGCAGAGAGCTGCAGACATGAATACTCAGCACTCAGATACACAAGGTTTCCACCCTAGCCCATTGCAGGCTTTTCAAGTCAGGGGCTAGAGACTCTAAACAGATGAGGTGGAGGAGCTACTCAGTCAGTCAGTGGGCCTACAGGACTGCAAACTGGATGGAACTTGGCTCTCAAGTTCTGGTCCATGTCTCTAAAAATCCCATTCTAGAGGTGCTTAAAATTTCCTGTTCCTGGTAGGTAGAGAAAGAGGCCAGCGGAGGCAGCTGGGTGTGGTAGTTCACACATTTAATCCCAGCCTTCATGAAGCAGAGGCAGGCCCGGTCTATGTTCCAGGGCTACACAGAGAAATTCTGTCTCAGAAAAAGAGGCCAGCGGAGGCAAGGCACCCTTTGCTTTCCCCATGTAGGATTGGGACTCACGCTGTCACCACACCTGTCTCACCTTCATTCTCCTCCTGCTTGCGGAGGTGGCGCAGGACGGGCTGCAGGTTCATGTAGAGGCGGTGGCTGTTGCTCAGCAGCTGCAGGAGATGCCGGGAGCGCGTGGGACACCCTGTGTAGTAGACCAGCTTCCTGGCAGAGGGAAGGCCATCTGGCAGAATCTCAAACTTCTTGCCCTTTGGAGGAAAAATGCAAATCAGATTATCGCAGAAAACTTTCTGAATTGCCAAAGCCCCTTTCATTTTTAAAGTAAGATTCTTACAGATGTGTGAGGCTGAACTGACCATCCTCTGAGGGACATGTTTCCTTATCAGAGCTGTCAAGGAACAGAAGACCCTAAACTCAGGGTCTCTGGGAAACCCTGACAGGGGGATGGATGGGTTGGGTGTGTTCATCTTCTTTGTCCTAGCACAAGAGACCTCCTCCAGATATAATCCCAACACCTTAATGTAGCAAATAAAAAATGGAGCTGAGGCACAGCACCCGGGAACTGTAGTTCACATACAGATTGTGCGTTCTTTTAAACCATTGGTTCTTCAACTCATTGGACCCCAATGCTGGGATGGCAATATCTGACATTTAGCAAGCACTAAGCAGGCATCAGTTCATCTAACCCTCACAAGACGTCTACAGTGAAAAGCCTGATGTGACTGTCTGAGAATGAATGAGAGAAACTGCATCACACATGTAGACTGCTCTGGGAAACTTGTGAAAATGGATTCCTGTCTCCATGTTAGAACCTCAGGATCAAAAATCCCTTGAGGACGGGAATGAGGCTGAGAGATCTGTCATCTTCAGCAAAATCTTAACTAAGAGTGATGTGATCTGAGTTTCATGAGTCACTGATCACAGTACCATGGAGAGTCTTAATATCACTACTGATTCTGGGCCATGAAGAAGGCAAATGGGGTTATGATTTTCAGTTGTTTATTTTGTTTTGTTTGAGACAGGGTTTATCTGTGTAGCCCTGGCTGTCCTAGAACTCACTCTGTAGACCAGGCTGGCCTCGAACTCAGAGACCCACTTGCTTCTGCCTCCCAAGTGTTAGGATTAAAGGCATGTGCCACCACAGCATGGTTTTGATTCTCAAACAGTTCTGGAAAAGGTCCAGACCACGCCAGCACCAGTGCAGAAGGGGCAGAACACGCTTCAGTTAACATGTGAATGAGGCCAGAGCAGACAGCACCCAAACAATGTTGTAGAGTTGGGCCTTCTGACTGGCAGGCTATGAGGAGCCAGGGCGACGCCAACAAGGTAAGGTGGCCCTTTATCTGCACAGGCCCTCTTGTCTACAGGAAGTTATGTCTACACAGCCTCAGCTACAGCTTTTCCTGGTCTACTTTTCTCAACTGCTTTAGAGCTCAGTAGAATTATGGATGTCAGTGACCTCCAATCATGCACACATGACAGTGACTGCAAGTCTCTGAATGCTACCACTGTGAACACGACTGTCAGAGCAAGAGCCATGGTGGAAGAGCCAAGAACTGGCTCTCGTAGAACCTGCTTCATCCTCAAGATGCTAAAGATGGAGTGCTACCCCACTGCTTATGGCAGACTACTGAAGACGACTACGAGGCGAGTGTTAATAACCGGCATTAAACATCTTATTTCACATTCATTCTTCACTTGAACTAAGAAACATCTGAGCTGCCAGCCAGCCTCCACACTGACTCATTTAGCCCATGTGCCAACAGGCCATCTGCTGTGGACTTTTAGATGGTTCTACTTGATCGACTCATCTTGTATTTTCCCCTTCCCCTCCCCCCCTGCAATGCCAGTTAAAACAGTGCGGCAGATACTGGACACACAGATTATAGTCTTTGATTTTAATTTGCTACTGACATAAATAACTCTGGTTATCAGGATACTTAAGGAAGCAAACTGTCAGCTTTTTAATTTTTTAAAAAGCTTTTTAACGTTTATTTGTTTTGTGTATGTGGGTGTGTGTATGCAAGCTACTTTGTACACCAGAGGCAGGTCAGAGACAGCCTTGTAAGACTGAGGGATTCAACCCAGTTTGTCAAGTTTGGCTGCAAGCCCACCATGCTGAATCATTCATTTTACCCGCCCCTAGCTTGGATTTAAAAACAAAACAAAACATCACCCCAACCCCTCTCAAATAAACAGACTACTTCTGCTCTTGGACACAGTATTTTTCAAAGTGAAATTCCCAAATTCTCGAAATCAACCCACGAGACTTCTTCCTCGCCCCCTCCATAACCCCCCGTCTGCACCCCTCTCTCCTAAGTTACTTTACACTCACCACAAACACCAGCTTCCCAACATTTGTCCAGGGGAAATCATACAGCAATTGCTTCTCTTCTTCTAGATTCTGCGGAAAGAATTTTGGTACATAAGGAGTTAAGGGGAAACAGAACAGATATCCGAAAACTGTCTTGACTTATAACAAACTAAAATTCAGTAATTAAAATCTGAGAGCCCTCAGCCCTTTTTTGGAGAAGGGTAACAGTGGATTGCACGCAATGGCCACTCTCCCTCAGTTCTATCCCTAAGTTAAAATATGAAGTCCAAAAGACTCAGACACGCAGCAACCAGGAAGGGACTGAGACGTCCAGAATTGGACATTTTTCCCACATTGAAGATAAGACATCTTTGTAGCTTTCTCACAAGGCGCTACCTTCCCCTAATCCCTGACATAAGGCTAAAGGATAACACTGTCCCACCTACGGAAGGGAGATGGTCTCCACCCATTTATGGGATGTGTATATCAGATGTAATGGACGCTGAGGCACCTGGGTGGGCTACTTTTTAAGGTAGGAGAGAAGAACACTGACAATTCATAAGACCCAAGGAGCAATGTTTGGATAGTGACATTCTGTGAGTGCCAAGCCTGGGCTGATCTTGCGCCCTACATTTTCTGCTAAGGGGACTGCTGTCAAGGCAGGTAGAGCCACGCCGTCCACACGTCACCCACCTCTGTGCAGACAAAAGGGATATGAGGACTGAGCCCTTACTAGGGTCACACAGGCATTCTCTGTAGTAAGACCTGCCCAACACCATTTGATACGAACCTGAAAAATCTGTATTCCTCGCATGGTCAGTCCCAGGGTCAGTGAACCTTCAACCTCTCTTTTATCCTGACAGAATAAAGTTTCATGAAAAAGTCATTTTTTTCCTTCTATAATAAACAATTGAACAATGAAGAAACAAAAAGACACATTTCAGAAGTTTTTTTTAAAACTTAAAATAACTGCTCAAATCTTTCCACAGCCTTTGTTTCCTGCAAGACTTAAGAAAATCTTGAATATTTACTAAACCCACTGTATCCTTTCCTTCCGACTCCTTAGACTGCAGTTTAGAGTTCAGCGCTGTATGCACACTTCTGAGACTATTCTAGGTACTCGTGCCTCTGAGAACTCTAGCACACAGGCACTGTGCACTGCCTTCTGCCATCTGAATGTTCTCACCTTCCACTTCCTGCTTCACTAATGTGTGGGTGCTAGAACATCTGGGTAACACTCTAGTTACAGTCCAAGATACATCTGACTTTACAGGTTTCAAATCCGGTGGCTTTCCCAGCTGTGACTCAAAAGGAGAGACAAGTGATGGAACACTTACGGCTCTTTCTCTCTCTCAGAAGCTTTAACTGCTGATACGATAGCCATCCTACTGTTGTGTATGTATATGTGTATATAAACTATAAAACTTAAGTCATTTTAACTGTAGGAAAAACCATGCCACAATTAAACATGTGCTCAGATTTCGCCAATCTTTAAGGACTTACGTGTAATCAATAAGGCATGAAGCTTTAAAAGTTACTAATAAATGTTTTTTTGTTTTTTTTTAACCAGATATCTTAAGAGAATAAGTGAGTATTTTCAAATTTTTATTAAGTTCAAAAGATGTTTAGGTTCATCTTAGATGCTTGGGTATTTTGCCAGGGTGTATGTATGTGCACCACACATGCACTTAGGGCTGGCAGAAGCTAGAAAGGGTGTTAGATGCCCTGGAGCTGGAATAACGGATGGCTGTGGGCCACTACGTGGGTGGCAGGCATAGAACCCACGTTCTATGAAAGTGCAAGTACCCCAAAGCACGGAGCCACCTCTCCAGCCCCTAGACCTTTATTAAGTTTAAGGCCAGTTTTCTCAGGATCACAGGAAGAAGTAATAGAAAATGTGATCTTGCCTGGAATATAGAGAAGAAACCGGCCTGTCTGTAGCTTCTATTTTTATGTCAAGAAAGGCACATGCAGGGCTGGGCTCAACAGGACCTGCTCCATCAGCATACAACCTCAGGGCAGGTTCCCCCCTTCCCCCCAGGCTATGCCCATGCTTTCTGAAATAACACTGGGCAGTGTTGTGGTTCATGTCTGAGGGGTGTGGGGGCACAAAGGTGTTTCCTTCAGAATGTTCTGCCTTCCCCTTTACAAGCTGCCCCTATCTGAGGCAGATGTAATGGCTTGAGTTCTCTGGGTGGGCGGTGTCTGTCAGGTAGTAACTCATCTCTCCACTTCAGTTACAGCTTTTTGTTAAACGTCTTTTTAAAGCAGACATTTTCTATGCAATGCAGAACCATATACTAAGCAAATTTTCTTTTCTTTTTCAAAAAGATTAAGTTGTATATATCAACTTTATTGAAAGATTAATTTCTAATCAAGTTTCTTTAAACTAGCAAGCTTCCCCAGCAAATAAGGCAAAAGCAGTGATACTTCTGAATACTTGCTAATGAAATGTCACAGGTGTCCTGCCTTCTTGTCTCGGGACTGTTACTGCATGGACCCCTCTGGCCTTCACAGTGCAGTGTCTCCCTTACTCAAGAGATGGCGAATGACTTGTACAGCTGCCCAGATCCCCAGGGCCTCTGACTGACTTCAGAATAGGAGCTAATTGTCCCAGATGCCACTTATAGGAATTTTCTCATGTAAAGTGAGATGTACAATGAAATCTCTCAGAAAAAGCGAGACAGCCCTTTAGGAATTTAGACAGAGATCTACGGGAACTCCATATGCCTTCCTAGGATGGAGAGGCAGTAACTGTGAGGGAGTTCAGAGTGTGCTGAGCTTTGGAACCAGCCAGGAAGATTACATTTAGTAACAGGATTACCCAGCAATGGCCAAACACCCTCCTCCCCCACACCCCAACGGTCCATTTATATTAACTCAGGGTTCGGTGGGGCCAACTAACATATCAACAAAATTCTGTGCTGAACATCATGCCTGACATGTGACAGGTATGGTTCAGGATCAATTTCTCTAGACTGCAGTCCTAAGGGGTAAGGAGGTCCCAGTGTTCTTTAAGCTATGAGAAATCTGAAGCACAGAGATGTTAAATGCTTTCCTAGGGTCACACAGTAAAGAGCCAAATTGGGATTCATCTCACAGCCTCACTGACCATGTTTTAACAACTTCATCCCACTGGATTTGCAAATACACCCTGAGTACATAGAAGAATCCAGTTCTAGTCAGGAATGACCCTTGTAAGAGTAGGGAAGATACAGGAGAGAAGCAAGGAAGAGAAGGCCAGAGCACGCTGAAGCACAGCATGAGTGTCTGCAGAGCATCCTCGCAATGTCCTGTGGAAGATGAGGCCTGCGATACATAGGATGCAAAGAGAATACCGTGTGGCACTAATGTGATACACACAATCTTTGTCACCCAGAAGCCTGGGCTGCACCCACATTTCTGCCACTTGGTTTTGCAATCTTAGTGAATTATTTAACTTTCTTAAGCCTCAAGTTTCCTGACCTATAAAATGATCGCTCCTTAAACAGTGGTGGGGGTCTGAAGAAAAAAAAAGAGGCAGACAGTGCTCTGTCTGCACTGGGGGCTGAGGAAGACATTCCCATAATTAAAGAAACACAATGAGGGCAGGGCTTTCATGGAGGAATACTACAGTAACACTCACCAAACAGGTTGCAGATGTTATTCTTGTAGGCAGAAAGAGAACTACAGCATAAGCTCTGAGGAGCCAGAGTCACGACTGTAGCCCTTCATTACCACATTACAAACAGTTAAGAAATCCTACATGCTGCTTCCAGGTGGATCACGATGGCCTGACACGTGGAACCCAAGGGCAGGCCAAAAGAAGAACTTTCCACAACTTGTTATAAGAGGAAAGCACAGTTCTCAGGTGAGCTGAAATCTCGCTCAGAAAGGAGTACAACCAGGGGCTGGGCCGAGGATTATCCTACCTTGTACAGTCTGTAGTAATGGATGGCTACGTCATCCAGTCGGACGGCTTCTTTGATGTACTTCAGATGCGCCTCGGAGGCCGTCAGCGCAAACTGGTCTTTGTGCATGTTTGGGATGTGCTTTAGGATGTAGTCCTTCCCCCTCTTGGAAACAACCTGTTGGAACACAAGTGACAAGAAGATGAGAAGCTAAAATAGGCCACACAAGCTGATCATTTTCATTAGAAAAATTCTTTTTACCCTATTTTCACTATCTCCTTAGGCTACGGGGTGGGACCGACTAATATTATAAGATACAATGTCCACTTGGTAGAATAAAAAATCCTAATTGGGAAAAAAACAGATTATTTTGGTTTAAAAAGTAACCGACATGGGCAAAAATCCCACACAAACTGGAGTAATTTCACACACTTCGTGGATTATACTCTTAAAATGATGCACTGTGAAAAACACCTGTGTCAGAGAACATGTGCAGGACTGGAGTCCCACTAACTCCCACAATCCCCCACACAGAACATGAGACTATAAGCGTTCATCTGGGGAAGGATCAGGCAGGATTCTTGAAACACTGGTTCTCACATGAGAGGCCAGGATCTCTTCTTGAAAACAGGAGGAAAACAGTTTCAATTCAACACGGGCTGTGATTTGCTGAGGCTTAGATTCAGGTGAGGTCCACCGAGCTTTCAAATGTCAAAGACACACAGCACTCAGTGTCTGCAGGCTGAGGCTGTTGAGAAAAGCCACGCTGATTTCAGAAGGTTGTGAAAACTCCAATAACCAGCGGCAACATGAGCAGAAGCAAAGGCTTCAGATGCAGCAGTGGGGGACACTGGTGAGTTTTTAGCTCTAACGTGACTTTTCAGATTCTGGTGTTTGTTTCTTACTTTGAACACTTTACGAAGGATTATATATCTATATGGAAGCCAGGTGGTAGTACATGCCTTTAACCCCAGCATTCAGGAGGCAGAGGCAGGAGCATTTCTGTGAGTGCTAAACCAGCCTAGTCTATGTAGGTAGTTTCAGGGAAGCAGGGGCTGCACAGAGAAACCCTGCTTGGGGCTGGGGTGGGTTCAGAAGTTTGAAACATCCCAGTAGCTGTGCAGGCACATCTGTAAAGTCACAGCTAGATGGTGCCAGAACATCCAGTTTAAGAAATCAACCAGATCCTGGAGCTTCACACTTGGGAGCCAGGACTCCACACCACAGGCAACTGGGGAGTTCCTGCAGGTATTATGTAAGTCAGAAGCTCAGTCTTCTCAGATGCAGGCTGGGGAACACCAAAGCAGGACTAGTTCTGCAACACTGTGCTGAGGTCTGAGATTCAGGGAGGGAACGCCCGAAGGAAGGGGATGCAGTGGGCTTGGAAGGAAACCAATAGTGACAAAATGGGGACTAAGCAGGGTGACAGGAGACGGAGTGGTCACATCAGAGTACGCTGCTGTTGCAGGGTGGGACATGGAGAAGGCACAGTGCCAAGCAGAGTCCACTTGATGCTAGGTTCTGGCAACCGGGCCTAAGGCAGCCTCCAGCTCTGATGCCAGGGATACAAAGGGAAGGCTACATCTGGGGGTGGGGGGAGGCGTATGATTTGGGATGTTCTGAGTTTATGGAACCAAGGAATGAGTAGCCACTTCACTGTACAGTGTAGACATATTTAGGAGTTACCTGCATATTCTGAAGGTGGGCATGAAAAACCGTAGTTGGGATGAAATCTCCCTGGTATAAATGGCTAAGTGCCAAGTGCAGCAGAAAAATTCAGCCAAAGGAGAGGAAAGTATCTACTGAATCAGACAATATAAAGGTCATCAATGACCTTAGAGACAGCATGTGCTTGGCTGAGGGGAAGCAGACAGGCGGAAGAGGACTGAGGAACGCACACGGGAAGGAAGCTGCTGGAGAGTCAAACACACTTGGCCTATCTTTTGGGAAGCCAGCCAGGTGGTTCTGCTTTGTGGATGCAGGTGACCCATTGTTCTGTGAACATCGACAGTAGGAGAGTGAGCCTGAGCCCGAGCTGAGGACACAGAAGAGAGGAACACAGCGGCCTGCAGGAAGACTAGCAGCCCAACAGGCTAGAGAGCATGTGTGTGAGACCATTCCTGCCAGAATGACCTACATCTATCTTCTCATGACAGAAGGGGATGGCTCCTCGCCTGGCAGAGAAGGACACAGAGGTCAGAGCCAAAGTTGATTTAGATTTGTTTTCTCAGCCCATTAAAACTGTGAATGATCTCATCTCTTGAGAAGTGCATTTCACCAGGAGGATTCAGAATGTCACTGCTAGCCAGGCGTGGTAACGCATTCCTTCAGTTCTTGAACCAGGGAAGTGGAAGCAGGTAGATCTCTGTGAGTTCAAGGCCAGCCTGGTCTACAGAGTGAGTTCCAGGACAGCCAGGGCCATACAGAGAAACCATGTCTCAAAAAACCCAGAGTGTCACTGCTATGCACATTCCAACATGGGGCTGGGAAAGCCTGTCTCGAAAAACAAAAAACAAAAAAACAAAAACAAAAAAATCTTCCATATCTAAGACAGCCAGCGAGCCTCCTCATCCAGGAGCAGACTAGTAGACTCCCGGCCTCCGATCGGTACTTGGGTATCACAGTGGTTTCACTGGGCCTAGAACATGCAGACTCATCTCTTGATGGAGAAGAGGCAGTGCATCTGAATGAGCAGGGTGGAGAATCCAGACAGTACCTACCCATGCTGGGAAGTAAGCCTCTGGCTCGAAGTAGTCTCTATGGTGCTCTTTCCTTTTGAAGTTTCCAAGGTCAGCTTGCAGTGCAAAGGCTGCCAGCAGGAAGTAGGCCTCCTCTCTGAGCACACACTGAGAGTGCAGCACCTGTTTCCTTAGGTGCCAATAATAATAGTATCTCGCAATTCGGTCACTAGAATATACAGGAAAACAGCAGTCATGTTTTGGTGGAATGGTACAAGCGGTGTCAACAGAACCCAAATCCCATCTGCATCTGCTGGCTGAGGCCCTTAGCTTCTGCGCCCTTGGGTCCTCCTCACTGAGGGGGGAAGGCCAAAACTGGGATCAGATCACCACCTCAGGAGGCTGCAGAGGCAGAAGACTCAGATGCCAAAAGCTCATAGCCTTTGGCTCATCCAAAGAAAAGGCAGCACTGAGGGATTCCACTCCAATAAGATGCACGTGTCACAGAGCACAGACTGGACGTGCTAGAAGCTGGGGCGAGGTCAGCATATCAATGTTGTGCTCATCACTCACTCCGTGGGAACAAATCGAGGGGCGAGCCTGGCCTCCCTGTTTGAAGGTCCTTGTACTGTTCCCTACCTTAGACATCACAAATGCTCTACAGCACCTTAAAATGCTTGTAGGAGAACATCTGAGCACCACTGGCTTGCTATTTTCCTGCCGTCCTGAGGACAGAAGAGCCAAAGCTTCCCTTAAACATGCCTTGTTCTTCAGCACGAGGATGCTCCTTTATGGAGTGTTTTCATGGGCACATGCCATGACAACCATGATGCTCCCCACATAAGGAAATGCTAATAGTGCATGCTCTAATCCACTTGAACCAGAAATAAATTCAGTCCACTGAGCAGGTGAAGAGGCGGGGCTGGCAGCAGTGCTGGCAGGGGTGGGTGGGTCACAGGACATTGAGTCAAGTCAAAAGAAATGTTCATGGGCAGATAGGATCCAGTTTATAATTAAGGAAACCGACTGTGGCCGTGCACACTTTCTGTGAGGTCCCTGGCCTCACTCTCACTCTGTTTACCTGAGGTGACAGCTCACCAGCAGATGATAATAGAAACATATGGGATTATTTTAACCAAGACCAGGGCTAAGAGAGAAGAGCTGAAAGATAAAGCATGTGTGTAATTCTTTTCCCACGGCTAGGGCACTATTCAATGGTTGCCTTTTATAAGGCTTACTACACGCTGGTGAGTGGTTTATGGTGGGTGTGTGGTGCAGAGATAAAGGATTGACATTCCTTAGCCTCTGGGGTGGCCAAGTCATGTGGCTTCTTTACAGGGCATCCCATCCCTACCATGTAGTGTAAAGTGGGTGTGCACTTCATACAAGCTGAAGCTAATGACGTTTTTAGGGTTTAGAAATATTCTCTATGTACTAATAGTCCTGACTCTTACATTGGCCCAGCAGATTTCTCCTTTCGTATGAAGGTTTCTCAAAGTTTAAAAGTAAAAGGAAAACAAGCTCATGTTTCCTGTAGTTTCCATCAGCTGAAAATGTGATCTCTAGCACTGAATCCCATGCCAAGGAGGTTCAAAACCAGCTAATTCTAACTTACACTCTGGCACTAATCATGCATCTGTTCCCTGCCCCTCAGCTTGTGCCCCTGATTCCACAGGAAGCCCCCTCTCCAGGCTCACTCTCAGTTTCATTGTTGATGTTGTTTTTTCAAGAAGGGGTTTCTCTGTGTAGCCCTGGCTGTCCTGGAACTCACTCTGTAGACCAGGCTGGCCTCAGAGATCTGCCTGCCTCTGCCTCCTGAGTGCTGGGATTAAGAACATGTGCTTACTCTTAAGTTTTAAACTAGTGACTAAGAGTGCAAGCAAGACCTCAGGCTAATGGGAAAACCAAGGAGCTTGAGAGAGTTCGTGGCCCTGTCCCACTTGGAAAGGAATATAATCATATTTAATAAATCTCTTTCCAAAACAATGACAGTTCCTTTGGGCTGAAAGTGGAAACGTGAGCTGGTGACAATAACATTTTCACCCTCAGCCTACCATTCATTCAGCAACACTCTGGTGTGTTAGGCACCAAGAATACAAGAATGTGAAAAAAACAAGCAAAACCCCAACCACTGCTGTTGTAGAGTTTATGTTCTAACAGACAGAAGGAAGCAAGGGCACCAGGATCTATTTGGTGTGGACAAAGAGGACACTAAGGCTTAGGCCCATGTGCTGTCATCATACCTGATCAGCTTCCCATTCTCCACATAGTACTGCACCCGGAAATGGATGATCATGGGTGGCCCAAACTGGTCGATGCCCTAAGACAGAGACACATGCAGTGAGCTGTGTTTAGTTATCTCCAACATAGACTTCAAACACAACCACACTACCATCACTTGCAAAGCACATTTCCAAATACAGACAGGCTCATCGGCTTGTAGTAGGCGGAAACCAGGTCCACATCCAAACAAGAAGATACAGAGTAAAGCAGGGCACCCCCCCCCCCCCCCCCCCCGATTCTCATTCACCGGCCATGCTGCCAATGGCAACATAAGGGAAGATAAAAATAAATGTCATGGAAATTTCTAGCTGAGATCCGGCTCCTGGCCCAGCTCTGTCCCCTGTGGTGACCATTTGCTCCCTATTACAAATGCGGTCTTGTTCCCCCAGCATTCCACACTGCACATTCTAATACACTGCTTGTTTACTTAAATGTTGGAGGCTTTACTTTGCAGTTGGCTTTGAAGTCACTTTCCAGCTTAGCCCAAGAATCCTGCATTGCTATAGCGGATCCCCTGCACTGCCATGGAGGATCCCCTGCACTGCCATGGAGGATCCTCTGCACTGCCATGGTGGATCCCCTGTATTGCCATGGAGGATCCTCTGCACTGCCATGGTGGATCCCCTGCACTGCCATGGTGGATCCCTTGTACTGCCATGGAGGATCCCCTGCACTGCCATGGAGAATCCCCTGCACTGCTATGGTGGATTCCCTGTACTGCCATGGAGGATCCCCTGCACTGCCATGGAGGATCCCCTGCACTGCTATGGTGGATTCCCTGCACTGCCATGGAGGATCCTCTGCACTGCCATGGAGGATCCCCTGCACTGCTATGGAGGATCTCCTGCACTGCTATAGGAGATTCTGGGATTAAATATAGTTTCATTCCTGACTCACTAGGTGATGGCAGAAACTACAGGGCCCACCCTGTGCTTCCCCCCACCCCCAATGGAACTGATGTCAACTACATAAAGATGCCATGGTGCACAGTAAAACAACAAAGGCTCGGATGCAAGAACTATAAAAAAGCAAATTTAAAAATTACTAAAACCTACAAGTTTCGACAACACTGCCACAGGAGAAAAGCAGATCCTCTCTCCTCTTTTCACTTTAAAGCCTACCACGTGATTACGGAAACATTGTAACCTATCGGTTAATGCTGTCGGGTATTCACATCTGATCCACAGGCATTGCAGCGCTTATAACTCATTCCCCCTTTCAGCTTCAACCGGATAAATTATTGCCTGTGATTTATTTTATTCTAACGTGACAGCTAAAATAAACGTTCTCACAGAAGAAGAAGAATCTTGTGTATAAATGTAATCTCACCCAGGTGACTTCGTATTGCCGTACCTTGCTGGCCTCCTTCTTCCATTCTTTTGGACAATACTTATAAAGCTTTTGTGACAATTCCATATATACGTGTTCATTATCTGCATATTAAAAAGAGAGAGAGAGAAGATACTAAAGAGAAAAGATTTGTTTCAAAGGAAAAAAAACTATTCAAAGAAAGCTACAATTCCAAAAACCAGCTTCCTGATCTGAGAATGTGGCGTAAGGACCCAAAAAGACCGGAGGGATGAGGTGGACTTGACAGAGCTGGTGGGTTCTTTTGCTTCTGCAACACAGCACTGAAGATTCTAAAGGGTGTGATGCTTAGAAGGAATATGGTTTTTAACAAGCATGTGTGCTTAGCTTCCAGGACCTTTAGAAACATCGAGTGTCCATTCCTGCAGACGCACAGCTTAGAGGAACACTTTGGTTTAGTGCAGAGAAGACTTTTCTTGTAGGTGCAAAATGCTGACACAGCAGCACTGTGTTCTGTTCGCTCTAAACACTGGGGCATTGATGGTAGCTCATTCCCAAGTGCGGGCACGACACCTGCTTTCTGAAGAGTTGGCTTTTAAAACATCCATTCTGTGTTCCCCACACCAGAGCACGAGCTTGCCAGAAGGTCAAACCGCCCCTGGGTCTGCCTTCGGGATCTATCCTATCAGAAGAGAAAAGTCTTGTGGAAAAACAAGATTTGACCCCAAACAATCCCTCAAGTGGGGCTGGGGCTGGAGTGGTGATGTGCTTTTAAAGTGAACAGAAAATCTGTCCACTGGAACTTACATAGTGAGCAGAGCATAAGGAAACAAGCCGGCCTAAACACATTTTTTTTCTTTCATTTTTCTGTGAGGGAATTTTTTTGCAAAGATCTATTTCACAAGAGAAGTCCTTGGCATTTCGATCTTGTACAGGCTTAATTAACACACACACACACACACACACACACACACACACACACACACGCTCCAGCTATTTTTTTTCTCCATCATTAGAGGCTTCCTCTTCTGGACACTCTATAACAACCTTCACAGTGAAGGGATGTGCACCATTCTCACTCCAGGAAGATGTAAGCTGACTCCACAGTGAAACCCTGGATGATTGGAAGATGCCATTGAAAAAGCAATGCTACTCTGTCTAGAAGTGGGTTGTTCAGGCCTAAACATGGAGGAAGGGACAAGACATCTCAAAGATGCGAGAAGGAATGTTGTACTTCACCCAACTCCCAGGTCAGTGAAAGCTGCCTCCTCGCCTCTCATTTCTACTGACTAACATGACTCTGACTTGTATGTGGTGTGAGCTCCTGTTGGAAGAAGCAAAATGATGACCAGAAGTGAGACTGCTCTGGGTAGCACATGCATATTTACATTTTATTTTGTATTGAAAATACATTTTCTATGGAAGATATTCTGACCGTGGTTTCCCCTCACCATTCCTTCTATACCCTCCCCACTGGGATTCCCTCCCACCAATTCCATGCTTCCTCTTGTTCTTTAGGGAAAAAAAAATGCAAATAAGAATCAGAATATCAAATACAAAACAAAGAAAAAACACAAGAAACACAGACATACACAAATAAAACCCATAAAAATGCAAAATCAGAAACAATAACATACAAGGAAAAGACCAGTTAAGATAAAAAATGCCCAAACAAAGCAATATGAGACAAAATGTCTTCAAAAACACCATTTATGTTGGCCATCCTACTGCTGGGCATGGGGCCTACCCTTAAGTGTGGTGTGTATACCCAGAGAGACTCCACTAGAGAAAACTAAGTTTTTCTTTTGGTAAGTGGATGTTAATTAGAGATAGTTTCTAGATTAGGAATGGGCACTACCTCCCCCTCTCGGCCTGAGACTCTAGTGTAGCTGAGACCTGTACAACCCTTGTGTATGCTGTCAGTCTCTGGGAATTTTTGAGCACAATGCACACTTTAAATTACCTTTGTGCGTCTATCTCTTGAAAGTGTGACCAGCGCTATCTAGCTTAAGAACTCTGGGTAGCTGGATATGTGTAGACACAAATCGAGCAGAAGAGCTGTGTTCCCCTTCCCAAATGTTGCCCTAGAATCTGTGCCTCTGTGATATCCTTCATAACATACTCCTGAGCAAATAAGCCAGGCTTCTCACTGTTGAAGAAAGAAGCCATAAACAATGGAAAGAAGAGGTAGACTGAATCTCATGGAACTGGATTATCATTAGAAGTGTTAACACAAGCTCATGAATATCACAGAAAATATGTGGAGAAACTAGCTGAAAGCTAACATCACCATAAGGACATTTAGTTATTATTGTGTCTCATGATACTGTACACTGAGAATGGCACATTATCATTTATCTGATATTCCCACCCAAATCACGCATAACCTGAGTTAATCACAAGGAGACATAAACCAAACCCAAATTAAAGGACATTCCACAAAGTAACCTGACTAGTCTTTTTTTAAAAAAAAAAAAAAAAAAAAAAAAGCCAAGGTCACAGGAAGGGTGAAGGGATGGCTGAGGAATTACTTGAACCAGGCCATCTGTGACTATGACAGATAGTTCTAGGATCCTTGGAAAAGACTACAGACTACGCAGCATTAGGGCACAGACTTCCTGATTGCAATGTTGCCACCATGGCTACGTGGAAGATGCTGCTGGTTTCAAGTGCAGAGAGATGGGAAACTGGCAGGTAGATCACAGACGGAGGATGCTGGTGTTAACACCTAAGGAGACTCTTACTGTCTTCTTGGAACTTTGAAATTATTTCAATACAAAACTGAAAGAATTGGGATGACATTGTGATCCTTGGTATTTAGAGGGATTTTAAAAAGAGTGTTAGACTGGCTGACTCTTAAAATGTGTTCAAAGTACTGAAGAATTACATTTTTTTCCAATTATTGAATAGACAGTGACAATTTCAGTCACCAATTTAAAATGGTGTGAGTGGCTTCAGGGCAGTAAAGCCATCCTTCACGCCCTGATGGTGGACACATGCTGTACATCTGTAGGATACAAACAGCAGGAGGGAAGCCAAGTTCAAAGGATGGATTCTGGGTGATACAGTACCAGTGTAGGCTCTGCCAGGTTGAGGTTGACAGCGGGGAAGCTATACCTGCATGTGCATGGCATTCTAGAACCTTCTATACTTCCTGCTCACATGCCTGGGAATCCAAAACCACACTAAGAAAACAAAGCCTGTGAGGCAAATGCTCAAGTGCACATCCATCCTGCATAGCTGGTGTGACAGCAGCTTCTGTCTGTCACATTGTCTTGACAGTGAGAGAAGTCTGGTGGCATGTCTGAAGGGGGCTGCTAGCCAGCAGTAGAACCAGAATCTGAACCAGGTCACCTGACTGCTGTTCCAATGCTCTCTCACCACACTGCAAACTCTCTTTTAAAGAGCATCTTAAAAGCTGTTTGGAAACAAAAGAAGCTATGAACTGGTTTTCTTGGACTGACTTGTTAAACCACAGAGATCAACAGCTTAGCTGCAGGTGCAGAAGGAAGAACTCTTTGAGAGCACAGCAAGAGTCGCCTGGAATCTGGGAGGCAGCTTCCTGCTTCTAGACTCAAAGATGGAGGTTAGCCTTCCTGTTTTCATTGCACTGACTACTACAGGAATGAAGCAGAGAGCAAATGGCCGACTTGCAGGGCCGTCTGCATTCCTGATTCCATGTTCCAAGACAGGCAACCCCATTTCCCAGTTCCCACTTTGGAGGAAAGGGAGCCCGCTTTAACGGTTAACAATACATTTTCTAACTTGGCAGATATAAACATTTGCAGCACTGATCAGATTCTCAAACTATCACAATCCTTTAGATTTAAAACAATCAGAGAAAAGGACTATCCTCATAAATGTGAAAAGTATAACTGAAACACAAGTAAATCTCCTTGAAAAAGATGAGCAGATGTGTTAAAAATAGTCTGAGATTTAAAAAGCAGAGAAATTTCTAGATTCACTTTGCCATAAGATAGCTTTTAACAAATGTCTGTAAGTCCCAAGGGTCTAGTGTTAAGTAAGGGACATGAGACAGAGAGTGTCTATGAAATCCTTCCTTGCAAATTTCTAATATAATGGTGGAAGAAAATGACTGCATTTCACAGTCACACAGCCTGACTAGATAAAAGAATAGGACTCGAAGAAAAACAGAAAAAAAAAATCAATTAATCCATCACTGTCACACTTTTAACTGCAAGAGAATCTGAACAGAAGAAAGGTGGTTTTACTATGTTCAAAATTCCTGTAATATCACAAGCCTTTATCATTTGTAATCTTGTAGCTGATAATGACAATTGGAAAGTCTACTTTCCTCTGGGATGGGGCTGGTCTCTGTGGTCAAGGAAACAGCAGCAACAATAAAAATCAAGCCTGGTTCATTAAAACAAAATGAAACAAAATAAAAGGAACAGACATAAAAGTTCTACATCCATAAAAGTAATCAATATTAAGTCTAAAATGTAGTAACAGTGATAAAGATCCTCAATCACGTAGGAAGTACATCAGTTGACACTGGAGAGAACTACTACACCAAGGGTGACAGTTAGTTGAGGGGATTTTGACAATTAGCTCACAGAGGGTGGTGGCTTTAGACTTACTTTGTATTACACTGAGACCAAAGAGGTGACTGTCCTTTAACCTGAGCAGGTCACACACCTGAACCAGCAACTGGTGACACAGAATTTTAACCTGTGGGAGGGAGGGGGAAAAAAAGACATTTGAGCTAATCAAATTCAGCCGTACTGCCACCATCAGGCACTTCTTAAACTCTGTAGACATACACCGTCACAGGACACATTGACATCAGCAAAACCATCCCTGGTTTATGGAAATCACTGCCACCTGTGGCTGTGTCTCATGACTGTCAGTCTGTACAGCATGTTAATGGGGTACCAATGCAATCTTACACAAGACTCATAAATCTCATGACACATGGTTCTCAGGTCCTACGTGAGAAACAGGCCCTTCAGAAGAGCTTGCTCCATTAAGGTGTTTATTTGGCAGGTATGCTCTGCCTTTTAATGCTTTTTCTTACTTTAATGGATACATTTTCATAAAGTAGTCAATGTTTTGGTGCAGGCACACCCTACAGCAGTGGGTCTCAAGCGTCCTAATGCTGCTACCCTTTAACACAGGTCCTCATACTGTGGTAAGCCCCATTCATGAAGTTATTTTCATTGCTACTTCATATATGCAATTTTGTTACTGTTAAGAATCATAATGTAAGTATCTGTGTTTTCTGATGGTCTTAGGTGACCCCCGTGAAAGGTCATTTACTACTCCCAGGGGTCATGACCCCCAGGTTAAGAACTGCTGCCTGCAGAATGGATTAACTAATGCAGTGCCTCACATCATTTTTGTATGTGGTAAGAACACTTAAGATCTACTCTCAGCCAGCACATTATTAGTTATGGTTGCCACTCTGCATAGTTTTCTTGAACTTATTTATCCTGTTAGCTGAAACTTCAAATCTTTTGGCCAACATCTCCCTGCCCTGCCCACTTCAAGACCTTGCACTCGGCTTCTATGAGGTAGCCCTCTTATGATTACACCCAAATGAGAACATGCAGTCTGTGCCTAGCTTATGACACTTAGTATAATGCTCTGCAGATTTACCCATATTGCTGCAAATGATAAGTCTCCCCCCCCACCATGTGGCTTATTACTCCATCACTGTCTCTTCAGTCATCAGTGGGCGCCACCAACTGCTACAAACGAGGCTGCAGGCAATGTACGAGGTTGCAGGCAATGTGAAATGCAGGTGCACATCCACCACAGTGATGCCTGAAGTGGACATTTTTGTTCTTTTTTAACAACTTAGTTGTGACTCGTGATATTTCTCTGGAAGCTGTCTTGTAAGAGGGCATGTGATGTTTTGATGAAAACAGACACTTGAGAAAGAATATAAATGGAACCCCACAAACAGTGAGGATGCGCTTCCATTGCTATGCCATGCCAACACTTCACTGGTCTTCGCTGGTCTTCACCCCACAAGGAGAAAAGCACCAAAGAACTTCTTGTAGTATTCCACCTGCTTCTGGCTGCCTCTGCTGACTCGTGCTGATTAGGTAGAGCCTTGCGGTTTCTGCTGGATTGCGCCCCTGCTACTGATTTGTGTTTGGTGTTTACTATTGAATTGCACTGGGGCACCCTGACCAGGAAGAGTGGAATCTCCCCAAGGAACTACTTCTAAACAGGTCCACAACACTGTTTTCCTACTAATTTTCTTTCCCTGATACTTCTGGTTGGTGGGTTGAAGTGTTTAAGAACCCTAAACAAAGTAGGTTTTGAAAAACTCTAAGCATACAGATGTCATTTCCTCTAGATACCCAGGAGAGGATCTGTGGGATCACACACTTAGTCTATATTTAATGCTTTGAGAAAACACATACTGTTTGCCACAGGACCACACTGCTTTATATTCTGACCAGCAGATGACAAGTGACCCTCCCCCATGTCCTCAGCAACTCTTGTCAACTTTTCTGTTTGGTGACAGCCATTTTAACACCTGTAAGGCAGTACCTTGTTGCTGTTCTCATTTACACTTTCTTGATGCTTACTGAGGCTAAGTACTCTTTAGACACCCATCAGTCACCTTCCCATGAAAAATGTCTGCTTAGGGCATCTATTTTAAAGCAAAGTTTTCTTCTTAAAGGTCTAAGCAAAATTCTCATCTACTGCCCAGTGACAGACTGCCCAGATTTTATTCATTTTGATCAATCCCTGTTACTGCTTAACTCATTTTCCCCTTTCTGAGTCTCAGTATAATTCACTCCTACTGACATTGATATAATATCTACTAATAAGAGATTCTGGAGATGAACTATTCTGAATTGAGAAGACATTACATATTTTTATTTTGTATGTGTGTGTGAGCATATACATGCATTTGTACATGTGATGTGTGAGTGAATGGTGGCACCAGAGGGCAACCTTATTTGAGAGTCTCTTTGCTGTTGGTCCTCAGATTCCAAACACTGTAACATGCCTGTGCTGCTGCGCTAAGCTTTTACCTGGGCTCTGGGGACTTGAACTCAGGTTCTCTAGTTAGTACAGCAAGCACTTTTACCCTGAGGAAATCCCCAGTCCCTGATATAGTTCTGATGATTTCTCAACTGTGAATGAAATATCAGGTGGGAGTTAAGTGAGCCTCCAGTAGTTAAGTGAGTCTGCTTCACTGATACGGAATCACCCAAGAATGCACCCAGCTCAATCTCTGTATTTTATAGAAGTAGAAAATAAAACTCTAAGTCATGTGAGTGAGTAGTAACAAAGGCAGACCCTCGAAAGTTGTATGTGCTAAAAGTTACATACATGTTAACACACAGGCAGCACAACCTTTGTGATTCTGTCTGAAAATGTTACATGTCCACTCCTTCTCTGAGGCATCATCAGCTTCCTTGTCCTTTTTTCAATGATACTGAAGTATCATTTTATAATTTATAATTTTAGTGACTATTATTTACTTAACTAAATTACAACTCTGAGTTAGTGATTTTATCATATTTTCATACAGAACTAAAACTAAGAAAATGAAAACATGCAAAATCCCAAAGGAAAGAACAGAAGACGTCGAGGGCCAGAGCACCAGCTCAGTTCTCCAGGTGCAAGCCATGATGGAAGCTGCTGTGGGGGCTATTGGTTACTTCCTGTTGCTCTGACAAAACACCTGATAGGAGGCAGTTTAAGGAGGAGGGGCTCACTCCAGGGTATCACTCCAATGGATACCAGTCCATTGATATCATGGGGGTGGGGTGGAACTTTAGGCAGGGTCATGTGGCATCCGCAGTCAACAGAGATGAAGGCCCGCTGCTCAGC
Organism: Rhynchomys soricoides; assembly: GCA_019843965.1. Classification (NCBI taxonomy): domain Eukaryota; kingdom Metazoa; phylum Chordata; class Mammalia; order Rodentia; family Muridae; genus Rhynchomys; species Rhynchomys soricoides. The sequence goes on from JADRCH010000040.1 coordinate 3,901,850, forward strand.
TCACTTTCTCAATTTTATTCAGTTTGGGATCCCAGTCCACGGGGTGGTCACCCACACTTAAGAGTGTCTTCCATATCAATTAACCTAATCTAGAGAATCCCTCACAGATATGTTGAGTGGTTCTAGATCCTGTCACAGTGACAATAAAGATGAGCCATCTCAGGCAGAGTCAGTCTATCCAGGACCTGCATGCAGCAGGCCCCGTGGTGGTTACTGAAGAGTGAGCAGGATCCCATCCTCCGTAGTGAGCTCCCGAGGACTTCCGCTGTGCTCCACTAGACAAGTCTCCCTGTTACCCCTATGGTCACTCTAGCTTAAAAATGTGCCATCCGGCAATATTTTCAAATTTTATTTTATGTACATGGGTGTTTTGCTTGAACGTGTGTCTGTGTACAACATGCACGCAGTACCATCAGAAGCCAGAAAAGAGCATTAGCTTCCCTGGAACTGACTGTGAGCTCATGTGGGTCCTCTGGAAGAGCAGCCAGTGCATTTAGCCTGTAAGACAGATATCTCTCCAGGCCTTTCATTCGGCAATTTAATAACAGTGTATTGATGCAAGCTCACCTCACCACTGGGAAGACCCACTGGCTGCTGGGAAATCATTACCCCAGCCCTTTGGGCTAACTTGATCCAGCAGCTTGGATATTTATTCTGTGTCTTAGTGAGGTCTTCTTTATCTCCAACATCCACTATAAACACTGGGTTAGTATTCCATCTCTTAACTATACTGTTACAAATAAGTTTAAACAGCAGACAGATAGTGAAGAGGGGAAAGGACCACATTTACAGACAACTTGGCTCCATAAACTCGAGACTTAAAATGCCACACTGTTCTTGGGGCCCTATGAACCCTTAGCTTGGCTGCGTTTAAATTTTAGTTGGAATGGAGCAGCCAGATGAAATGTAACAAACTGCTAAATTCCAAATTACAAACTGAACGTTTATAAAATAAAATATGTAGTGACTCTTGACTAAACAAGGCTGTGCCTTCCTTCCAGCCTCCCTATCTAATTATTACTGTTCCGCTACTTTAAATCAAGTCTCTGGAACCTTCTGCTAAAGCTCTTTAACAATCATCAAGTAAGTATAGTGTTCTTGTTTAAAAAGTATAATTAAATAAGGATGTGGCCTGAGAGTGTTACCTGCTGTGAAAACAGGATCCAGCGTGGGGTATTTGAGGACTAGAATCTTTAAAGCCACATGGCTGATTGTGAAATTTCTTACTCCCTTTCATCTTCAGGGGCAATGGGACTTTAGAAAGTACAACATTCTCAACAGCGTAGGCTTTATCTAAAAATACCCTCTGTGTGGAACTTGGAATTGGAATGGGGTTCGATCCTTGCTGTGCCCATTGTTTGTTACCAGGCAAGGATGTTTGAAATAGTCTCTGGTAAGAAAGAATTGTTCGCCTAACGCAGGGACTAGAGGGCAAGCTCTCGGCTGTGATTTCTGCCACAATAAAACCTCTCTGTCTCTTATCCTTACCAGGGTTTTATTTTCTTTAAGGTCCATTTTTTTGTATTTGTTTGATGTTTAGATTAATTTAAAATAGCTCGTTAGTATAATTCATGGAGACTCAAAATGACTGAAACACTACACCTATTTCAGACGCAGGAAGCCGGTATGGACTCAACTGTACCTGCCCGGGGAAAACTTTATTTTAAAAAAGTATACGTGAGTGCACCGACTGCTGGGGCAGGGGTTGGGAAGGCCGCTGATAAACAGTTTTGTTGCAATTAATTCCTTATGCCCAACACTGCAAATAGCAAAACTACCACTCTCTGCTGTGGGGAAGGGAGTCCTGGAAGATTTGGATTGTTTTTCTAGCAGTGGGTAAGTCTCCTTGATACTCAACTTCATCCTTCCAGAGGCCCCAAGGCTTGCTGGAGGGGAGCCTCGGCATGGCAGAGGATCTCTATTCCCTGAAGCAAGAAATCTTCTGGGCCTGCATATAGTGGCAGAGCACCCTAAGAAAATGAACAAAGAACATGGGGACGGGACACGCAAGGCGCTACTCCATCAAGACTGACTTACTGAGCAACTCCGTGGACAGACATGATACAAAGTTCTTTACACACAGAGTGTCTTCAAATCTTTGACACATTCCCACAGGAGGCATAGAATAGCCCTTCATATAAAAGGAAACCAAACCGAAACAATGAACGATAGACTTAAGAAGCATGCCCAAAGCTGCAAAGGAAGCCATGGAGCAGACAGTTCAGTCCTGGTCCCCAGTATCAATAGCCTCAGTCATTGACACAGGCCCCAAGGTACAGTAAGAAGCAGCGCTCTAAGAGTGGGGCTGGGCCACAGCCTTTTCTGTCTGCCTTAGGATTTTATTGAGTCTTCACTCCCTACTGAGGAATTTTGCTAAATGAAGCTTCTGCCCTAGACCTACACCAGTGTCTCCGTGGGTGAAGCCCAAAGAGCCCCTCCCCCAATAATTCTGGTACACAGTAAGTTTTAAAGCCACCCATCTACACAGCAGCATGTGTGGTACTAATCCACAGTACCGCTTTAAGGCAATGTTCGCTTAATTTTACCGGAGTGAAATTAGGTTTCTTAAAAAAATGAAGGATGACAGAAGGAAGAACATTTTAAAACTGCTAGGTATGATGCCATAAAGCATGCCATGAACCCGCCTGGGGTCTTTTAGTCTCCAAAGCTACTTTCCCTCCGCTGAGATTCCAGTGCCAATGAATTCCTTTAGAAACTGTAGCCACCTCTTAGTGTTCCTCACGAAGACGGATCTGTTAGGATTCTCCCCATCCTGTACACACTGCAAGCTCATGGACATGTTTACACATCTCAGTACACCTCACTGGGTAACAGACAGAACAGAGGTGGAAGAGTTTCCTCAACGCTTATGCTGTATGTCCTAGATTGCATGTGCTTAAAATTTTAAAGGATACATTTCATATATATAGATATATATATGACTTCATATAATAGATACACAATCACAGAATTTCTTCATTTTAATTTATGTTTCCAATTTTCATTATATTTTAAAAATCAAGTCCTGCAAAGATAATAGTCTGTCACCCCATATATCCAAAACCAATTTCAAGTTCCCTAGTCAGGACCCTAGCTTATTACTAGAAACTATTCTCAGAAGACAGTAAAATCCATCTGTGATCCAGGTTTGATGCTCCCAAAATTCAGGTGAGCAGCATCGAGGTGACCTGAGTAAATCAAGAAACTGTTGGCTGCTTGAATGGAACCTTGCTGCAATCTAAACTTTTAATGAAGTTATATAAAAGTCATGTATGTTCTGCATAACTATTACATTTGCATATTCCAATATGCAAAACATATTAAAACTATACCAGCATGCAAGTCGAAAACTAATTTGAGGCAAGCTTTCCTTAGTTCCATCAGGGTGACAGGTCTGGACAGGGTGGTTCACACCTTTAGTCCTAGCACTTGGGAGGTAGGCAGATGTCAGATGCCTATGAGTTTGAGGCTAGCCTGGTCTACATAGCAATTTCCAGGCCAGCCTGGCCTACATAGTGAAGCCTTATCTCAAAACAAAACAAAACCCCAAACCAAAAACAACAACAAAAAAACCAAAGTTGAGAGGTACAAGACTGATTATCATGAACCTGTTGGCAGTTTCCAGCAACTGTCCTCACTGGGCTGGTCTATGGTTTACATATCTACTTTGATAAAAACGGAGTGACCTATCTATGTCTGTCTGTAGGACTACGCCCCAGAAAGGATCATAGCAGTTTTATTAATAGTAGGAATTTCAAATGGTACAATATCCATCAACAGCAGTAAACTTGTAACAAAATGGGACACAGCCATACTGCTGGGACATTATCTTATAAGAAAGACAAAGGGACTGCTGTTGTGTCAATTTCACAGGCCAGATGCTGAGTGAAAAGGGCTTTAAGATAAGAACCACATCATTCTGGTGGCAGGAAGGTCGTAATTGAGGGAGACTACCTTCTGATCAAAACAGTTGTCATCACTGAGGACCATGGATGCTGGCCAGGAAAAGTCCTGAAGCGTCTTTCTGAGGAGAAGGGAAATTTCTCTCTGAAACTCTCCAAAACTGGGCAACGGCTATATAGAAGCATATACTAACAGAGATATACTGGGCTGCACACTGGAGGATTTTTGTGCTTTGTAATATATAAACTATAATTTAACTGTTAAAAGTAAAAAGGGGAAAAATAAAACAGTATCTCAGTTCTCAATACCCAGGTTAACAAGTATCTGATTCTGCTTTAAGAGCCAAAGGCACATCTTAGCTCATCCTCAGCATCAGTTCACCTTGGACATTGCTTAGACTCTGACTGTTGATAAACCACAGTCAAGATGAAAACTAGAAACTTAGCAACTGCTACCACTTTACATGTGTGGTTGACAATTTAAAACACAGACGTTCGCAAACAGAAATTTTATTCAGGAAGCCAAGCAATCTGAGAGACAAAAACCAATGCTTAAAAAACCCCGATGTTTTCCTTCCTCCATCTATAGTCTCCAGTTCCATCGTGTTACATTATATTTTAGCTAAAAGAGGTTTCCATACAGTAGAAATAACAAAATGAATCCTTCTCAATACAGAAACTAAGAGCGAAGGAAATTCAAAGAAACTGAGTTTGGTGGTGGGATCTTAAGGGGGGAACTGGGACTGGACAGCATGAATGAGAAGCATTCCCTAGGCCTGAACGGAAATGTGGAAGATATTCCAAACAATTCCAAATGTATACCAAGGCTGAATATACAGAAAGATAAGGAAACAGAAAAGACCAATAAATTAATTCAGCAGAAAACATTTCAATAAAGTTTAAAAACAGATTTTTGTTTTGTTTTAGTGTAGTACCCAAAGTCCTAATTTTACCCCAAGCATGCTGCTGCTGAAGGCAGCTGTGTTGAAGCCATAATGCTGTTTACAGCTGAGTGGATGCCTAAGTGCAGGCCTGCCAGTCTCTCTGACTCATTCTCTAATGATTTCACCCTGAACCACCTAACTTGGGTGTGGTCTTGCAGGGGAAGAGCACACTGAAATATTCCTAGATGGATCTACTCACATTTATGATGATGCTCAGAGACTTGTCATTGGGGAGGAAAATGCACACTCTACGGCGGTCCTGCATGACTTTGTTGTTATGGAAGGTCAGTTTGTTCATTGTGTTGTGGGCTGGCCAGTGGTCAGGCTGGGTGCGCTGGGTGCTCAGCAACTTCTCAGGCTCCCAGCATTCTAAAGCCAACTTCTCCTCTTCATCATACAGCCAACAGAAGCATCATGGTGCCTCACAACGTAGGTTTCATAGCTGTAGAAAGTCCCCTGGAGACCTGTGAATACAGGGGAAAGAGAGTCTGTTAAGAGGAGAGAGGTCAGTGGCACCCAACTATTCACGCAGGCACAGGGAAACAGGAAAGAGCATTTCAAGCTGAGACGGCCATACTCAGTGCACACACATTCTGTCTATTAACTGTCTTCATGCTTCGTTCTTAGACATGAGTGAATACACATAGTAAGAGTCTGGACAGTCACAGGTGGACCAAGTACCATAAGCTCAAGGCAATGGATCCCGACTGAGGAGTTTTCAGTTCACCAGGGAGGTAATGGGGTTCTGGAGTGAACTACAAAAGCAGCATCAACAAGGCCTCTCTTCTATGACTACAGAACCCAGATGAGTCTTTGGCTCCTGTCTCATTCATGCTTGATCGCTGGTGACTTTCATTTCACCAAAGGAAGCCCTGGCTGCTGGACCACCCATGGGAGCTGCAGTAAACACTGTCACTGATTTCGCCATACATTCCCTATGGTTATTAAACCCTCCTTAGTTTTTATGTCCTGCTTTCTCCTGGTTCTGTAATTGGCTGATGAAAATTTAATTCATTAGTTCACCAATCAAATAATACACAGCAATACTGAGACTGTATTATCAAACCATGTCTGTATGTAAAAGAGCAATGGGCTTTAGAAATCTCTCCAGTTTCGTCAGTTTAGTAACCTTAAGGTTTTTTGTTTATTTGTTTTTGCTTTTTTTAAAGCTTTGAAGTATGGAACTTTGCTTGCAAGTAATGGAACTTTGATCTCCAGTCTTGTATTCCGCCCTTCAGTTCTGTTTTCTGTCTTTGGGCATTGGTGAGACACTGTGGAATAATTTTAAAGCCCTGGTGAGTTTTTCCTTCTTTTGAGGAGTGCTTCATTTGCTGCTAGCATGACATTACTCAACTGCAGTGTGTTAAGACTAGCTGTCTCTTGTGTCACTGGTATTTACATTACTCCTAGGCAGCTGTATTTGCAGGATTCGAGAAAGTAAGTCCAGGAATATGAAATTGATCTCCAAGGCAGACGCCTGACCTATCAGCTCCTTAAAGTTCATTTGTTTTCAGCAAGAGAGAATCTATTCATAGATGGTACCAGGAGTAAATAAGATCTAGTGATTTTTAAATCATAAATAAAATATAATCTTCAAAAGAATTACTCAAAACTGAAATTAGGTGGTAATCTTGTATGTGGAGTTTCTTCTTAGGAAGGGACCATCTATCACTTAGATGTTGTCATCCTTAAAGGAAAAGCGTGATTGCTTCCCCTTGGTTCCCAGCACACCTTTGGAGGCCAGGGCTGTCCTCTTCTTTAGAGTGGACGCTCAGTCCCAGAGTCCCAGGAACCACTCTCCAAATGCAGCCATTAATCTAGAAAGTACACTCTCCTTAGTCAGCAGTGTCCAAACACTGACTGGAAGGCTGATGATGGCTACAAGTGAGTTACACACGGGGTTAGAGATAAATGGAGAGTCCAAGCCACAGAGACATGTCTACTCATGACAACTACAGGCACATGTGGAGACCTCCGCTTCAATCAGGGAAGGGACTTACATAGTACTGGATTCCACTACACTCTCAGGGCAAATGCTGGGAGAACATCCTAAAAGCTGATCGATACCAGAGAACGACCCCTCTCATTGCTACTGTTGAAAATGTTCTGCTGGAGAGATGGCTCAGTGGTTAAGAGCACTGATTGCTCTTCCAAAGGTCGTGAGTTCAAATCCCAGCAACCACATGATGGCTCACAACCATCCATAATGAGATCTGATGCCCTCTTCTGGGGTGTCTGAAGACAGCTAAAGTGTACTTACATATAATAAATAAATCAATAAAAATGCTATGTCAGGGTGGGGTTATATTATTTTAAAATTAAAAAAAAGAAAGAAAGAATTTGTTCTCAGCATTTCCAAAGGTATATACCCCTAAAGCAAGCCAAGTCCATGCTGGTATACTGAAGCAGGAGAAATTCAAGTTCAAGGCCATCCTAGGCTTTTGTACATTCCAATCCAGTTCTAGATACAGCAAGATCCCATCTCATGGAACCAAACACAAGCCAGATGTGGTGGTGCACACTTCCAATCCTATCCCTCACAGGCCGAGATGGCTGCAAGCTGGGGTCAGTCCAGCCCAGGGTTATAGAGGGAAACCCTGTCTCAAAAACCTGAATCTAATAAAATTCCTAAAACGGGTTAAATTTGGAAACTGAGAGCCCCCATCCTACTTATAATCTTTCTTAAAAATTCAGAAAGTAAGTGGGGCAGTGGTGGTGCACATCTTTAATCCCAGCACTTGGGAGGCAGAGGCAGGTGGATTTCTGAGTTCGAGGCCAGCCTGGTCCACAGAACGAGTTCCGGGACAGCCAGGGCTACATGAGAAACCCTGTCTTGAAAACAAACATTCAAACTGAGAAGTTGTGATGGCAAATTGCTTAAGTCTGACAACATTTCACATACTCATTGAGCACTGAACACTTTCTCCCCAAAGCCTGCTATTAGGGTCCAGGTGAACAATATTCTCAGGCATATCACTAATAAATTTCATGGCAAAAGTTTTCCCTATCGGAATATTCCAACCTTTAGGCCCGTCTTTACTACATAAATTATAAGCTATGATTGAATATATCTTATTTTAAATCACATCCTTAGGTGATATTAATCCCACTATAATTCCTCCTATTTAAATCTGCATTTCAGATTGAGATTGTCCTATGCCTTTCCATTTTTAATTGAACCAATTAAAGCAGGACATTTCTACTGAACTACTTCTTGGAATTTAAAAGTTAAATTGGGGGGGGATCTTCTAAAATTTAGGATGTTTCTAGGGCTTCATTAAAATACATGAAAATTTTCATTTGGGTACAACTTTTTTTTTTAAAAGATTTATTTATTTTATGTATATGAGCACACTGTAGCTGTCTTCAGACACACCGGAAGAGGGCATGAGATCCCATTACAGATGGTTGTGAGCCACCATGTGGGTGCTGGGAATTGAACTCAGGACCTCTGGAAGAGCAGTCAGTGCTCTTAACCGCTGAGCCATCTCTCCAGCCCCCTAGGTACAATTTTTATTTTATGGTTCCAACACAACACAAGAGACAAAGACTACTGCAGCTGATGTGCTGGAGCCCAGGTCAGAAGCAATGTTCCACAGCTGAACTTAACACTTTGAGGGTGGCAACCCTCCCCCCCCCCAACAGGGAAGGGAGTAAGCCCTCACTGTGCCAAGACAGCATTAAAGCTGGTTCAAAAGTTCCACTAAGAAGGCTAACACAAACCAAACCATAACCGATCTCTAATTCACACCAGCATGAAGTTTAGTCTTAAACTGGACTGTTCTGGGAAACAATAACTAGAGAGAATTTATGCCAATTTGGATTGCAAAAATTGGGTAGAGGGACACTGGCTACTTGTTCTATGTTCTAGGCTAAGCCCCAACTCAGTCCCAGGAAGACTCATTCCTACCTCAAAGGAATGTCTTCTTGTCCCATAGTTTATGGATAAACCAGGTAGTGACAAAAAGACTGTGTTGGCAGTGGTCAGATCCACAACTCTTTCCCCAAAGAGACTTACAAAAAATATATACTTTTTTTGTATACAGACAGAATCTTCAGTCTTGAATTTTTACCCACATAATATAGTTTCAGTTAGGACGGATGCAAAAAAAAAAAAAAGATTCTCTTTCTGGGACCACTTCCCTAAAGCATAAGATGCTGACCCTTGAGATCCTGAAAGGCAGATGTGATTAAGAAAGAATCCATCAGCAGCCTATCGAAAACAAAGGAAATGCTTTTGGAAAGTGAACTTATGAAGGTAGGTATGAGGACCTACCTTCTAACTCAACTGTTTCCCATTTACAAAGCTTAGGGTGCACACAGAGCACTTAGACTATGAGGTCACTACTGGCTGAAAAACAGAACACAGAAGCTAAGGCTTCTTTCTCCTCCAACGTAGGTAACAACTCTCCAGTCAGGGTCACTGCCAAAGAAGCTTGAATACTGTCTCTGATTCCCAAAAGCACATGGGTGGGCAATGACATGTCAACTAAAGGGATGATACAGGTGAATGACAATTTTAAGTATAAAAGTATAGCCTATACTGTAAGCTAGACTATGTGATTTAAAAAAAAAAAAATCAGTCTAGAACAGTGATTTTCAATCTGTGGGTCAAGATCCCTTTGGGGGGTTGAATGACCCTTCCACAGGAGTCAAATGTTAGATATTTACATTATCACTCATAACTAGCAAAATGACATTTATGAAGTAGCAATGAAAATTATTTTATGGTTGGGGTCACCACAACATGAAGAACTGTATTAAAGGGTCACAGCATTAGGAAGGTTGAGAACCACCGCTCTAGTATGCTGTCCTAAAATGCTATTATATGTCTTTCACAGAACAAGTTCCACAATTTTGCTCATTTATTAATACAAAATATGTGCTTGAAACACCTACTGTGTGACAAACAGGCAGTGAGCACATACAGTAAGCCAGAATGAGGGTGCTGATGCTGGGGTCCTGCTGTGTAGACGTGCTTTTGTATCAGGTGATGGGACCTCTTGCTGATGGGCTGATATGTGAGCAAACACCTGAGTAAAGAGCAGAGTGTCCTCTCTCCACCAGCAGAGCAAGATGCCCAAAAGAAAGAAGGCCAAGGGGAAGAAGGTGGCCCTGGCCCCCGCCGTCATCAAGAAGCAGGAGGCCAAAAAGGTGGTCAATCCATTGTTTGAGAAAAGGCCCAAGAACTTCTGCATTGGGCAAGATATCCAGCCCAAAAGAGATCTAACACGCTTCGTCAAATGGCCCCGCTACATCAGGCTGCAGCGGCAAAGAGCCATCCTCTATAAGAGGCTCAAAGCACCTTCTGCCATTAACCAGTTCACCCAGGCCCTGGACAGGCAAACAGCTACTCAGCTGCTTACGCTTGCCCACAAGTACAGGCCAGAGACAAAGCAAGAAAAGCAGCAAAGGCTACTGGCCCATGCTGAGAAGAAAGCTGCTGGCAAAGGGGATGTCCCAATAAGAGGCCACCAGTCCTCCGAGCAGGAGTCAATACAATCACCACCTTGGTGGAGAACAAGAAGGTTCAGCTGGTGGTGATAGCCCATGATGTAGACCCCATTGAGCTGGTAGTTTTCCTGCCTGCCCTGTGTTGAAAGATGGGGGTGCCCTACTGCATCATCAAGGGAAAGGCCAGGCTGGGATGCCTGGTCCACAGGAAGACATGCACCACTGTTGCCTTCACACAGGTTAACTCAGAACACAAGGATGCTCTGGCTAAGCTGGTGGAAGCTGTTCCGACCATGACAGATATGACGAGATCCGCTGCCACTGGGGAGGCAACGTCCTGGGGCCTAACTCTGTGGCTCACATTGCCAAGCTGGAAAAGGCAAAAGCTAAAGAACTGGCCACTAAACTGGGTTAAATGTACACTAAGTTTTCTGTACATAAATTAAAAAATAAAAATTAAAAAAAAAAAAAAAAGAGCAGAGTGTCATGTCTTCCACCCTCCCATTCACCCATCTGTCTCAGGAAATGTCCAGGCAGACAATTGTAAATGCGAAGGCTCGATCATTGCTCGGCATGGGTGAAGTAACACACCTGCTGCATGCTGGGCACTGCTGCTAAGCACTCGTGGAACAAGGAAGAAAATGGTGACCCCTTTGTTGTGCTCCCCAGGAAGGAACCAGTTGTCTTTCTCTCCAGAACGTAGGTGTGTGCCATGTGAGCAAGCTGCACTAGGAGTTTGCATCACAGAAAACCAACTGTACTGGCTGGTTTTGTGTGTCAACTTGACCCAGCTGGAGCTATCACAGAGAAAGGACCTTCAGGTGAGGAAATGCCTCCATGAGATCCAGCTGTAAGACATTTTCTCAATTAGTGATCAAAGGGGGTTGGGGGGGGGGCTGGTAGTTCTGGGTTTTATAAGAGAGCAAGCTGAGCAAGCCAGGAGAAGCAAGCCAGTAACATCCTTCCATGGCCTCTGCATCAGCTCCTGCTTCCTCACTTGCTTAGTTCCAGTCCTGATTTCCTTTGGTGATGAACAGCAACATGGAAGTGTAAGCTGAATAAACTCTTTTATTCCCAACTTGCTTCTCCATCATGATGTTTTGTGCAGGAATAGAAACCCTGACTAAGACAGGCCCACTTATGCAGACACCCTGTTTCTTGTAACAGCATCACCACTATATGAACACTTAGTTCAGTCTCTGCAAATTCCACCTTTTCTTGTCTGTTTTCTCTAGTCAGATCTTAGAGCAGGGCCACTAGGTACTGGCAAGGCCAGACCTGTGGAAGAACACTCATCAACTGTTGGCTGTTTGCTTACAACACACATCTCTGACCAGTGAAGACCCCACTTCTTAGCCTTGGGCACTTGTCGTGGTTTGGATGTGCAATGGATCCTCCAGGTGCACATGGGCTCCTGGTGGCACTGTCTGGGGACATTATGGAACTTATGAGATGTAAGGCATAGCTCGAAGAGATGAGTACCTGAGAAAAGAAAGGCCCGTGGAGGCTGCACCCACCTCTGGTTGTTCCGGCTTTCCCTGCTGCACCACCATGTAGGACACTGCTCCTGTTACCACAGAGCCTTGCCACCCATCTCATCCCTGCAGAATGGCCTGTGCCTTCTACACCTATGAAGCAGAATAAACCTTCCCTCCTCCAAGGTTCTCCTATTGGGCACTTTGTCACAACAATGAGAAAATAAACTACCTCAGTACCGCTGTTACTGGAAGCTAAACAGTGTCTGCATGGGGTTCATCCTGAATCACATGTAAGTTAGCTGCTTCTTGCTTCTGCCCACTAAGTGACAGAAGCCCTTCTTTTTACCAGTTGTGACAACCCACAATGCTAATGGGCACTGCCAAAATTTACCCTGGGGCAAAATTATCCATTGTCACTTTTATTAAATACATGTAAGAATTGTTTTTAATTAAGTGTGTGAGAGTGTGTAAGCACGCATGAATGCAGTGCCCACTAAAGGCAGAAGAGGGAGTCAGATTCCTTGGAGCTAGAGCTACAGAGAGTTGTAAGTCACCTGACATGGGTGCTGGGAAATGAACACAGGTCCAAATGTGGGGTTTTATGTTTTTGTTTTTTAAATAAAAAACCAGCAATTTAATTCCAAAGGGGAAAAAAAATCTTCCCTGAACTCTTAAAAGTCAAGGTTTTCTAACTCCAAGTTTTTCTAACTTCCTGGCTGAACACAGCCTGCAGTCATGGAATAGCTTTGGAATTCAGCTCTCTTGAAACAAGACTGTGGCCATGCATTATCAGGCTGCTTAGACAGGCACATGCACTCCTGTGACTGGGCTCATGGTCCAAGGAGCTCTCTACTCTAAAGACCTGAAAATATAAACAATGACCTGGAAACATGACCTTTGACCTGTGATCCTCCTGGATATTCTAGCTAATAAAGGATTTTTAAAAGGGTCATTTGCTTCCAAGAGATATCTGAGAACAATAAAACTTATTTTCTATCATTTAGAGGAATAATGAACTTGGATAGTGTCTGTTTATGGCCAGTTTTTATGTATATGAGTACTTACCTAGGTGTACATATGTGCACCACATTCGTGCACTGTGCTTAGAGGCCAGAAAGGGGTCCCCTGGAATTGGAATTTGAGAGGGTTATAAGCTGCCATGTAGATGCTGTGAACAGAACCTGGGTCTTCTAAAAGAGCAGTAAGTGCTCTTAACTACTGAGCCATCTCTCCAGCCCTATGGCTAGTTTTTGTAGTGACAACTGCACCGAAGAAGAAAGTGCCCAGTGGCCACTAAGCACCTGCAGTCAACTGCTCTGGGAAGAACATCTGTTTCCTGTTTGCTCTTTTTGTGCACTTTCCAACCTTGCTGTAGTAGAGAAATGAGGCACTGGGGAAAGAGTTAGGACAGCTCCCCCACAGCCAGTCCTCAGGAGTTTACAGGAAAGAGTATCATCAGCTAAACCTAGATCCTAACATACCAGCTGTGTGACTATGTGTACATTTCCTAACCCAAACCAGTTCTTCATTTGTAAAATCCATAACAGTGGCCTCCTGGATCCTGGCTAAATGAACTGATATAATGACTATAAAGCATTCAGTATCAAGGCTTTTTAGATAAGAAGGTTGTTTGCTAGTAGCAATGACTTTCCAGACAGGGAGAAGAACAGCCACAACTGAGCCATGCAGTAAGTCATCTCAGAGGGAGCTCTTGATTTCAGAACCATATGCAGCCATGTGCAGCAGCTGGGCTACGAGGTTTATCCTGGGAAGGGGGTAGTGTACTGCCCAGTGTACACAGTGTAGTGACATGATGTTAGGTCATGACCCCTTTGAAATTCTGTAAAAAGAGCATGTGAGTATGGGCGGATGTGTTCAAAGGTATGCTGGCTGACCGAGGGATGCTCAGAGATAGGATAGGGAAGGGTGTGGCCCAGTACTGGCCAAGTAGGGTACCCTACTCTCCAACCACAATGCTTCATCTACATATGGGATGAACATATAACCCTAGGCAAAAACAGGGTTCCTCCAAGACCTTACACAAATGCTAGGACAGAAGTAGCCATCTTTCTTTTTGGGTTGCTTCCAGTGAGCCTTCTGGCAATCCTGTGTGATAAGGACTATTCCTGAGAAGGATGCCATCACCGAGGGGAAACTCAGAACAAGGGAGAAACCACCAGGAATTCCCATAAGAAGCCCAGTTATCCCTTCTGGTCTCTTCCACTGGCACTTGCAACTACTGAGTGTATCCTCTCTAATTCTGTGCATCCTATAAGAAGTTAACCGGTTGCCCAATGCATTTACTCACCCAGACTTACTTACTACCTCTTGCTGTGTAGCAACACTCATTTAAAGAACAATGCTGTGTTTTAAAACTTCTCTCCACTTGAAAGAAACAATGGGGAATGAGCTCTGTGATGCACATCACCATGAGCAGAGCAGAGCTGGGGGTGGGGAGAGCCCAAGTGAATGAAACTTTGGAAACTTCAGGCATCTGCACTTTGCAGACAATACTACTTTCTAAGAGCCCTGTTCCCAACTCATTTAAGGGAAACAAGCATACCAGGCAGTTAACTCACAAGAGCACTTTCTGCAGCTATGGGCCATCCTGTCTTGAGTATGAATGTGTGGGTGAAGAACCCTGTCCCAGTGCCTTTCTGCAGAGCCGTGCTGCTGTATATACTTTTACTGTACTGTCCATTTGTCATAAATTACAGTAGCTGGGGGTGGGAGCAGGGCGGTTGTCTCTGCAAACAGAATCACTAAAAAAAACAGTTGCCACACAATTTGGCAACTGAGCTATTAACAATATAAACACACTTTTGGCAAAATAAATAAATAAATGAACAAATAAAAAAAATTAGAGCCTATTTCATATAACTGGTAAGGGGCAAGCCAAGCCATTAAACTAATCATTAAATGCAACTTCATAGGTTGCTGTATGCTAGTATGTGGGAAATGGCTTTGTCTGTCTCTAGAATGACAGTTAGCTGTGGAAGCAACAGAAAGGTTAAGTCTAGGAAGAAGGAATGTAATGGTTACAGAGCAATCACTTGCTCAAGAACAGAGTCTGCCAGACCATGAGTCCATCCGTCCATCCGTCCATCTGTCTGTCTGTCTGTCTGGGAAACTCTAACACCAGGCAAACCTCTTCACTTTGCCACTGTTTTTCTCACCTTTGACATGAGATTGTTGCAAACATAATTAAACAGGTCACTCACCTAAGTGAAATGCTAACTATACACACTGTATACTGTTTATGCCAAGTAATATAACTGGCTTTGCATAATGTAAGGAAAGTGGGTGCACCACTGTTTGGTCATATGTGGATCTATATATAATGTACTTTGCAAATGACTGTATCTTGAGAGCTAAAAGAAATTTCTTCTCTTCATGGTAGCTAACCTCTCTCTGGTCTCCACCCCTCCCTCTGCGGTCATTTCATGATTATATTTAACCAGTGAGATTCACTACACCTCAGAGTTAGGAATGGAAAAGAACTACACAGCAGATTGCTCTGGTCTCAAGGCTCAATGAGGTAGATGCTTGACAAGAGCATGGGGAGGACCAAACAAGTGTGTCAGATTGTGATAAAACAGCTGGCACACTCTCCTACATCGTGGCTGGTGTGGCCAATCACTACAACTTATACTGCATCATCTATAGTAACAGTCATAAAGATAGGCACAGCTCTGGATTTAATAACTGCGCTTCTGGAGCAATAATATTATGGAAGCATATTACACTTCTGAACAAACACATCTGGTGAGGTAGTATGCATCTAAGCAAGGATGGAAGAACCGAATGTCTATACACGTCAAGGTGCTTGTAAACCATAGTGCATCAGAGATGCTGTCAGGAAGAGCCATTTGCCACACATCCTTCCAATCACAGACACCCACACCAGCCACAGCCGCTATGCACCTGTGCAGTACAACTACAGGAGCAACGCAGGATTCCAAACCTGTAAGTAACGGCAGTGGCCCGAGCACCCTGGTGCTTGATAAAATATTACTAGTTGAATAGTCTGCATTTGAAATTCTTGGTACCTACCAGAGTGTTTCAGAGTCTAGAGGTTTTCCAGTTTTGGAACACCTGCCTAGATATAGCAGCAAAAGTTCCTAATGTGAAACTCAGACATGGAAAACTTCTTGAGTGTCATGTCGACAGGTGATCATGAAGCTTCTCTGGTGCCACAGCATTCCAGCTTACGATGTCATACGTAGAGACGACCAGCCTGTGTGTGTGCTTGTCATCCCTCAGACCACTGCTAAATTCTGGCCATCAGAGCTCATGAAGACTCCTCTGTGAGGGGTCAAAGTTAATGCAGGAGAAAGTAACAGAAAGTAATATATCCTAGTTAAATGCTAAGTGCTGCTATCAAATGAGTGGCACACTTGTCAGGATGACAGCCACTCAACCAATCACCTGCTCTAGCTATCCTGACGCTTTCCAGCTCCACTGTTACTATTCTGGCTCCTGTTCCCACCTTCTGCCTCTCCCATCACTATTTCCTGTGCCGTCTGCACTCTACTTGCTTGAGTGAGAAGGTTAAGCAGAGGGCAAGGCAGCATGGTACTTGGGGAAGCCACGTAACTTTTCCTGCCCTGTTCCTTCAAAGCGGACTTGGATGCCTGTTTTCTAGACTGCAAGGACAAGCATCATTCTATTGCTCAGTGATTGGAAGGGCTTTGTTCCTGGAGTCCATAAAAGGAGTCAGGGCCATCTGCCACTCTTTCTAAAACCCTGACACAATGTCATATTTGCCCTGGTGATACCCCAGAGAAAATGAAGTTAAATCACTCAGTTAAATAGCACTCCTACATTTGAACACTTAGTTGAAGAACTGTTTCATAAGGCATAGTGATAAATGAAAACAGACAACCTGATTTGTTTTGAAAGCTAATCTTTCAAAACACAAAGACTAGGGTGGGGTAAATAACAGAGTGATCTTCAATGCTTGAAAGATCTGCGTGCTCTATAAACATTTAAAAATCATCTTAGAAAGGAAAAATAACATCCCTCTTCCTGTGCTCCACCCTTTGGATGACTTGCTCCATCATTACTGCTTTTCTCAACAGGATTTTCGAATTCTTGGACTAGTGGAATTTCTAACCACATCCTCACACACTACTGTGTTATGAATGTGCACCTCTGACCATGAATAATGCATGTGCTTGCATCTTTAGTGGGTCTCTGGAACACACGACAGTCCAGACACTGGTCCTCAGTCACTCGTGTTCTGGGTCACTGCAACTCATTTCACTGCCTTTCTTTTGCTTTTACCATGCTGTTCCTTCTGCCCAGAACATCCTCCCTCGCATCCTGTCTCATCTGCCAACTTCAAGAAAACAAACACCATCCTTCCTGCTCTCTAGACAGTGCAGGTGCAGGTCTAGAAAGCCTGTCTCCCAGTCCCTGACTGGTCAGCAGCTGCTGTCTCTGTTTTTGGTCAGCAGGGGATCTCATCCTTTTCCTGGGACAGGTTTTTATTAGCTTGCTAATGCTTGGAACTGCTCCACTTCTACACTGGGAACCCAGTGAGACTTGCTGAATTTATTTTAGACTTGCTTGCCAAAAAAGCAAGGAAATTCCTTAGTAATTAAGACTAATATTATGTTCCTTAAACAACAGCCTTTGGCTCATAACTGTAATCCTAACACTCAGTACGCTGAGGCAGGAGCTGAGGCTGAGGATGTGTTTCAGTACATCCTGAGCTACACTGTGAATTACAGGGCAGCCTGGCCACAGTGGGACCCTGTCTCAAACACTAATAAACAAGCAAGCAAATCCCTTCTTCCCCCCACTGATATTAAGGACTGACCCCAGCTTTTTGAACATCTACAAGAGTTATAGACAATATGGTTACATCTTGTCTTTTTCTCTAAACACATTCCCAATACTCTCAACAAAATAGTGTTTAAAAAAAGTCTCCATACCTCCGTTACATCAAATTTTATTAACTTATACACAATGAAAAGGCCTTGGTTGGATCCCCCCAATTGCAAGGGCCAAAAAACCACCCCACAGAAACTTGGACTCTAAAGCCAACTGCTTGGCTTTCACTCTGTTCACTGATTAGTGACTAGCCAGACATTTACTAGCTGTATGACTTTGGGTGTGTATCCTATCTCCTTTCTGTACAGTACATGTTTTGTGGGGCACTCTAAGGCACATGGTAAGTACGACCCGAATCTTGACTATTGTTATGTAGCAATAACTGGTTTTAACTGATTTAAGGAGACTGTATGAAGCTAATGACTCATGTGGGTTTGATGGAGGAGCACACAATGTCATCTAGGACCTAATTTCTTCCTTGACACCTTGACACCTGAAGGCTGGTGTCTCTCAGAGGGGCTTAACTAGAATGCGGTAGCAAATAAGAATACTCAGCTAAGAATCACGGGTCACGATGCCCCATCAAAAAGCAGGAACAAGTCTGCTTCTAGATCTGGAGGTAGAATCAACTTCCTCTGAAGGAAATGCACTCTTAAAACTACGGAGTACTACGGGGAAGACAAGGTGGAGGTCACAAGCAATGCTAAAAATTCACGAACTTGAAACCACAGAAACTTATTTCCTCGGCGCTCTGCATTCAAAAGTCACATCAGGCTTAGCACTGAGGCACAAACATTCCTTTCAGCCAAGATGAACTTCCAGCCTGACACAGCCAACAAAAAGTGCTGTTCTCAGGGAAAACGCTGGGCCGAGAAGCATCTGCTTCCAATTTCTACAATGAAATCTTTGATTCCTTCATTCACGGGACTTGCACTCAACTCCATCTGACACAGGGATTATGGTTTTGTAAATGATAACTTTGTTGTGAAATTCTCATTATTTGATATATATACATATTTTTTGAAAAACATTGACTTTTTGGGTGTTTTTCCTGAAATACTTTTGTCCAAAGAGAACACAATTACAATGCCTTCAAGGAAGCTTGAAGGAAACACTTGAGAAGTTGCTACCTGTTTTTGGAACACCACACGTTTTCCTATCACTGAATAGCTCCTCACAGTAAGACACATACACAGTGGAGAGAGACATCCCCTGCCCTCAGCATTCAAACCACTCACAGGGAAAAGGAGTGAACCACAGCTAAAAGTGAACAAATGTAAATCTCAAAAAATGATGCTAAAAATCAAATTAACGGAAAGATATGACTCAACCTCTTCGAGTAACAAATTCAAAAACAGGCAAAAATAAAAAATGATTTGTTTAGGAAGATAAGACACACACGGCAAGACTACCCCTGGAAGCAAAGGAACCTCAAAATTGTATTAAAAATTACATAGGACACTTTAAGCTCTTTTCTATGTGTGAGCTACCAACTTAGAAGGTGAAACCAATCAGTGAGTAGGACAGCAAGAACCACATACTACCGCTGATTTTTAAAGATACACAAGCCTGCTACACTTCACAATGTGACCCACTGAGAACTGTATGAGGTTCATCACATTACAAATTATTATGAAAGATTTCACCTACCACATAATTGCTATCACAGCTTTGATACTGAAAAACAGCCTCAAGGGCACCCGGTGTTAATGAAAGTGTAGGAGACAATTTAGTGACAACACTTGAGTTTCTGCCTTAAGTTTCTAAGTACACTAAATGGAAACATTGTAAAAAAGTACAACCAGGGAAATCTTCACCTCTGTAGAACATGAGAACTTGATAGGCAAAAAAACTGTCACTTGAGCAAATGACCCTGTCAATGTGGGTTGAGTTTTTCCTTCCCTGCTTTAAAACAGCAATGGATATGAGATCATTTAAATCTCTTTGGAAAGTACAATAGTTATAAATTTAATAGAAAGTTAAGAAACATTTGGAAGCATTTAACTACGTCAAACATACTCAAGAGCTAATAAAATGCCTTTTTAAAAAAAAACCCGACAGCCACAGAATTATATAGGAAAACTTAAGAAGCTAGGGAAAGACTTTGACATGCCAGAAATTTAGCTTTGATCCCCTATATATATTAAGTATAAGACCGAGACTACACTGTTACACAGACATATCCAAACGTGGTAGTTACACAAGATATGGTTGTGTACATGCATACATACATACATGAGCTGTGTACATGTAGTCTGGGAACAGACACCCTTTTCAGTAAAAGAGCAAAAGCACATCTACAGGCTTCAAAGGAAAACATTCTAACACAGCTTTATACTGCTATGAAGTCTTGTTTTACACCCCCTTGGGGATTTTGCTTTGAATATATGAGTTGGGGACGGTCATATACAGACAGGACTGTGATTTATGGCTTAAAAAGCACTTAAGAAAAACGATAAAAGTATTCGATTTATGCATGACCTATTTTTTTAACAGCTTCACAAAATATTCACCATAGCTACTTTCACACAGACATTCTTTATCAGACACATTAAAAATACATCTGCCCCAGCCCAGCCTTGGTTAAAAGTCCCTAAAGTGTCATCAATTCATGAGCTGGTGTGCTCTGTGGAGATCAAGGTGGTCTGTGCTGCTCTTAAGTGGCTGCTGGGAGATGGTGGGAAGCCAGGCTATGGTTGGTACTTATACTGTTCCCCAGGGAACCTGTTCCCCAGGGAAGCTTCACCTTGAAGCTTACCCACTAGCCAGTATTTAGTTCCTTCAGCTTCTGGAGGGTAACTACCAAAATCTAACAGGTCCACCAGCTGGAATGTTTTTTTTTTTTGAACAGAACGGTATTTACCTGTGGGGTAGCATTCTACACAGCTCCCCCCCAAACCTCCCAATGCCTATTCACAGGTCTTATTTCTCTAACTCCTCTCACTGGAGTTTTGAAGAAAGATGTAAATCAAGGGCAATGTAATTATTATGCATTTCTTCTAAGGGGTTGGAAACAGAGCCATGTGCTAAGCCTCTGTGCCCTATGGTATGTGAGGTTGACTGAGTGCAAACGTGAATCAGGAACAGCCTAGTCCAGTTACCTCACTCTGACCCACCTGTCACCGGAGTCCTGGTTGTGTGATGTGCAATCAATCTCCCTCCGCACAGCACATTCCTTCTTACGGTAATCATCCGCTGATGCTGTGAGAGACTTAGTCTAATTCTTAAAGGGTGTGGAGGAAGGAAATCAGAATCACACCTTACCTACACTAACATGGTTAATCTTCCATGAAAAATGGAACCAAATGCCTCAACCTTAAAGGTTACAGTTTTAAAAGGTCCCAAGCCAAACAAAACCAGAAACTACCCCACCTTGGCTCTGTACTTTTTTCATAAGACTGTGACCACACCGGAAAGGCAACTATTCCTGAGATGAGCTGGGGACTTTGAGCCTGGGCGAACTGGAAGGGTGGCTCATCTGTGGCAGCTGTCATTCACAGCAGGACCAATGCCCATCACCAGTGGTACAGTGCCACCCTATCAACTCCATCGATCCTAACTGGGACAAGCCTAGCTCTCGCTTGGAGCCTCAGAACCACCTCATCCGAGGCAGAGGCAAAGCCATTCAAATGCTTTAAGTAAAAGCATGCGCCTCGCCAGCACAGTGGCACACGCCTTTAGTTCCAGCACTTGAGAGTCAAAGCAGGCAGATCTTTGTGAGTTTGAAGCCAGCCTGGTCTACATTATTAGTTCTACAACAGCCAGATCTACATAGAAAGACCCTGTCTCAAAAGAACCAAAAATAAAAAGTACTCGATCCAGTGAGATGGCTCACTGGATAAGAGCCCTGTCTCCATACATACATACATACATACATGCATGGATGGATGGGTGGATGGGTGGGTGGATGGGTGTCTAGACTAGGGATATGGCTCAGAGGCAGAACCCCTGGTTAGGGTGTATGTTAGGATCCGGGTTCAAAAGCCAGAACCCAGGGAAGGGAAATGAATAAAGAAATCATGTTACCCGCAATAACGAGCTTTCCAGTGTGGTGAGCTGGCTGAGGATTTTTTCTCACATATAACATCTTGGAAATGTTATCTGGTGTCATTTCACCTTCGATACAGGTCTCAATAATCAGACAATCCCCTGACAAGTCATTCTCTCAAAAGCCATCCTCCAATTGAACACTCTACGTAAGGGTTTGGGAGTGATTTCCTCTGAGGGTAAAGGATGGCAGTTTCCCAAGCTACCAATTGCACAAGCTACCAATACAAACTAGAAAGGATACCTGCACTCCAGCTTATCAACATTAGTGATAAGCCATTGGCTACAGCTCCTCATTTCAGTCTTACCGTGGTGACTGTGTGATACACTCTGGGTGACCTGTAAACAGATTTCCACTAGCAGATGAGTACGTGCTGGAGCCATGCCTCAAAATCAGGCCAAGAGCAAAATGATGCATGAAACACCTCTCAATACTCTGCTCACCATTTTCATGACCATCTCTTCTAGTCTGAGGAGTTTTAAAGATTTAAAACAAAAACCACCATATCTAGGGATTTCTAGTTCTTGCCCATTTCTGTCTCACTGAGATGAGATTTGAGATCTGAGTCAGAGCAGGAGCAGTAGAGGCAGCTGGGGCTTCGGGCAGCAGAGAACACCAAAAAGGATGTAGAAACACAAAGTGAGGGCCAAAGATTTGGGGTGGAGGACATGCTGGAAATCACTGGCCAAGCACTGATTGGTGCCTGTGTGGAAACAAACAAACAAACAAACAAAACCTCCCACAAAGCCAGAGGCAGAATCTTCAGAGAGCAATAGGCCAAATATGCCCGAGTTCATGGGGCCTGGGAATGGCTCTCCTTCCACTAGCCAGGGAGAACAGCCCTCTAGCATGGTAACAGAGGGCTAACTCTGAAGGCCCTATCCATAGCAAGTATCTGAAATAGCTGTGGTCTGAAGGCAACTCTCAAAACACCTTAGAAACTTCAAAACAAAGAGGACCAAACAGTAGCTCACATGCTAGTATAGAGTCTGAACTCAAAATCTAGTAACTGGGGCAGTTACACGGACAACTGAAGCTGATAGATTCAACAACACAGCTGAAATGTTCAGATGTCTCAAGAGACACAATCCCCCAGAGCTCACTGAAGAAATAGGCTATCTGATTACACGACTATCTATCTCTCACACAGATCAAAGTTCTAGGAAAATTTGACAAAAAAAAAAAATGCCAAGTTCAGATGCTGTCCCTCCAACTATTATCAATGTTTAAAGAAAAAGAAAGCCAATTCTATATAAATTTTTCAGGAAATTAAAGAGAATCATTTCCCAACTATTTTTATGGGGTCAACATTTCCCAAAACCTTGTCATAAGAAAAACAAACAAAATGACCAATATCTTTCATGGACATACTTAACAAAAACCCTTAACAAAACTTGGTGTATTGAATACAGCAAGATATAAAGAGTAAAGATGAAGCTGGACATGGTGGTGCGCACCTTTAATCCCAGCACTTGGGAGGCAGAGGCAGGTGGATCTCTGAGTTTGAGCCTAGCCTGGTCTACAGGGCAAGTTCCAGGACAGCCGGAGCTATACAGAGAAACCCTGTTTCGAAAAATCAAAATAAAACCTAAACAACCCCTCAAAACCCAAGACAAAATATACCTACTCTAAGACTATAGCATGGTGAATAGTCTTATGCCAATGTCAAGCTCCTGATTTGAAAGCATATATAGTTTATATAGTTATGAGATTTTTTTTCTAACTTGGAGAGGCGATCAAAGGGTTTCACACGGAACTATTACTTTTGGAATTTATATTAGATCTCAAGTTATTTAAAAATAAAATTCTAAAACCTTGCAGTTTTTTTTTTCCCTCTACAAAAATTAACAAATGGGTTCAAAATTAGCTAAAATAATTTTGAAAACAACAAAGTAGGTCTTACAATCTCATTCACAGAATTCTTTGGAAAGATACAATAGCCAAAGCAGTATAATATGGGCCTAGGGACAGGTCAATCAATGGAACTGCACAATACCAGAAACATTCAACAGAACAGAACAAAGAGTGAAGGACTAAAATCTGTATAAAGTTATTTAACTTTGACAAAAGTGCTCAAGTAATTTAATGGGGAATACAGTTTCATCAACAGTATCGAACCCGTATGGAAAAATTATCATTGTCCTTATACGGATGCTAACTTCTGATGAGTGTTAGATCTAAACTCTAAAAGATAAATTACTAGAACTTAAAAAATGTATGGATCTTTGTGACATTCTTAGGACACCCCAAAACAAGAACATTAAAACTAAAACAACAACAATAAAACCTTCACAGAATTTGGTCCTTCGAAAGTCACCTTAAAGATGAAGAAACCTCCAAACTGGAAAAAAATTTAAACATTTGCTTCAAAACAAGCCAAAAAACCACAACACAGATAGCTCTTGTAACTAAACAAAACCGACAGCTTTTAAGAAATATGGGCTAATGGGCTGGAGAGATGGCTTAGCGGTTAAGAGCACTGACTGCTCTTCCAGAGGTCCTGAGTTCAACTCCCAGCAACCACATGGTGGCTCACAACCATCTGTAATGGGATCTGATGCCCTCTTCTGGTGTGTTTGAAGACAGCTACAGCATATTCATATTAGTAAAAATAAATAAATCTTTAAAAAATATGGCCAATAAATCTGAAGTTATTACAGCTGAGAATATGTGAGAAGGACAAATAAGTGCTTGAGATGATGGTCAGCATCATTAGTCACTAGGAAGACACAAATAGAAGCCATGGTAAAAGTCACCCTACATAGAAATAGAACTGAGAAGACCAACATTACCAAAACTCAGTGAGAATTGAGAGCAAGAAGAACTCTTGCTCATTGCTGATAGGACCTGAAATGGCACAAGTCCCTTTACAAAACCAATTAGACAGTTTCTATTAAGGTTACATATTCATATACTATGCAACTAAGACAGAAAAATAATGTGGATATTCATGGTAACTTTATCATAGCTCCAAAATGAAACAATGCAAATATCCTTCATCAGCAGGGGAATGAATGAGCCAACAGTGACAGCTGAATGCTCCCCAAGAAGGCAAAAGGACCTACTGTATGGGCAACAAATTCAACGCATTAAGAACTTTGTCATAAAAAAAAAAAAAAAACAAAAACCCACTCATAAACATGTTCACCAAAATCCCTAACAAGGCTTGATATCCCTCAAGCACACTATACTAAACGACAGAAGAAACCATGTATAAAAGCAAGATGAAAGAAGAAAGGGGAATTTAGTTAAAATGGGGCCACAGTAAACATTTGGTCCTGACAAAGATATTCTATATTTTAGTTGTTTTGTTGGTTACATGAGTAAATACATTTGCCAAGGCTCAATTATCCACTTAAAATTTGTAAACATTATTTTTCATGCATGCAATTTGTCACAGGAAAGTCAAAATGTTTAAAAATCAATCTGTATACTAGTGATTATATGTTAACTAGCAGTTATTAGCTCAAACCTCTTTTTATATATGCAATGTATGAATGAATACAATGTAAAATCAGCTCAACTGGTAAACCCAGGGCTTTATCTTAAACCTTGAGCTTTAAACTCAACCTTGGAACTAAAATTCAGGAAGTTAGGATGATTTTGTGAGGAAAAAAAAGGGGGGGGTCAAGACCACTTCATGTCAGGAGCCATCTAGGAAAGGATAGCAGGTGACCTCCTGGAGATGGCCCATCGTCTTTGCAAGGTGAGTTCTGAGAGGAAAGGCCCCAATCTCAGGATTGCTTCTTACAACTGATATGCCTTTCCTGTCACTATTATATACCCTCAGGATTCCTGGGCATTAGCCTACCTAATTGAGCAGACTTCCTACAGATCAACATAAAGATGAACTTTCAAGAATTAATACTATTTAGATGAATTAATGATTTTATAGAAATCCCTGATTTGACTCAAATGATCTTAGGAAGAAAAATTTTGAGAGATGATTTTAGTTGTTTTGCTAGAAAGACGTAATAAAGTTAGAATCCAGAATAGAATATACCCACTCCTTATAATAGTAAGTAAAGGTTGCATAATAAGAAATACAATGAGCTTTCATAATTACACTTAAAAAGAGAAATAGGCTTGAGACAAATTTGTGTTTAATGGAAAAACATTTAGGTCTAAGGATGAAGTCACAGGTGTGTACTATGATAATGCAAGGCCATGTAAAAACTGTTGCTTTGAACTTATAATGAGCTTACAGAATGAACCGCTGCTTTGAACTTGTTATTGATACCTTTCTGTAACTCCCTTTTTATGTAACATTTTATCTATGAGATAATTCTTTCTTTTTTGTCAAAAAAGCTATAAAAAGGCTGTTAGCAATAATGAAAAGCAGGGCAGCCATTTTCCACTTCACACAGCATGTGTGAGCGTGCATGTGTGGGTGTGCATGCGCTCTGTGTGAGTGACTTCTTGCCTTTCTCTCCAATTCAAAAAGAGTAACCAAGCGCCAAGCCTCTGGCCTGGCCAGCTAGAGGCTTCTGGCTGCCTTGCCAGAGAAAGGAGCACTAGCAACAAATCGTAATTCCCCAGCGCTTGCTTATTGAAGCACAGAAGAGTAACAAAGAAATTATCTTTTACCTGTTCAGAATTTTTGCAGAGTTAAGTTTCCCCAGCACTTATTTACACACAAAGAGTTAAAGAAGCCGGCGGTTTTCAGCCACAGAATAAGCAAGAGAGTGTTAAGTTTCCAGAAGCCATGAGCTTCTCGCCCCCACTACAGTTAAAGTTACAAGGCTGGAGATCATTAGTCTTTTGGCTTTTGTTCCACTTCAGGTCAGAACCCTAAAAGGCAAGACACCAGCAACTTCATGAAACAAAGACTCAAAGTTACCACTGAGCAATAATTCTGAGCAGATAAAAGATAATTTCTTGTCAAACAAAAACAGGAGAGCAGTTGTGTGTTGCATTGTGTTAAGCTTGCTTCCCTCTGCTTTCTGGTTGACCTGTGCAAGGCTCATCTCTGAATTTCAGCACACAAACAAATGTTGAGAAGAGTGATCCATGTTTTCATTCACAAAGTGATCTGTGTGTGAGCAAATGTCCCACAGAAGGTATGTGGTAAAAATGCTTCCACAGAACACTAAATTATCTCAAGGGCTTCACAGCCTTCTGCATTCCAGTGTTTATGAACTTGTAAAGAAAGAGTAGATCAAGTTCCTGACCTTAATGTCTAATCCTTAAATGTATAATCATTTCAAAACACTTTTCATTTCAGAGTCCTTTTTTAGTCAATTCAGTAAAGTAACAAGGTAACAGCTGCATTCAACAAAGGATCCTCAGTGTGAAATTTTACACAGGACTTTGCTTTTTGTGGTTAAAGGTCAATGATCTGGAATTCTGTGTCAACTTGAAGCCATTGTGAAAAGCAGAAAATGTGTGAAAAGGTGGACTTCAGTTGACGGAAATAAAACTCTGGCAAAACCAACAGGAGCAAAAGAAAGTAAATTGCTAGTATCTAGCAGAAACTAAATTTGACTTTTCTAAGGTACCAAAAGACTTGGGAGGTTGAGGCAGGATTGTGACTCGTTAGAGGGTAGCTCTAAGTAGAGTAGGGTTTGCAGGCCAGCCAAGCAGGGGTATGCAGTGAGAATTACCTCAAAAATAAGCAAACAAAGTGTGTGTGTGTGTGTGTGTGTGTACAGAAATGTGCCCCATTTTTCAAATACTGTGTTTTATTTTATCAAACATGGTGATTAGTGGTAAGAGAGCACAGTCCTCAAAGAGTACTGAGCTCTGCTGTTGTCCCTGACTGCACAAGGTAAAGGTGTCCAGTCACTTAACCCCTTGAAGGTTTTGTTTTACAGCTGTTTTTTTAAACTAGAAATCTTCAGACTCAATTATCAGATTCTTTAGAAAATGTAAGCATTAAATAAACATCTTGTGCCTAAGGAGTTGTACTTTGCTTCCAGGTCAAGTTGCAGGCTCCCAGTTTCTGTGAGCTGTCACCCATGCTGGGGTGGGCTTTGGTGATGCAGCTGTCTTTGAGACGTTTCTGCTCCTGTGATCTCTCACCCATACTCCTGTAAGTAACTCCTATAAAATTCATTGGTTCACCATTGAGCTTTGGTGGTGTCAGTACTTTGGTCTGTCGTGGGTTCTGTATATGGGGTGAGGAGACATGTGTTGCATCTCCCCAGGAAGTTTTGTTACACACAACATCCCCAATTTTGGACATTTCAAGACACCGGATCTTTGAGAAATCACAGATAATTTCTCTTGTTAGCCTCTATTGGTAGTTGTAAACACTCAGTCTCTACTTAGGTTCTTTTGAATATTTAAGGAACAAATTTTCTATTTTTTTCAATGAAAATATTAAGAGCTGAATATGTATCGCTGTTACAAGACCACAGATTTTACTCATGTCAGACTTAGGATAGAACACACTCCCTGTAGTTGTTTGTGTCACTCACCGATCAGTAGGTCACATGGTGATTTGCTAAAGGTGTAAACCCAAATGCTAATTGAACGACCTCACATTGCTCAGAAGGAATGAAGTCTCAGTGACACTGCTGGACATGGGTCAAGACCCAGCTGGGCTCCAGGTGGCAGGGACGGTGTCAATCAAAGAGAGGACAGATCTATCTGCTGTCACGCTGCTTGCTGCCTACCTGCAAAGCCACAAAGACCCCCCCACAGCATCACTGTGCAATACACACAGGAGTCACCACCACACCATCTCACCAGGACTGGGCACCCAAAAACGCAGTTTGGCTGACCCCAAGGCAATGTTCCCAAGCCCTCAAACAAAAGTTCAGTCTTCCCAATCTCTTAGGCAATTTAAAAGGTTATTTCAATGTTTATTCAACAGAAAATAGATTATACATTGTGATGGTCTGTATCTGCTTGGCTCGAGCAGTGGCACTATTAGGAGGCATGGCCTTGTTGGGGTAGGTGTGGCCTTGTTGGAGTAGGTGTGGCCTTGTAGACCCTCTTCCTAGCTGTTTTCAGACCAAGAGATGGAACTCTCAGTCTACCTGGATGCTGCCATGCTCCTGCCTTGATGATATTGGACTGAATCTCTGAACCTGTAAGCCAGCTCCAATTAAATGTTTGCCTTTAAAAGACTTGCTTTCCCAGGACAGCCAGGGCTACACAGAGAAACCCCGTTTCAAAAAACAAACAAACAAACAAAAAAGAGTTGCTTTCATCATGGTGTCTGTTCACAGCAGTAAAACCCTAACTAAGACATACATTAAAATGTATTAATTTAGATCTCTCCCTGTACCCATTCTGATTCCCAAATTCCTAACACTACACTTCTCAGGAAGCAGGCCTAGTTAAGAACACACAGGCTATTAATGAAGGGGATTTTCTACTCTATCTTGGGTTACTTCCATTAGCTTTCTGGACCAGGTTTTACTCTGTGACTTCATGGAAATTTCTCTTTTAATGTTTCTCTAGGTACCTGTAAAAGCAAATAATTGAGTTACAAATCATCTAAATGTCCTTTTTTGTGATGTCTAAAATGAAAGTAGGCTCAGAAAATGAACTCTTGTGATTAGAAAGGCTTTTAAATGTATTAATTAGAATTTACTGTAAATTTTAGGTACAAGACATTTGTGTGTGTGAGGGGAGGGGACTATTCCTTAATTTGATTTTTGAAAAAATAATGTTTTTAATGTTACATTTGAAAATCTTGGGTTTCTATGAAGTAGCACTCTTTAAAATATGTCATTAAAAAAAAAAATCTTCTATGAGTAACTTGGATTCCTTAACAAAGATGTCAAACTGGCCCCTGAAGCTGACTTTAACTTACTATGAAAAAATTAACACTGCATTCATACAGGCTAAGCAGAGAATTCTCTTCTCTTTGGAAGACCACCACAAGCCATTTCCGGTTGTGGTGAAAGAATACACACAAACACATAGAGGTTCGCGCACCCTCCCTCCCCGCACAGCAGACGTCACAGCTGAGTCCTCTCCACTGCTCTCATCATTTCCCAAAGAAGTCAGATGGGAAAATGCTGGCACTCTTCAGTTAGGAGCTTGGACTCATTAACTAAAGGTGCCACCCGAGTCTCATGGGGGAGGGGTGCTCACCTACCTTCATCTCTCTCATCTGAGAAAGACCAGTCCTTACTGTCAATGTCTTTGAAATAGTTAATAGATTCATAAAAATAAGTTACTTTGCAAATTAGCTGTCTTACAGTTTCAGCCTTATTTCCTTTTTGTCTTTCATTTGATTGAGAACAGATTCAATCATCAAGCACATCCTGGAGTCATAAAGCATTATTAACACTGCTGCAATGACAACAGCCAGAGAAATGTCTCTGGAAATTTGTTTTTCCTTTTTTAAACAGTCAAACCCCACCTCTTGGTTTTGACAGTTACAGAAATGACATCGTCGTTAGTTTTCTCCCAAAGTCTGTGTTTTTATATTCTGATTATTTTAAAATCAGCTGTTGGAGAAGGCAGGAAGGAGGGCGAGGAATTCAGAGACTGGTCACTGTGGCATCTCTACTTCTGCCCTTCCTAGACAATCAGAGCAACTGTGTACTTTTTTTCTTTACTGTTTTTTTTTTTTTTTTATTAAAGACAGGGTTTCTCTGTGTAGTGCTGGTTGTCCTGAGACTCGCTATGTAGACCAGGCTGGCCTGGAACTCACAGAGATCCTTTTGCCTCTGCCTACAGGCACTGGGATTAAAGGTGTTTACAAGTAGGTATAGACTGAGTGAGTTCAAGGTTAACCTGTCAAATATAGTGAATTCTAGGCCGCCAGGAAAACACAGTGAGACCCTGTCTTAAAAAAACAAATACAAAAACAAAAAAACTCGGGAGGCAGAGGTAGGTGGATCGTTGAGTTTGAGGCTTACCTGGTCTACAGAATGAGTTCCAGGACAGCCAGGGCTACACAGAGAAACCCTGTCTCGAAAAACCAAATAAATACATAAATTAATTAATAAATAAACATCTTATCTTTCTTGCTAGAATGTAAGATATTTAGGAGTGACACCACAATGTACATATTACTTGTCAAATGGATGAAAACTTTAGATTTGTGACATCATTAAGCGTTCGTCATTAAGATGAGGCATAGCCCCACCCCAGCCCCCAAACTTTAAGCAGTGTGATTCATTTATCTGGAAACACCACATTGATACAGTAGGACAGAACATGGAAGGTAACTGAAGGATCAGTGAATGGATTTCCAGCACATTATGCAGAGGCTATGAAAGGGAATAATATATCTAGAAAGTACTATTTGAGGAAGATTTTACAGAAGGCTATTTTCTAGTTCTATTCTATCAGTGTAATTATAGAGTACTACATACCAGAAACTAAATCAAAACAGCTAATCTAGTAAATCTAAAATAAAATTTCTTGGTACTAGTCAATTATATGGTCTTTGCTTTCAAGAAATGAATAGGGGGCTGGGGTGTGTGGGGTGACACATGGGAAGATGTCTGGATGAAGTGGCAGGTGCTGGGTTTCAGCTGGGAGGAGCAACACCACAGAGCCCAGATTCTGGAGACCCAGAAGAGAAAGCGCATGGTGTTAATGTGTCCGACAGGATGATGGGCAAGACCATTTAACTAGATCTTTGACGCTTTGAAATGACACCGGGAAGAAATAACTAGTTAAAACACACGCCCAGCAGATGCACAGCCCCGTGGATGAGGCAGGCTACAGTGGAAAGCAGCACAAGTCCAGCTGGTGTGGACACTGGCTCTCTGCTGGGCTCTGTGGGGCTTTCCACACAAAGAAGGAAACTCTTACGCTCTGCCAACAGGTCACTGCCAGGATTTCAGACTTTTCAAGGGAAGACATAAAATACAATTTTTAAAATGTCAAATTCCCCAAAGTTTAGATGTTGGCAAATAAAAGTGTTAAAAGCTAAATTATGTCTGCAGCCAATCTTGCTGGTGGGCCTCAGGCATGCAGCTTTGGTTTGGCATGAAAAATCCCATGCTAGGAAGTCTGGATAGCATCCTATAGTCCCTGATGGAAGAGCCTTAACATTGATTTCGAAATCTACAGTAATCACCATGGAAAACACTCCACTGTAGAATCATTTCACACTGGCTTGTGTGTTTCTCTGTTACAAGTCAATTAGAGCCATTTCACTAACTGCAGAGTGACTTGTAAGCTTCAGCTGAAAAAACACCCAAAATGGTAATAAAAAAAAAGTGTTGACTGAGCAGAAGCTAAGAGAATGTTGACATTAGATACCTACCCCACAGTCCACTAGAAATAGGCTATAATCAGTGGTGCTCCACTGTTCAAAAAACATGTGCCATCACCCACTGCCAACGAAAAGTCTCTGCCCTTTCCAGCATTTCTCGACGATTAGTGACTTTCTAAAGAATCTTTTATTACCAAACAATATTCAAATATCTGTAACCAAGTCTTAACTCTCCCAACCGCTCTTAAGCTTTTAATGTTCCAAAAACAATCCTTGCACATTCAAAGCCTAATGATAAGTATTTAATAAGCTTAGAGAAAGAAAATTAGTATCAGAGATGTGTTTATTCACTTTGATAACAGTATTACATAAAATTAGCATTATAATGCAAAGATAATTCCAGGAAGGGAAAATTCTTGGTATCCAATTATGATATAAAATACAGAATTATAAAAATTGCTTAATCGCATGATTAGAAATAAGGATCATCATGAAAACCATTAACAAAGTATGGAATAAACACTACAGAGAAGTCTGTCTTGACTCGTGCGAACCCATACCCCTAATCCACTCAGTGAATGAGGGCTTCCAGGTTGGGGGGTCCTACACACAGCCTGGATACCCCAAACCCACCACCATCTCAGGAAATGCCACCTGAAAGCACACAGCTCTTTTCCTATAAATGAACTTATATATTGAATTCAAGAACAGACTGTTGGACAGATAAAATAGTGTTGTGTAAAGTGCTTTTAGCATAGTCTTTAGTCAAAGACATTCAACTTGCAACTTCAAAACTGTATCAGAACGGTTTTCCTATTTCAATAAGTAGACTACATACAATCTGCAAACCAGACAATTGCTAACAATAACTAAGAGGGGAGCATTGAAGCCCTCATGGCTTCCAACAAGCCAATTTCTGAAATCCTCCCCTGTATTAAAATACATACACAACCAATATTAAATATTGTATAAGCCACAGAATTACAAACAATAGTTATCTTGTGTAAAGTTTTCACTTTCTTGAGACCCTCTCCGACTGCCCCTGCTATTACCACAGCTTCTGCCTTGGTCTAGAATGACGTCAAGAGTCCAAAGAATGACTCTTCATTCTTACCCCGCTTGACCTCAGAGCAACTGTGACACCACTCACTCACTCGTTCCCTCCTCTTGGAGACAGTTTCTTTAATTGACTTCAGGGGCAGTCCCAGCTATCCTTCTGGTAGCTTGTTCTAAGTTCAAATCTGTTGATAAAGCATCCCAATATTGACCCCGCATATCACCATAGACAGAAAAACAACTCAGTTCCTCTGCCCATGGTGTGGTCAACGGTGCTAATAACAATATCAATACTCAATGAAGGACCCACTTCCTTGGAAATATGTGTGTAAGATCTTTGGCTTAATGCCTCTTAATGCTATCTTGGATGTTTCTTTTCTTCTCTACCAACTATAAAAATTTATCCGCCCCAGGGCTTGGTTCATGGGTCTTTCTCTGGCTACACAAATTATCTGATCTACATCCTGTCAGCAACTGCCAAACTCTGGACCCTTCCCCTGGACTCCAGACTCACATACAGCCAACCGTTTCTTCAGCTTCTCCACTTCGAAGTCAGACAGTACTCAGAACAGCTTCTGGGAACCCTACCCATCTTAGGCACTGGCACAATGAAGCAAAAGGCTTCGGTGTGACCCTAACTGCCTGATCTCAGTGCCTAGATGGTCAGACCACTACTGTTTCTTACAGATTTCTTGACTAGCTCTCCCCAGGTGGATTATTGACAAAGGTTGCTAACCGGCACCCTATTTCTACCCCTGACAACTCCTGAATTACCCCCCCCCTTCAGCTAGCACTCCTAGCAAGCCACAGGCTAAAGCACCTTACCACTCTGCTCAAAACACTCACAGCCCCCCTACTCACTCAGTAAAAACCAGAGTCCTTCTAATGGCCTGGGCAGGCCCTACCTGGTAAGTCACCGGAGCTCTCTGATTTCCTCTACTCTTCTTGCTCACTATTCTCCCATTCTCAGAGCCTGCACCAATCCCCGTCGCCCCCCCCCCCGAATGCTTTGTTCAGACCTTCTGAATGGTTCTCACCAACTTCTGCTCCTTCAACTCACCTTTTCAATCTTTCTAAATGACACTGTAGATAATCTGAGGGGTTTTGTTGCTGTTGTTTTACTGCAATGTTAAAATTGATACACAATAAAATCATGTTCCAAACTTGGGCTTTTGGTGTTTCCTGGGCTAGTGATGTTCAGGACAACTCTCCTGATACTGAACAGTGCAAATGATCACAAGACACCTCTCACTCTTTCCCCAGCACTGTGCAGCTAAGCTGTGCCGTTCAGTCAGTCAGGTGCATTTAGGCACACTTTCAATTCCCAGCATTCCCAACTCACTATGAACTTATTAGACATAAGCCCAACAACAGTATCTGTACCTCTAGCGGGAATGTCCCCAGGTCCCTAGACCAGCATTTCTCCTGTCCCTTGACTTCCTTTTGTTTCATACTCATGATCTTCTTCGATCACATAAAATGTACTCTACTTATTGTTCATCTCTTAATAGACAAACATGAAGGTAGGGCTATTTTTCTCTATTCTATTCACTTACATATCTCTGGGGCCTACAACACAACCTGGCATATGCTGGTTGCACTTTACGTTAAATGAACGACTGACTTTAAGCATTCTGCCATTTTAACATCTTAGTTTCCCTCTAATACTTGAGGCTTTTCCCACATCCCCAGGAAGGAAGCTCCTGAAGACGGAGTTCCCACTGGCTTCCTACCCACCAGTGGCTCCGCACCCAGAGCTGGGGACAGCCAATGTGCACTTTGCCAGCACTGCTCGTTACCTGATAACTGAAGCTCAATTTATCACGTACCCAGACACATCTAATCCTTTCCCCCTGCATGTATTCACTACCCAGGTAGACTCTGCCAGGAACTGCAGCCACTCCTAGGCACAGTTCTGAACACTCCATAAAGCCTGTTTTCTGTTGGACACTTTTGAAGTGTTCAGTTTACTGAAGTCTGAGGTTTGCAGTGTGCAGAGACAGGAACAAGTCATGTAAGGTAGCATCCCCCACCCCCAAGGAACAGATCAGAAAGATACAGCACGAGTCATGCTGGCCTATAGCTGAGCTTGTAATTATGCTGTTTAGATGTAAATGTATCTTCCCAATGTGCTTAAGCTAAGTTCCTTTTGGCTTAAATGTTCCCTCTGAAACTTTCGGACTATTAATTTCTTCTGAATGAATGGTTTTAAAAATCTTAAACTTTGGGCCCAATAACAGAAAGTCATTAAGGGTTTGACTCACAGTATATAAACTGGGGTGCATGCATGTGTACATATTAAACAACTGCTCATCCCAGTAATGGAGCTTTCTTTAAAATGGCTTATGGGAAATTCTGCAGGGTGTATGAGCAGAAACCAGGGTCCTCTGCTACTCTTAAGTTTCAAAGTTCTTTACCCAATATTAATGACCATAAAGAGAGTATTTTTAATATGTGGATTTACTGTTTGATATCTGTAAAGGAAAACCTCAAATAGAAGGGAGGTGGGGGAAATGTCTTCCCATCACATAATGATCAGTGGGAAAGGCCTGCTGCTCCTCCCGCAGCACAAACTGCCCAATCTCTGGACAGAAATCACTAGACAATCCGATGAACTAGCAGTAAACAAAGGCGGCCTCTAAAAAGCCTATTTGACTTTCCTCTTGATACTGCGACCACCTGACCACTTACTGTATGTCAAAAACCAGGCTGGTTGTCTTGCCTGTACCATTTCATCTACCGATCACAAGAATCCTGGGGGGCAGGTAATCGTTCCATCACCCATCATTTCACAGAAGAGAAGGAAATGCAAAGCACAGGTAATTTCTCCAGTTACCCAATGGAGAACAGCAGAGTGTGGATTCCAGGGAGTGACTTCAAAGCTACCCAATGGAATCTGGGTCAGCATACTAGAGACATACAGTCATGGTGACAGCCGGCTGTGGAGTCAGCCTGGTCCTATCAGCAAATGAATGAATGAAGAAACTTTGGTCCCCGCCCGTGTGTGTGTGTGTGTGTGTGTGTGTGTGTGTGTGTGTCTTGTAAAATGAAGACAAAACCCCTCATCTTGCCATCTCACTTCCCAGTCTCTCTCATACGCTCCTCAAACTATCATGGCCCTTCCTTTTGTGATTTTACTGGGCAATATGTCCAGGCTGTAGATCTTCGGTCAGTGTATCTGAACATTTCCAAGATTATATACAATGAAATTTTGCTGTTCAAAGTAGTACCTCATTCCAACAGGGCTGATGATGACATACTCTTATTCAAAATTTCTGTAATTTATCATCCACTACCACCTTTTTAACGAGCCTAAACTGAATGTTAGGCCTTGTCCGGAACCATGAAAATGTCCTCTATTCTCCAGGGAGACGAGAGAGAGAGAGAGAGAGAGAGAGAGAGAGAGAGAGAGAGAGAGAGAGGGAGGGGGGGGGGG